>JARHVA010000457.1:2480000-2840000 GCA_037957365.1 Torreya grandis
TAGCAGTACTCCTAAAAGTTGGTTATAGGTTGATTTCTCATTGAAGCCAGCTTGTAGAAGTTTTTAGGTACCTCACTTGATGATCCTTATGAGTTAAATTTTTTTTATCTCTTTAAGGATTTTTTGAACATGAAAACCCTTTATAACTCTACCTCTCCATTTGAAAACAAACCACCCTAATAACCCCAAACCTTGATTGTACTTATTTTTAGGTATATGTATAGACTAAGTAGAGTTTACAGATGCTTTGGAAGTTCTTGAAAATATTAAAGGTGATTTGGATTGATATCTTCCATCATGATACTCTCTACACTTAAAACCCTCCTTAAAATGTTTAAAAACCCTTAATGTATACCTAAAACATCATTTAGCTACTTGACTATAGTTCCTTCGATATGTTAGCTTTGATTGTGAATCCTTGTGTGCTAGTTGTAGGTCATTATTAGATGGAAAAATAATTATTTTATAGGTTTTCCATAAATATATCACTCCTTTATACATCTATCTCACTCTACTTCACCTCTTAATCCCTTTCATATAGTCTCACACACTAGTTAATAGGATTCAAGATTCTCTAAGTCCAAACACCTTAATTATTGAAAAGGACATTTTTTCAACATGAAAGACTTTTCAAGACTTAAAAATATATATTCCCATTCAAATAACACTATCAAATAATCTCAAATTCCTTCAACACTCCTCAAACCCACCATTTATTATAAAAAGTAAGTCCTTTTTTGGACAATTATTTCTTATATGGACAAGTACAAGTTCACTTTGAGAAACTAAACTCCATTCCAACCAACCTCTATCCTTGTATTGATTATACCAAGTTTCAAAATCCAACTCCACCTTTATACATCTTTCTATCCCTCTTTTGGTCTCTACTAGGTGTAATTAGACCTATTCTACCCATATTTCCATATAGTCCTCTTTCATAGCTTGTACATGCAAGAAATACAGCCAAAAACACCTAAATACCTTCACATACATCAAAATCTATCATCTAACCAATTTTTAGGGAATTTCATTAGTTGGAATGTTCTAAAAGTGGAATTTAGTTTTTGAACCCTAGTTTAGGGTTTAAAGTGGTTTGTAAAAAATGAGAGTAAACCATTTGCATTTGCACATTCCCCAAAAGATTTCAAAACTTTGTGAGAGTTGTTTAGGATTTATGGAACCTAGGAGAACATTATTAAATCTTTTTTTCCTCCTTACATTCTTTTGCTCAGCCTTTTTATAAGGTTCTTGGTCTCTTTGCATACTATTTTATTCTTTTTAGGGATTAGGTGTTTAATTCCTATGTAGATAAAAGCCTGAGTAAATGTAAATCAATAATTAATGTGTCTCAATTATCTTACTAATTTGTGTAAATATATATGTATTTTACCTTTTTTTAAAATATTAATAAGTGTAAAGAAATCAAACTTAGCTTATTTTGGGCTAAAATAAATGATGTAAGGTTTGGAAATTATTGTGCAGAGATGGTAGACTATCATAAATAGGACCCAGAACTCTATTTATGGATTGGATAGGAGTGAAAAACTTAGGACACCCTATTACTTAGCATTGTAGTCCACTTCCAACACTGTTCTCCACTTATGACATTTTTGTCCTTGTGCTCTGGCTTGCTTGGGTTTTGATTGGTAGGCTTGTGACACCTTAGTAGTAAAATATTGAAGCTTGGGTCTATCTAGATCTTGTTATATGTCTAATTAAATATTCAAAATTGTTATGAGCTCCTAGTACTTGAAATTAAGTAGAAAACTTGGGAAAGAGAGGAGGGGTTAGTGTATAAAGGATATGTTGGACGCACTTCACACCCCATGTGTGGGTACACTTCTTATATACTAATACTCTAAAGAGGGATCAAGCTAATATAGTTATCCCATTTGAAGTGTTTGGTACACTTGTGTGATGTATGTAGCTATATGTAAAACTAGAATGCACTTTTGATGATTAGACACTAGTATGAGTGCTTCAATATGATTGAATTGGTCTTAGAAGGCTATATGTAGAGAATAGCGAAGAGTGATTGAGTGTACTTTCTTGTATTCTTGCTTATTTTATGTGAATGAGTGCCAACCCTTCTAAATAGACATTTAATGACCTTATATAGGGAAAATAATGATTATGGGTTAGATGAGTTTGCATTAGGCTAATAAGGGAAAAGATAAGGATTCAGGAAAATTTGATCATTTGAGGCTAAAGTGGACATGGAAAAAAACACCAAAAATAAGACACCCCTATGTTTTGCCACTCCTATCAAAGTTAGGTACTATTGTCTTAGGATACTGAGACCTAGGGGGATGGATCTAGATTTGAGAGGGTTTCTTGGGTCTCAAAATTCTAAGTCTAAGAAGCTATAGATGACTAAGAATCAGTGAAAGTCTAGCCAAGAAGGGTTGAGTGAGAAATAAAGAGGACCTATCAGTTCAATTCTATTATCTATGCCTAAGTCATATAATTTTTCATGTTATATGATTACATTTCCCCCCCCACTTTATTTTAGTGATACAAGAAAGTGAAATACTAGGATAAAGAAAAAATATAAAGCATACCTAAACTTTCCTGTAAGGGAAAAGTTCATGAAGTTGTGTGATGTTAAATGTGCATAAAGAGCACAATGTGATGTGTGAAAATGTAAATAAAAACATGAAGTAGATTGATTCTTACTAAATATGATATGTCTAAAATAAGAATGTATAAAACTTGATCAAAAGAAGAGAGAGGAATGAATATACCTCATAGAGTATGTGAATCAATACAAAACCTATTGTGATGCTAGATTATGTTAAGTACGTGCTGAATCAAGATTAATATCATGAATGGAGCTGAGTGCTCAATTCCCTAGAATGTGGCTCAAGACCACAAAGATTGGCCCTTTGGCTCTATCATCACCAACTAAGTGAAGTTAATGAATCATTCATGTGTTAATTGGTGTATCAACTATATGTCTAATCCCTCTGAATAGGTGGCTCAAGAATACAAAGGCTAGCCCTTTGGCTCTACCATTACCCTGTGAAGTGAAACTATGAAGTGATATCAGTATAGAATATATGTCATATGAGATGGCTCATGGAGCCCATGAAAGATCTATAAATATGACACTATAGTGTGGATAGCCAAATGTGTGATGGAAACTAGGCCACTATTGGCCATTTTAAAAGATGGAGATTAGGCTTGTATGAAAGCCACACCAAAATTGATGTAGTTAGCTTATATTAAAGCTAAATTATGAACCTGGGTACTAAAAAATATAAACTTGTATGAAATTTTAACTTGAATGTGATGGAAACCACTTGTATATGGAGTAAGGCACACAACTACTGAGAATGCTTAGAATAAATTAAACTTAGAAATAAAAGAAGATCAATATGTCACACACATTACCCCTAATCACTAATTTCTAGAACATGTATTCTTATCTAGAAGTCATGCCAATAGCCCAATATAAATTTAAAGTGAGAACCATCATGTTGTGCATGATAACCTCCTGTATCTAAGAAAACTATGCTAAAATTGTTGAATTTGAAGGATCTAGAAGTGCAAAAATTATCCCTGAACTAAACTTTTTGCCAATTTCTAGAACCCCTAAGTGTTATTTTTCCTAGATAGGAGCACAAAAATATTAAAACCCCTATTTTTGGTGCTACTATCTATTTCTAGTGTTATTTTCCATTTTTAACACTACTATCCATTTCTAGCATTGTTATTTGGTGTAAAAATTGACTATTGATATGAGACTATTCCTATTTTTTTCCTCTGATTTGACTAGTTTGACCTTTAGATTCTATGTTAAATATTATTAATGTCTATTTATTTATTTTTAGGAGGTCTTATCTCTATGACAAATCCCCTATTTGATTCCCCCTCTTATGAGGGTAGGAATGATAAATCTATAATGATTACCCTCAGAAGAAAGAGTCTTGCAAGTGTGTGAATCTAAAAATATATATGATATAGCATTTGATGTTTGATAATATGTTTCAAGATATAGCAATGTTTGTATTTATATATATTATTATATAAATATGGGTATGCCTAGCTATATATAACAATGTGAAAGCATGTGCAAAGTACTAAACTAGAGCTAGAAATGTTAATTACTAGTTTTTAGTTAGAAGGATGGAGCATGATATCCATCATGACATCTAAGAAAGCAAAGAAAATTCATGATATGGATCATTTAATTTCATATATTTTAAAAATAACAATCAAACAAGTAAGAAGTAAGAATCAAAAAACATACTATATGGGCCAAGGGGCCAAGCAAACAAGGGGCATGGGCACATGTCACTCAAATTGGAAACAATCATGGAAGGCATGTTCAAATTCCACATACACATACAAGTGAAATAAAAAAAGTTAACACATAGGACACAGGTACATAGATTAAAAACAAAGGACATTTTCAAATGTCCTAAGGCACACACATGAAAAAGAAGCAAAGGACATTGGCAAATATCCTAAGGCACAAACAAGAGACAAGATGGAATTAAAAATATAATCACACAAGCTACACTAAGAAACTAGAGAAAGCATGTAATAAATGGAAAGAGATAATCACATCTAAATAATCAAAGAAAAGGTGAAAGTATGCAAAACATGTGTAGTACAAGATTAGGTGTATGTTAAGAAATACACAAGTGCTAGAAACTAGTGAGATGTCGATATAGTATTATGTGTATGCTATAAAGTAATGTACATTAGAATGATAGCTCAAAGTGTGGGATGTATAAATAATATAACCTATATGGTGTAGTCATATAGAATATGCCCCCAATGGGTGTGTATAAAAATTTATGTCTCAAATGTAGAATTAGGAGTGCCCCCTATATGGATAAAATGAAGCAATCAAGTAGTTAGATGTCACTACACACACTCAAAGAAGATCAAGTGAAGCATGGTAATGTAGAAAATTTACATACAATAGCATGAAATATCAAATGTATGTCCTAGCATGATAGTAGTGATGTGAATCATGAATTATGCTTACAATCAAAATATTTTTGGCATTTTTGAAATTTTTTTGAATGTTTTTTTTTTTTTTTTTTTTGTGTGTGTGTGTGTCTATCTATATATATAAAATTTTAAATATGTACAAGAATAATTAAGAAAAAATGACACTAACTGATGATTCTTAGGTGAGACTCCATGTCTTGGTGTCATGTGTCGAATAATTGAATCGTACGTCATTATGAGGCACAACTATATGACTGAGATTATGAAGCTAAAATGTGTGTACATTATAATTGATCTAAAATATCTAAATTAGGAGATGAATGTGGGGTCCCATATAAATTTTAGAAGTAGATACAACTATAGGGCTCTTAGGTACCCATCTAAAACTAGGAGAAGAATCTCTATGAATAGGTGTTCTCTATGTAGCTACATGAGATCATAATGTAACTACTCTAGGTGTGAACACTGTAGCTAGAAGCTATCTAGAGTCCTAAAATTGTGGTGGTGTATGAACCCTATGTACTAGTGATGGATGCTATAAATATGGATGAACCTAAAGTGGAGCTAGAATTAAAGCTAGAAGAGAAGCTAAAACCAGTGGAAGAACTAGATCTGGTGACTAGAAGCTGGTAGATGGCCCTGAAGTGGGGAGTGGTGACTCATAAGGAAATATATCAACTATAATAACTTGATTAGTGTGAATGAAATTCATATATATTTGAACTATATAATGTACTACCTTGAGTTTTTGAATCCATGGTAGACCAAGTAGTATGTCAAAAACTCTTATGCTAGAAACTATAGTGAATGGTGTAGCGACATGTATATGACCAAACTATAATTGAAGTACTATCTCTCCCAATGATCTTTATATATGCCCACTAAAACCACTAATAACTATCTTTTAAAGTGATATCATGATTTTAATAACCTAAATCCTATACAAGTGTGAAGGTTCACATATTAATACTAGAACCATTGTCAATGAGTACATTACGGATAGGATAATTGTGGATATGTGCTCTATTAAAAAGTGCATTGTAACTTGTATCATCCTCCATAATCTCCTAATATAAAAAATATACCAAAGTCCTAGTTGGAACTCTATACTTATACACACCTATCATACCCATCAAAGGATGTGCCTCAATTGAAGGTAACTAGTATGTAACTAGTGGAAGATGTGTATGGTATGTATGATGAACACTTGATGTGTCCTTTTTATCTTGTTTTGAGTGATATAGAAATGGATCTAAAAATATTTTAAAATATTTATCTTATTTTGGATTTATCTTTAGAGGCTCAACTAAAGTTCCCAAATCAAGTAGATTATCATCTATAAAGTCTTGTATCTTGTGTCATAAACTGATGCATATATTTATGGTGTGGCCAAGTACCCTATGAAAATCACAAAATGCATGTTGATCATATCCCCATGGAAGAGGATTTGTTATATCTACTTCCTAAATAGAAGGGAGAGATATGATGTTACATTTAAATAACTATTGTAAAACCCTATCTAGAAAAACTGGTAAATTGGTAAATGCATGATGAGGAGGTGTTGATAACACCAAACACTGAGGGAGTTCTAAAGTTACATTGACTACTAGTTGATTTTGGTTCTTATTATCATTGATTTTTACCTTGTATGGGACTTTTTTATTACTCTTATTAGTTGTATCTTGACTTTGCTTCCTTTGAGTGTATAGCATAATTCAGTGAAGGAAGAAAAATTTTATGAACATAATAGATTAATGTAGTGATGGTAAAATACTCTATTTGAAGATGTCCTATACCTCTTGAATAGACATGGGGCTATTTAGCTTAGTTAGAATAGTCTTATATCTGAGAATGTAATCTATGAGGGGCTCATTTTACCTTTGTTTTTATTGTGCAATATGTGCATATGAAACACTGTCACCAATGTTGATACTGAAATGTGCTAGGAACATATCTACTAAAGGATTGAAAGCTATGATCAACTAATTTGGTAGACTATAAAACTATTGTAGAGAATAATTCTTTAGGATCCATGGAAAGAGTTTGGTAAGTATCCAATCATTTGGGTACATAATCCAAACATGTTGTGTGAAAATATCTCAAATGTGTCTCTGGATCACCCTTGCCTTCATAAAGAGTAAGCTTGGGTTGAATAAATCCTTATGGTAAGGGTGTAGAAGCAATCTGACATGCCAATGGTAAATGTAGAAGAGAAAAAGAATCCAAAGCCTATATAGGTCTATTGGTACCTTGCTCAAGATGTTACACCTTGGATTGAAGAAATCAAATCTCTTGCACAAGGGTTGTGACATTAAGGGATAGGGATGTACTAGTTAAAACTGGTGGCATAGAAGAAGGTTGGGATATTATAGGGGGTGGTTGAGACATATTTGCCCCGTAGTGTCATTTGTAACTGGCTGCTCTTTGGTTTGATAATATTTCCCATTAGTTACTTTTTGTTGTTCTTCTTGTAAAATTATAAACATGTCATCTTGCATATCTGGATGTTTGGTTAAGAGTTATTGAAGTTTTCTTTTATCATTTTCATCAAAAATAGTATATTGAGTCATTGGTAAACCATGAAAACAATTTGAAATGTTTTTCAATGTTTTAACATATGTTTTAATAGGCAATGTGTGAGAAGTGGAAAGTACTAAAATTAAGAAATGCAGAGTCCAAAAAAATAGCGAATTAGAAATTGCACAAAAAGGATATTGAGCTGCCAAACATGTAAGGTGATACCTCAAAAGTAAGTGCTAGTATATACCACTAGGGATTTTTCAAAAATATTATTTGTAAAACACTATGAACTTTTGAATTTGAAATTGATTTTTTTGAGTTAGATATGCAACTAAATTTTCAAAAAATGATGCAAAAAGTACTAAAAATAACTAAGAATGTATTAGATGCAACTAAGGTTTTGAAAGAATTTCTTCAAAATTAGTGAAATAATTTGAAAATTTTGCTATGAATTTGTAGAATTTGGCTTGAAAAATTTAAGAAAAATCTATAAATATTTCTAAAATTGGAAATAAATTTTTCCTAGTGGTTTGAAAGTGTTTGTATGTAAATAGGACCTAATATGTGCACACTAGGGTTTAGGTGAATTTATTGAAAATATTTCAATTAATTTGTTGTTTTTAATTTTTAAATTCAATAAAAATGAGGAAAATATAGTAAAATATTTGAAATAATTAACCATAGGGTTTCTAGGGTTTTTATATAAAAATTTGAAGTAAGTTAGGTTTACAAAATGTTTTATTCTTTTTAGGAATTACGTGTTTAATTCCTAAGAAAATAAAGTTATGAGTAAATGTAAACTAGTAATTAATGTGTCTTAATTATCCTACTAATTTTTTTAAATATATATGTATTTTACCATTTCTTAAAATAGTAAGAAGTGTAAAGAAATCAAACTTAGCTTATTCTGGGCTGAAATGGATGATGTAGGGTCTATAAATTGATGTGTAGGGATGTCAAACTATCATAAATGGGACCCAAAACTCTATTTTTGAATTGGATAAGAGTTAAAAACTTAGGAAACCCTATTATTTAGCACTATATTCTACTTTTGGGACTATTCTCCACTTCCAACACTAATGTCCTAGTGGTCTAGCTTTTTTGGGTTCTACTTGGCAGGTCTGTGACACCTTAGTAGTGAAATATTGAAGCTTGGGTTTGTGTAGAGATCACTATATGTCTGATTCAATCTTCAAAACCATTAGGAGCTTCTTACTTGAACTTTAGTAGAAAACTTGGGAATGATAAGAGGGCTTAGTGTGTAAAGAATATGCTATATGCACTTCACACTCTATGTGTGGGCCTACTGCCTACATACCAATAATTTGAAGAGGGATCAAGCTAATGTAGTTCTCCCATTTTAAGTTCTTAGTTAAATTTTGTTATTTATAAAACTATATTCAAAAATATAATGTAATTTTAATGATTAGGGACTAGTATGAGAGCTTGAATTGGTCTTAGAAGGCTATATGGAGAGAATAGGGAAGAGTGCTTGAGTGTAATTGCTTGTATTCTTGCTTTTTTTTTTGAATGAGTGCCAAACCTTCTTAATTGAAATTGAATGGCCTTATATATATATAAAATAATGATCATGGGTTAGATGAGTTTGCATTAGGCCAACAAGAAAAAAGATAAGGATTCAAGAAAATATGATTATTTCAGGCTAAAGTAGACTTAGACAATAGCACTAGAAATAAGACACCCCTAAGTTTTGGAACTCTTTTCCATGTTGGGCACTATTTTCCTAGGAGAATTAGAGTTGGAGGGATGGATTTTGGCTTGAGAGGGCTACTTAGGTCTCAAAAAGCTAAGTTAAAGAAGCTATGTGTGACTAGGAATCAATGAAGGTCTAGTCGAGAAGGGTTGAGTGAGCAAGAAAGAGGACTTATAGGTTGGGTGTTATTAGAAATGCCTAAGTCATCCAATTTTTCATTTTATATGATTACACATACATAGATAGTCTTCAGGGCCTATATGCTCAGTTTTGATAGTTTGGTTTTTGGTTTTACAAAACATAAGTGTTCCTAAAGTTGTTTAAACATTCTTTAAGACTTTTCATAACCTAAAACACATATCTCATTCATTTATTATGTCCTTAAACCCATTTTCATAACCTTTAAAATAATTCTTGTGTATGGACTGTGTATCTTTTTGACTATATATGGGTTTGTGGGATTACATTCTTTCCAAGAATGCAAAAATTTCATGGTGGCCACTCCTAAAACCTTGATCTTCCTTGAAAACATAATGGGCCTTAATAAAATCCAATCCCTTGAAAATTCTCATACTCTCACATATATTCTTGTCATAGACTGTGCTAGAAAGATGTGGTTTATGTGGAAATAGGGTACTCATTATGTAGTAGTGGTTAGGTGAATTTGACTAGGCTCATGATTTGAAATGTTCCTAAATCAAAATTGACTTTATTATATCATTACATAATTATATAAAACCTTTATACCATGAATATATCTCTCTATTTTTATTGAAACCCCTATGTTAGAGATAGGCATGCCTTTATTGACCATCTCCAAAAATTGAGAGCAGTCCCCCTATAGATGAAAACTAATTCATATATTAGTTTTCAATATTATCATTGTGTCATCTTAGTAAAAAACTATTGACTTATACCCTCTTTTAAAATAAACTTAAATCCATTCTGAAATCAAATTCACTAGCTAAACTAAAAGGTGGTTGTAGGTGGATGTATTAAGCTATGATAGACCTTGAGGTGATTTAGAGATTGAGAAAGCACCTTCATAGGACATCCTTCAACCTTGATTCTCTTACACACTTTTTTTTCATCACAAAATTCAGATCTAGGTCATCTATAAATTTAGGCAAATACCTTCATATCCTTCATACCCTATAGGCTATTATACGAATGGTGTATCTTTTGAAGACATGATCATGGGCCTATAGGTGGAATTTTGAGACACCTTTATTGGTATAAATCCAATTCCTTATTAATTTTAAATATGGATACACTAGTAATAAGAGGTAATTAACCAAAAACATCAAAGGGAGCATCCCCTTTCCTTATTTCTAAAACCATGGCTCTGTATGGAGATTTTCTCAAGTGACGTACTATGGATTGTAGTAGAAATGACCTTGAGAAAGGTCACAGAATAATCCAAGTGAACCAATTATCCCTTATAAATTTCTTGATGTTATAGGAACCACAAATGTACTCCTCACCTCAAAGGATCACCTATCATGAAAGTATGCTCTTGATATGACACTTTAGACAATAAGGTCATTTGGGATTCAATATACCACAGAGAACATTGAAAACATGTAGTGTAAGAATGTATAGGTTAGAGAACTTCATTACATCAGCTCTTGGGGTCAAACACACACTCTATTTTGAAAAGTATCACTCCTATGTTTGTGCTATAGTATAATATCCTTCAAACATATCTAGAATTTATTACATTCCATGAAATAATAACACCAAAAGTGAACAGGGCTCTATTTTGGAGATTTTTAGGTAATAAGTACTTAAACTCCTCCATATATGAATATGGTTCTTAAATCTCACTTACCATTCCATGGATTAACCATTGATTTATATGACCTCCTCAATGTTATTAGACTTTTAAGGATGGTCCCCAACATGCTCAATTTCTTCCATGATTACCTTCAAGTCTCTATTAAGACACTTATAGGTGTAATTGTAATATACAAGGTAGTGAGGATGAGATATTGACAATGTGCATGGAATATGGGCCTATAATAAATTATTAGACCTTCTCTCTGTATGAAAATGGATCTTTTCCACCATGAAATATCTCAAAAAAATTTAATCATCCTCAATCTAATATGGTTAGTCTCATGTAGGGTACATAAAACCTTAATATGTGCTAATAAGGGACTTTGAAAGTTATTTCTTGATCAAGGCAAGCTTTGTATGATATGATTCCTTAATATTCATTATAAATTTTAAAATAATTATGCCATAATCACTTTGTGCTCATTAACTCCACTCAAATCAACCTTTTGAAACTATTCATTACCTCCTTTCACTCTAAGACAAGACAAAGACTATTATAGATGGTGTTTCACCATGTAAGACTTGTCCTCATTTAACCTATCCAAGATTTTATGAACTAAGAATGATTGATGATCAAAGATCACTTGATAAATTTGATGTGGAATAAGGAGGAGGTTAATTATCCCTCTAACCTAGGTTTTGCTCTAAAACTGATTAAATGGACCCTTCACAAGGATAACAAAGAAAATAAGTTTTATTACATAAGTACATTTCTAGGAGGACTTATATAATGGAAAAAATTGGAACAGGTCGTATTATACCCTGCAAAAATAATCCCAAAACCATTATTTCTCATTAAATTCTAAAGTAAAGAAATGAGAGAAAACCTAGACCCTGTCTTGATGAGTAGGCCACCAAGACACCCTTAAACTGTTAGAAAATTTTCATAAATATGGGGAGATGAAATATAAAAACAATGAAAAAAAGTGGAAGGAAGTTAGGTTACCTATCACTACCCAAAATATCTAGGCCCAAATCTCTCTCTTGACTATACCGAGTGAAAACATGAGGCTCTCCTAGAGCTATCCAAGACTACCCAAAATGGTTTTTCATTAGTATGAAGAATAAAAATATTTCCTATGAAATCCAAAATTTGGGAAAGTTTTGGTACATTTTAAACTACCTTTCCTTCCTTTTGAAAACCCTCTAAAATGCTTAGACCTCTATTAATGGTATAAAACCTATTTCATGCCTAGTTTGTAGCTGATAGGTTTTCTTTACCTCTGCTAGTTTTTGTGATATAATATGATTTTATAGGGATATGATAGGATATTAGGGACACCATTTATGCCTTAATATGGAATCTGATCCCTTATATTAATCAAAATCTCCAAAAACCTATTCAAGAAAAGCTCTAAAAGGCTCCAAAATGCATCCTTTTGCTCCCAAACTCCTCTCTTCCACTTCAAATGGCCTTTAAAATATATAAATAGGTAAAACATGACATACAGAGGTGGGAGGAATCCAAAATAAAATTTAATTCCTTAAAAAGTTACTTTTTTACTTGAAATTTTTGTTTTGAGGACCCTTAAGTCATCTAATGCACTTTTGGGGGTCTTTTTGGTCATAATAACTTCTCTAGATCTCATTTTTGACACATTATAATCTCTAAGACTTTTTGAAAACATGCCTCATGTACCTAAATTATTGAACACCATGGAAACTAACTAGATCTCTCACTTGTATTTTAATACCCTTTTTTAGGCCTTTTCCTCAAAATCTTCAAATTCACCTTAAAACTTGCTTAAAGTGTTTAAAAATATTGAAAATAACATGTGGTAGGGTCATGAGGTTTTTATTATTTTCCTATAATTGAATCACCCACTTAACAAGAACTCTTCTCAACTCCTCACACCACACCAGGACCTCCTAGGATACTACACTACATCATTAAGTCAGGACCAAAAAGGGATTAGTCATGGGGGTAGAAGGTTAACGAATGGTCATAGAGAGTGACCTAATCCATATAGGAAAAATTCTTATATGTAGGCCAATTTTGGCCAACATTTTTAGTAACCTCTTAGGATTACATGCCTATTATGCAACAAACTAGTTACTTTGTCTGATCCATTGGGCATATTAGGTCACAAGACTTTCTTCCCAACTGATAAAAAATTGATACAAGGTTTTCCAATTCTAAAAACCTCCTTTTAAAATAATAAGGAAAAAAAAACAAAACCACCATTGTGCCCAAGTCACTTAGGGAAGGGAAATCACACAACTAAAAATAATATGCATGAGGATCTTAAAGGAAAACATGAAAAACTATACAAAATATATAATATATAAAATGGTTGAAAACTCTTCTAATATCAAGGATTTATATGAATCCCATTGATTTGTATGGGTAATATCTCTCCATCCAATTGGGAAAGTTGAAAAATCATTATTTTGTTTGCATCCATAGATCAAATAAGGGTCATTCCATAAGTTTTCAAACTTAGTATGGTTTCCTAGCATAGCTTTGTTTGAATCCCACATGAGGACTAGATCCACCTATTTGAATTACATTGTTATGTCTCTCTTTTCAAAGGCTTTTTTTACTTTGTATGTAATCAAAAATGCATCATGTCTATAAATCAATCCTAGTTCAAAGAAGATAGATCATACCTACACTTCTAATTGGGAATACATTTGTTAAACATGAGCATGACCAAGATGGGTATCCACTAGACCCAATTAGGGAATCACTTATCATAATACACCATTATAATGAGGCTTATAAAGCCTACGGACTAACACAATCATGCAATAACCCTAAGAGGGTCCTAGGTTTAATATTTCACTTATGTCTAATAAACAAGAAAGTAAATCTACTCTAGTGTTCACCAAAGCTTGTAGCAAAATGTGAGGGGTTAGTAAAGAAATAAAAACATGTATAGGAGAATTTAAATTAATATAAGTATGAGTAAGACCATAATACATAGAATATGAAGAGTAATATTTTTGATCCAATACTTATGCTACTTCTATCTACTAAAAAGAGGTGAACAAAATTAGAATATACTTACTTGAATGTGAACCCATTGAGACTCAATCTCTCCCTTGAAAAAAATTTGATTTATAAGAGTTTATTATGGTTCTTAAGGAAAAATAAGAAAGGCCAAATCATCCAAGACTCATCCATAAGACTAGATTCTCCAAGTAGAAACCCTAAGCTAAGACTCCTCAAGTAGAATGGTAGAAGAGTAGATTGTAAAGAAGCATGAGAGAATAATAAATCTTGATTTCATATTGAAATAATGATGAAATGATCTTGTATATATAGGTGGATCTCACCCTAAATCCTTCTAAATATGTTTATTATATGGGGTCAACCCAGTCAACCCTGTATATTTTTGGTTAATTATTCACTAGGTCTCGAGTTAGGTTAGCCAAAAGGCTAACATAACTCTCAAGTGAAAATCTCTCAAAATAGTAAAAGGTTAACCTATTTAATCCTATATAATAACCAATGGTTGAAAACTATATAGGTTTGACCCAGCTAACCTAGTATAACTAACTATCAAAAATGGATTAAGGTGAGGTAAAAAGGAATGAAAAGAGGAAAAAGACTACAGGAGTGTGCAAGGGATGAGTAATATCTTAGGTAATGGTTCTAGGATCTAGTTGGACTGGAAAAAATTTGGTAATAAGGGACAAAAATCATGTGAATCACCAAAGGAATTCCAACCCCTTTCTCAATCTACCCCTATTAGGGGAAATTTTAAGTAAAAATGGGCCTCCAAAATAAATTTCTAAATTATGAAATATGACATATGAAAATAATGAAAATCATTTAAATTATGGCATCATCCCTTAGGCCTTACATCACTTTTAAAAATATATTATTTTATATCTATTATATAAAACTTACTAAATCCTTTAAACTAACCCACTTTGGTTAAAATAACCCTACTTGATTTATTTCAATCTCTTCATTTTAATATAAAGTATAAAGATTTTTTTATTTTTTCATATTAATGTACATAGAAGGTATTGTTATTTTTTTACAAACCAAAAAACACTATTCTATAACCAATGACTACTACCAAATTATATAATTGATCTTCTTAAGAGTGTTGATAAATTAGGTGAGGCATATAAGTTAATCTCCAAAATACCAACTGAACTAGGAGCTAATGTATGGGTTACAATGCTTTTTTAGTTCTAGTATGATACAATTATATATGTTATTGTTTTACATTACATGAT
Source organism: Torreya grandis (assembly GCA_037957365.1). Classification (NCBI taxonomy): domain Eukaryota; kingdom Viridiplantae; phylum Streptophyta; class Pinopsida; order Cupressales; family Taxaceae; genus Torreya; species Torreya grandis. Next base: position 2,495,233 of record JARHVA010000457.1, read on the forward strand.
TCATAATTTTTTTGTAACTATTTAAAATTTTAAACCATATGTTATGAAAGACAGGGTGCACATGGGCTGGTGGACAAAGTTTACATGAGTTTTAAAATATATAATGATGGATGAAAGCGTGAACGAATGTCAAATAAAATACTGGTAAAATGATTATTATTAGTATTAATATTAGTAATAACCCTTTTGGTGGCCATAAAAGGTGGATGATTCTCTATTTCAAAACTAGTATTTATGAAGTATCAAAGCATAGGAAGGTGTTAATTGAGCCATAGGTTCAGTACTTAAAATGCTTCTCCTATGCTTTGAACAAGCAACCCAATATAAAAAAAACATATTTCTATTAGATAAACATGTAGACAACTGTTTAGATTGATGATGATGACGATGATTCTTGAGAAAATGATACACCCCATTAATGTCCAATAGCATTAACATTGTTTTCATATCAATTTCTATTCTTTTATTTTCTTTAACTCAGCCTAAGAGAAACACTGCCATCATTCTTCTTATCTCAGTGATTTAAACTCAAGTGAAAAAACATTCCATTTCACTCAAGGATTTTAGTGTACTCAAAAATAAATATGCCTTTATCTCCATGTCTCAACATGACTATATATAACATATATAATATATAGGATAGAATAGGATCCATGGTAGATGGTGAATGGTTCAAATAAGTGACCTTCTACAAAAAAAGCATATTTATATTGGATCAACATGCAGATAATTTTTTAGATTGATGATGATTATGCTTGAGAAAATAATACGCCCCAGGTGACCCTCCCTATACAATAGTATTAAAATTATTGCAATATCAAGTTCTATTTTTATTCTTTAACTTAGCCCAAGAGAAACACCACCACCATTATTTTTATCTCAGTTATTTTAACTCAAGTGAAACTTCATTCCATTTCAGCAAAGGATTTGAATAGACTCATAAATCCCCTTTGTGCTTTCACCACACTAAAAATATATGTTTATCTCCATGTCTGATTCGTAAACACCAGTAGGAACTTCACTACTTTTTAAAAATGTTTACCAAGATCTCTTAAGTTCTCAATTCCAAAATTTAAACAGAATTGGAAGCAAAAATTTCTCAACTTATAAGATGTTGGAATGATTAAAAATTATTTCAAATCTGATTCAAATCAAGTTTCAAAACTGAAATAAAGGTGAGTTGAAAGATCACATTAGTTATCCATTGAAACCATTAGATTTTTTCCAAGTTCCCGATTTACTTAATTTCACGTAAATGATTAAATTTTGCATTCTGATTAAAATCTGAAATTATATTCTATAAATTAACTGAAACTAAAATGCAAAAATGAATTCAAAGATCAAAAACATAGAAATTGTTTATGGGGTTCAGAATTCATACGTCCCTAGGTTCTTATTGAATTGATCCATTAATGTTGATAAATTTTCAAGCCAAAACAATACTTACAATCAAAAAAATATCATATCTCTCTTCAAAAATAGTGTTTTAGACCTTTGAAAGACCTTGGCAGACTCAACATATCCTTCACCTTCTTGAATCACACGTAGAGGCTTCTCTAAATCAAAATTGGAAACTTATGTAGATCAAAATGACATCACCAAAACTCCAAAATGGGAAAATGAATATACTACATAGATTGTATCAAAATTATAAATAAGATTTTAGTTTACTTTGAGCTCTGGTTTGGCATCTAAGGGCTCCAAAATGACCAAATACAACAAAATGGTCTATAATTCTCCTATACACAGTCAGGTAGAAGGTTACCTTCAAATACAAGTTCTCTCCTTTTAAAACACTTCCAAATCCATAGCTTGGTCAGTCAAGACCTATCCCTTTTACATGGGAGGTCTGTGGTTCAAGTCTTCAACCTTCTATTTAGGCACTTTATACTTATTTTTAGTCCCACATTGGCAAATGGGATCGGCTTTGATGACTTTTTAAAGGCTGGCATCCACCTTAGACAATGTTGATGCCCCTTTTGGTGGGCTTAAGGCACTAAATATATCATGATTTCTAACTTGGCTTATCCATTTTTTGTGTACTGATTATCATATATGCTAACATTGAACATATCTACCAAGGATGTAGCTTAGTCTTCAATCTTGGCATTTGTGGTAAGGCCAAATGTATTTGGCTTGGTAATCGATCTTTGAGCTTAGCATAAATGCCAAAATTAGACATGATATAGCTTGGTCTTTGAGCTTGACTCAGCTATCTTCAATCTCAAGGCATGAAAAATGACTCAGCTGGTTATTGGAAGGGCCTTTGTGGCATAGCAATGTGGCAAATGTTGGTTCTTCCATGTGGCATATGGGGCTTGGTAAGTTTGAATTGCAAAGTCTTACCAAATAAAATTACAAATCTTTAAAAACATATAATTGATTTTTCCCACATGCATTTAGTGGGTAAAAAATATAGGTTTAAAATCAATTACAAATATAATGCAATGTGAGATGGATGCCAAGGTACCCCTCCTTAATCAAGAGTATCGACCCTCGCTGAGGGCCCCCAATGAGCCAATAACAGGGCCCATGGTTCTCATACGACCCCCTATCAAAGATCGGATGCTAAAACCAAACCAAACACCAACCAATTTTTCTCATGAATGTACAAAATTGACTGCCACATGTCAACGACTGATTGGTCTACTTGTTGCATGAAAATAATTCTATCACTTTTTGACACGTTATTTTCCTGTTGTAAGAAAAATTTATCAAGCTATATCTCGAGCATACGATGTCCATTTTGAAAACCAAAAAAAGCATCAGAAACCTCTCGACAATCTCTACACTTTGAAATAAGTTTCATCATGATTTGGGACCTTTTTTTTAACTAAACTCTAGATCACACCTCCCTACAAAAGAGGCTTTTGGTCTCCAAAAGTCTACTATCTCCTAAAAACTAATGACTGGTCTACTATATCACATCAAATAGAACCCAATCATAGCAATAGATAAACATTGTAAAAATAAATGATTCATAACTCAAGTGAAAATGTGTACACATGGCATGAGTTAAGGAATTTTTAATTGCCAATAAACTAATCACAACATACCAAAATTGTCTACCCATGTCACATCCTATAAAGTGGTGAACTATCAATAATTGAAACAATTCCTAATGTAACTATAAAACAAGTTTGTTAATGTTGAAAACATATGATAATTTGTTTGACATGTTGTAATACAATGCTCTGGTATGGGACTTATATGCTAAGCAAATTCAAATAACACAAAGTGTATATTGCCTAACATCTAAAAATTCCCATAAGGTCTTACAATGCATCTATACCTCCATGTGCCAAAAATAGATACATTCCCAAAGTAGAAGTCAATTATGAGACAAGTGTTGTAAGGAATTAACTCAACCTATAAAATTCATTCAACTATTATCTCCAACTGATCAAATGAGTTTAATTCCTATAGATAACTTACTTAGCATAAATAGGAGATTCTAAAAACATAGAGCTATTAAACATAAGGTGAGAATTGAAATAATTTGAATGATAAACCTATCTCGAAGTGTTCTCACAAGCTCTACTAATGCATTATAAAATCTTGTTCTTTCCATTAATATAATTCTTAACAATGCTTTGAAAACTAAGTGCATTATTAATCCACTTAATTAATTTTTCTACCTAGTTAAATTGATTTCCTTAGTGGATTCCTTAACATCATTATGGATTGATTTAAATTCATTGACCTTATTAGTAGGTTGATAAATCATCTTAGTTTTACTATTTTTAGAATGAGAAGATGATTGAAGTTTAAAAATAATGATCAATCTGATGTCCACTCATATGGCAATGAGTGCATAAAACCTTCTTAGATGAGGTCTCCCTTTTACCTCTTCTCACTTTGCCATGTCAAGAATGATTTTTAACACTGGTAATCTGCTTAATCAAAGCATGTCTCTTCCAAAAAAATGTAACATTATGGTTATATATCCATTAAAAAGTGCAAGGAAATGACTGCATCATCTTCTAAATGTTAAATCCAAATTATTTAAACATAAAAAGTGGATCAAAAGATTTAGTGCTAACTCTAGTGTAGGAACTAGGAGGTGGAATCTCAATACCTCATTTATGTGTCCTCTTACACTACACATGCTTTACTAGTGCCCTTGGACCTTTGCTATCAAAAGCTTATATCCCTTTACCCATAGAGGAAGTTTCTCCAACATCCACCTGCTCACTAGTGTAACCCAAACCTACATGAATAGATTTATGCTCTACCTTTATTGGGTTAGTAATTCCTTGGCCATCTTGACCAAGACCTCTTCTATTAAATCCCATTTTCTTCAACAATTTGGATCCTATACCCTTAGTGTGTTGTTCAAAACTACCAAAAGCACCATTACTTGAATTTGAATCTCAATGGAAAGAAGAAGATGAATGACTTGGTGATTAACTTACAGTGCACTCAATTATAGTCTCTGCATCTGAAGTAGAAAGTATTGCCTTCTTTGATTCACCACACAACAATTTGATCAAAAGCTCATCTTTAGATTTAAGTTCTGATTTCAAACTTGCAACTTGTTCTTCAAGAGATAAGATCTTGCATCTCAAGAATGCATTCTCATCTTGAATTTGGGTATTGATGGCTTCAAGCTCTTTCATCTTGGCTTTATGTGACAACTTGCCCATGGTTTCCTACAAACACACTAATTCCACAACTACACACTTCAATCCAATCAAGTGATATCGATAACCAATAAACTAAAATAAACTATCAAATCACATAATCAGAAGCTAACCCTACTTTTTAACTGCTCTGATACCAAAATTTGATCTATAAACACTATTAGGACCTTCACTACTTTTTAAAAATGTTTACCAATATCTCTTAAGTTCTCAATTCCAAAATTTAGACTTAATTGGAAGTAGAAATTTCTCAAATTATAAGATGTTGGAATGATTAAAAATTGATTCAAATCAAGTTTCAAAACTGAAATAAAGGTGAATTGAAAGATCACATTAGTTATCCATTGAAACTATCAGATTTTTCCAAGTTCCCAATTTACTCAATTTCTAGTAAATGATTAAATTTTGCATTCTGATTAAAATCTGAAATTATAGTCTTCAAATTAATTGAAATTGAAATGTAAAAATGAATTCAAAGATCAAAAACATAGAAATTTTTTATGGGTTTAGAATTCCTACCTCCCCAGGTTCTTATTGAACCAATCCATTAATGTTGCTAAATTTGCAAGCCAAAATAATACTTACAATCAACAAAACATCATATCTCTCTAAAAAAATAGTGTTTCAGACCTTCAAAGACCTTGGCTAACTTAGCACATCCTTCACCTTCCTGAATCACACGCAGAGGCTTCTCCAAATCAAAATTGACAACTTTTGTAGATTAAAATGATGTCACCAAAAATCCAAAATGGGAAAATGAATATACTTCATAGAGTGTATCATAATTTTAAACAAGTTTTTAGTTTACTCTAAGCTTTGTTCAGCCTCTAAGGGCTCCAAAATGACAAAATACAACAAACTGGTCTATAATTCTCCTATACATAGTTAAACAGAAGCTTACCTTCAAATACAAGTTCACTCCTTTTAAAAAAATTATAAGTCCATAGCTTGGTTAGTCAAGACCTATCCCTTTTACATGGGAGGTATGTGGTTTAAGTCTTTAGCCTTCCATTTAGGTACTTTATACTTATATTTAGTCCCACATTGGCAAATGGGATTGGCTTTTATGACTTTTTAAACGTTGGCATCCACCTTAGACAATGTCGATGCCCCTTTTGGTGGTCTTAAGGTGCTAAATATATCATGGTTTCCAACTTAGCTAATCTTTTGGTTTCGTACTGATTAGCATATATGCTAACATTGAACATATCCACCAAGGATGTAGCTCGGTCTTCAATCTTAGCATTTGTGGTAAGGCCAAATGTAGTTGGCATGGTACACAATCTTCAAGATTAGCATAAATTCCAAAATTAGACATGATATAGCTCAGTATTTGATCTTGACTCAACTATCTTCAATCTCAAGGCATGAAAAATGACTCAACATGATTGTTGGAAGGGCCTTCATGGCATAGTAATGTGTCAACTTTTGGTTCTCCCATGTGGCATATGGGGCTTGGTAAGTTGGAATTGCAAAGTCTTATCAAGGAAAATTACAAAGCTTTTAAAATATACAATTGATTTGTCCCACATGCATCTGGTGGGTAAAAAATATAGGTTTAAAATCAATTGAAAATACAATGCAATGTGAGATGGAGGCCAAGGCACCCCTCCTTAATTAAGAGTGTTGACCCTCGCAGAGGGCCCCCAGTGAGCCAATAGTGGGGTCCACAGTTCTCCATATGACTACCTGTCAAAGACCGAATGCTAAAACCAAACTAAACACCAACTAATTTTTTTCATGAATGTACAAAACTAACTACCACATGCCAATGGTTGATTGGTCCACTTGTCACATGTAAACAATGTCATCACTTTTTGATGCATTATTTCCCTGTTGTAAGAAAACTTCAGCAAGCTATATCTCAAGCATATGGTATATATTTTGCAAATCATGAAAAGCACTAGAAATATCTCAATGATCTCTACACTATTTAATAGGTTTCATCATGACTTGGGACCTTTTTTCCAAACTGAACTCTACATCACACCTCCCTAAAAAAGAAGCTTTCAGTCTCCAAAAATCTACTATCTCTTGAAAATTGATAACTGGTCTATTGTATCACATCAAATAGAACCCAATCATAGCAATAGATAAACATTGACAAAATAAATGATTCATAACTCAAGTGAAAATTCCTACACATGGTATGAGTAAAGGAATCTACAACTGCCATTAAACTGATCACAACATACCAAAATTGTCTACCCATGTCACATCCTGTAAAGTGGTGAACTGTCAATAATTGAAACAATTCCCAATGTAATTGCAAAACAAGTTTGTTAATGACAAAAACATACAATAAATTTTTTAGACATGTTACAATACAATGCCCTAGTATGGGACTTGTATGCTAAGTAAATTCAAATAACACAAAGTGTATATTGCCTAACATCCAAACATGCCCATAGGGTCTTACAATGCATCTATACCTCCATGTGCCAAAAATATATACATTACTAAAATAGCATTCAAATATGAGACAAGTGTTTTAAGGAATTAACTCAACCTAAAACATGCATTCTACTAGTATCTCCAACTGATCAAATGAGTTTAAGTCCTCTAGACAACTTACTCAACATAAATAGGAGATTCTTAAAACATAGAGTTATTAAACATAAGGTGAGAATTGAAATACTTCAAATGATAAACCTATCTTGAAGTGTTCTCAAAAAATCTACTAATTCATTATCAAAGCTTGTTCTTTCCATTAAAATAATTTTTAACAATGATTTGAAAACTAAGTGCATTATTAATCCACTTAATCAATTTTTCTACCTAGTTAACTTGATTTCATTAGTGGATTCCTTAACATCATTATGGATTGATTTAACTTCATTGACCTTATTAATAGGTTGATAAATCATCTTAGTTTTACTATTTTTAGATTATTGAAGTTTAAAACAATGATCAATATGATGTCCACTCATATGGCAATGAGTGCATAAAACCTTCTTAGGTGAGGTCTCCCTTTTACCTCTTCTTGCTTTGCCATGTCGAGAATGATTTTTAACACCTGCAATCTATTTAATCAAAGAATGTCTCTTCCAAAAAAATGAAACACTATGGTTATGCTCCCAAAAAAAGTGCAAGGAAATGACTGCATCATCTTCTAAATGTTAAATCTAAATTTTTTAAACATAAAAATTGGATCAAAAGATTTAGTGCTAACTCTAGTATAGGAACTAGCAGGTGGAATCTCAATACCTCATCTATGTGTCGTCTTACACTGCACATGCTCTACTAGTGGCCTCAGACCTTTGCTATCAGAATCTTGTCTCCCTTTAGCCATGGAGGAAGTTTCTCTAATATCCAGCTCCTCACTAGTGTAACCCAAATTTGCATGAAGAGATCTATGCTCTACCTATATTGGGTTAGTAATTCCTTGGCCATCTTGACCAAGACATCTTCCATTAAATCCCATTTTCTTCAACAATTTGGATCCTATAACCTTAGTGTGTTGTTAAATACTACCAAAATCATCATTACTTGAATTTGAATCTAAATGAAAAGAAGAAGATGAATTACTTGGTGAATAACTTATAGTGCACTCAGTCATAGTCTCTACATCTGAAGTAGAAGGTATTGCCTTCTTTGGTTCACCTCACTATAATTTTATCACGAGATCATCCTTATATTCAATCTCTAATTTCAAACTTTCAACTTGTTCTTTAAGAGCTAAGAGCTTTCATCTCAGGAATGCAGTCTCATCCTGAATCTAGATATTGATGGCTTCAAGCTCTTCCATCTTGGCTTTATGTGACAACTTGCCCATGGTTTCCTGCAAACACATTGATTCCATAACTACACATTATAATCTAATCAAGTTCTATTGATAACCAATAAAATTAAAGCAACTATCAAATCACACAATTAGAAGCTAACCCTACTTTTTAATTGCTCTGATACCAAAATTTGATCTATAAACATCAATAGGAACTTCACTACTTTTTAAAAATGTTTACCAAGATCTCTTAAGTTCTCAATTCCAAAATTCAAACTAAATTGGAAGCATAATTTTCTCAACTTATAATATTTGTAATGATTAAAAATTGATTCAAATCTGATTCAAATCAAGTTTCAAAACTGAAATAAAGGTGAATTGAAAGATCACATCAGTTATCCATTGAAACTGTCAGATTTTTCCAAGTTCCTGATTTACTAAATTTCCTATAAATTATCAAATGATTAAATTTTGTATTCTAATTAAAATATGAAATTATATTATGCAAATTAAATTAAACTAAAATGCAAAAATGAATTCAAAGATCAAAAACATAGAAATTATTTACGGGGTTCAGAATTCCTATGTCCTCGAGTTCTTATTGAACCGATCCATTAATGTTGCTAAATTTTCAAGCCAAAATAATACATACAATCAATAAATGATCATATCTCTCTACAAAAATAGTGTTTTAGACCTTTGAAAGACCTTGGCCAACTCAGCACATCCTTCACCTTCCTGAATCACATGCAACGGCTTCTCCAAATCAAAATTGGCAACTTCTATAGATAAAATGACATCACCAAGACTCCAAAATAGGGAAATGAATATACTTCATAGAGAATATTATAATTATAAAAAAGTTTTTAGTTTACTCCAAGCTCTGGTTCAGCCTCTAAAAGCTCCAATATGACCAAATACAACAAACTAGTCTATAATTCTCCATACATAGTCGACCAGAAGCTTATCTTAAAATACAAGTTTTCTCTTTTTAAAACACTTCCAAGTTCATATCTTAGTCATTCAAGACCTATCCCTTTTACACTAGAGGTCCATAGTTCAAGTCTTTAGCCTTCTACTTAGGTGCTTTATACTTATCTTTATTCCCACATTAGCAAATGGGATCGATTTTGATAACTTTTTAAAGGATGGAATCCACCTTAGACAATGTCAATTCCCCTTATAGTGGGCTTAAGGCACTAAATATATCATGGTTTCCAACTTGTATTATCCATTAGTTATGTAACAATTAGCATATACGCTAACTTTGAACATATCTGCCAAGGATGTAGCTTGGTCTTCAATCGTGGCATTTATGGTAAGGCCAAATGTAGTTGGCATGGTACTCGGTCTTCAAGCATAGCATAAATGCTAACATTAGACATGATATAGCTTGATCTTTGAGCTTGACTCAGCTATATTCAATCTTGAGGCATGAAAAATGACTCGACATGGTTGTTGGAAGGGCCTTTGTGGCATAGCAATGTGGCAACTATTGGTTCTCCCATGTGGCATATGGGGCTTGGTAAGTTTGAATTGTAAAGTCTTAAAAAGGAAAATTACAAAGCTTTAAAAACATACAATTAATTTGTCCCACATGCATTTAGTGGGTATAAAATATAGGTTTAAAATCAATTACAAATACAATGCAATGTGAGATGGAGGCCAAGGTGCCCCTCCTTAATCAAGTGTGTCAACCCTCACTAAGGGCCCCAATGAGCCAATAACGGGGCCCATGGTTCTCCATATGACTACTTATCAAAGACCAGACATTGAAACCAAACCAAACACCAAAATTTTTTTTGCATGAATTTACAAAACTAAATGCCATGTGTCAATGGCTGATTGGTCCACTTGTCACATGCAAATAATGCCATCACTTTTTGACACATTATTTCCCTGCTGCAAGAAAATTTTAGCAAGCTATATCTTGATCATATAGTGTTTATTTTTCAAACTGTGAAAAGCAGCAGAAAGCCCTCGATGAGATATACACTATGTAATAGGTTTCATCATGACTTGGGACCTTTTTCTAAACTAAACTTTAGATCAATGTCTGGATATAATGCATATGTATTGTGGTCATGTTTCTTTCTGGGAGTGTGAATCACTTCATGTCTATTTCCTGGTTTAACAATTATATTGTGATTACATGATGAGTTTCATTATACATTGGATGATTCATATCTAATTTTACATTATTATGAATTGATAGGAAGGGTAGATGGAGACCCACAAAATAATGTATGTGCAAAATAATGTATGCATTATAAACATAAAGAGTGAATGTATCAGTATTTGAATTCAATCAAAGGCCATGTTGTGGTTGATTAAAATCTAGTAAGAAATCAATATATGTGGAGGGTTAAGTCATGTGAAAACGTTGCATAGTATCAATGCTTTTGATCATAATTGGTATGGAAAATGGGTGATGATTCAAAAAACTAATTGGTGTTATTCCCTCAAAAATCATATTCAAATGATATATTAATGTGGTCACAGCTTAAATAATGAATAAACTATATATTTTTCAATGGTGTTATGCTTGTAGAGGAGTAAGCTTACAAAATTTGTAAAATTTTATCTAATTTAAGGAACATTAGATCACTCAATTGTCCCATTTATAGCCAATATTATCTATAAATATTAATATTAGAATGCTTCAATATTAAGATCTAATGTAAGGAATGTTTTTTTTAACAAAATAGAATGTTTTTAAAAATATAATAGAATGTTTAATATACATCTACCAAAAATAAGTAGAATAAAAATGATAATTAAAGAAAATGTAATAAAAATATGAATTAAAAAAAAGTACCAATCATTAGATCGTGAAAGTTTTAGAAACATAAGATTGATTTTGATTTTTGCAAGGTAAAATAATTGAAAAACTATTCTAAAAATATAGAAAGTATATTGAACAAATTGTTTTTAAGATTCATCAAATAGATATGTGTCCCCACTTAACCCATGTAGTTAAGTGGTTTTTTAAATTTATATTTAAATAATTTATTATTTATAATATTTATTAGGAGGCCCATTTTATATATAAATTTCCTCTAATGTTAGGGCATGTACTCAGAGAGATTAAGTCTCGATGGGTTCTTAGAAGATGTAAAGAATCAATATTTGATAAAATTTAAATTTATTATGTGTATACATATGCCCCACTCAAATCTCATCATGTGTCATTAATTTTAAATAGGGGATGGTGTTTCGAGAAAGAACATAAGAACACATAATGCTAATGCTAAAAAAAAGTTAGAGTATTTTAAAGCATAAAATAACTAAAACTAAATGAAAAAAAGAAATAACTAAAAATTAAATGTGATGTGTACCTTAACTTACCTTTATCACTAGTTTGTTTTTTTTTGTTTTGTTAGTTTTGATTGTGTAGGGCATAGAGACTACTTTTGACAAACCCAAGAATATAAAACTAAAAAGAAAAAAGTAAACAAATACAAGCAAGCCAAGATAACTGGTGCTATGAGGATGGTACATACTTGGAAATTTGGCAAGATGAGGTGACAAGAATTATGTTAGATGAAATGACCAAGTAAAAATTGAAAATTAGATAAATTAGGTAATTGAAAAGACAAGGCTACTAAAGATTGAAAAATTCAAACAAGCAAACCTTAAGTAAGAAAGGCAAACTCACCATGTCAAACCAAGGATACATGTCAAAAAGGATGGTAATAAAACAAATTCATGGTAAAAGAAGGAAAAAATGGTAAAACAACATTGATGAGTGAGAAATAATAATCCTTATCTCACTCAATAATGGAAAAAGGTGTATAAAAAGGGAAAACATAATTTCCAAGTGAAAAGTAACAAGCCAACCTCACTCAACAATGGAAAAGGGTACGAACTTAGGTGTTTATAATAGTATGATAATACAACCAATGATAAATGGTAAAATGAAAATAAGATAAGTTTAGAAATGTAAAATCATGGTGAAAAAGAAAGAAGTAAAGCATAGTTTCTCAAATATGTTGTTTTTCTCTAAGGATCAATAAAACTAAAACAAAGTAGTGCTAGCATGTTTTTAAGAGATGAAGAAAAAGGAATTAAAGAAGAGGTAAAATAGACTTGGAATCACATGTTTCCTATCAAGGGGGAAATTGAATGGGTAGAGAGGAGAATGAAAGAAAACCCAAGGTAGAGACACTCTTTATCGAAGTCAAGACACTCAAATTAGGTTTGTCAAAACAAGAGGACTTTCGACCTTAAGGACTCTAAAGAAATTTTGCTAGACACAAAATTCTTAGGTCAACAAATTTAGTACATAGATCATCCCATGAAAGCTATACGCATGAAAATTAAAATGGACCTACCTTTCTATAAAATTTTACCCATTCCTCAAGACTCCTTACATAGTCATTGATCTACTGTGAAGATTAGTTAATTAAGTGATAAAGTAGGTAGAACCATATATTTTTTTGAATTTCCATATTCCAATTTACTATCCTACCATGCCCTAATGGACCTTAATTTTATGTGAGGTCAATTTTGGAGTTTGAGCTTCAATTAGAGATAGGATATGTGCTTATAATCATGTCTTTTGGTGCGATTTGACTTTTGAGATTTGTATGTTACCTTTTAGATATCATTTCCTTTTGATTCAAATGATTTGGAATTTAAAATTCTTGATGGATTTTTTTATTCCTCTTTTATATGGATTTAAAAAACTAAAAATGGGTGCTAAAGATGAATTTCATTTAAATAGTTGGGACTTGGTTGCTAAGAGAGAGAAACATCAAAAAGTATGGTGTCTAAGAATCTCATAAATCTAGGTAAAATAAAAGTGTTATCTTAAATTCAACCTTTTTTTATCCAATGTGGAGTTAAAGAAATGGGAAATCAAGAGGAATGATGCCTAGAATAATTTGAATTACTTCAAATCATAGAAAATGTGATAGCGGGTAAAATGGGATACAATGACAGTAAAGTGTGATTCCTTATCATAAGAATAAGGGAAATGGAGGAAAACATGATAACATAGAATTTTTTGCAAATTTCATCTATCAAAAGAAGAAAAATCTAAAGTTTAAAACAAATATGAAGAACGTGTAACCATTGAAAAATGTATTCTAGATAAAGAATGAAAAAATGGTAATTTTATGAGGAGGGTTGGGTCCTATCCACAGTCTAACACTACAACTTCATAAAATAGAAACCCATGAGGGTGTTAAAAATTATGTATGTGAAAAAAATGAGGTATACAAAATATGGTACTTTTTGAGGAGTGTCATGTCATATCCATGATCTTACAAAGTAACTCACAAAAGAGAAACCAAGGGGTGACAAAAAAATAATGTAAAAAGAGTAAAGATAAAGACCAAAAAGGGAAGACTAAAGGTTTGTAAAAAGATAACTTCTATAAAGGGAGTGACCCATGTAAGTAACTTGTAAAAATTATTAGATAGATATAGATATAAAGCATGAAACGAATAAGATGTTTAGGTAAAGTACTTATTAAGGAATTGTGCATTGTATTTACTTGGACCAAGAATAACTTTAACTAAATAAGGGCCCCACCACTTTTTGGCATATTTACCTTCTTTATCATGGGTGTAGTCTAATTTAAGGATAATATCACCAACATTAAATGTGTGGACTTTAACATGTTTGTTATGTTTCTTGGCAATATGAGCCTTGTATTGGTGGTTATGTTGTAATCCAGAAAGATGATGTTCATCAAGGAGATCAAGGGAATAAAGGTGAGCTTCAAATAATTATTCATCAATAATGATATCATGAAAAGATATATGAAGAGAGGGAAGATCAGATTTTAGATGAAGAATTGACTCAAAACCATAGATTAGAGAGAATGGTGTTGTCTTAGTGGTAGTACGTATACTAGTCTAATAGGCCCAAAGAGTAGGGTAGAGATGAAGATGCCAATCCATATAGGTTTCATGAATTATCTTTTGAAGAATTTTGTTGATAATTTTATTAGTGGCCTCAGCTTAACCATTACATTGTAGATGATAAGTCATAGAAAATTTGTGATTGAGTTTAAATTTAGAACAAAATTATTTAACATGTTTATTTTTAAAGTTACCACCATTGTCTAAAATGATCATATGAGGAACACTAAAGATGCAAATGACTTTATTAAGAATAAATTTGGAAAGGTAGGACTAGTGACATTAATAAGGGGTATGGCTTCTAGGCATTTGGTAAAATTTTAGTAGCAATGATGATAAAAACATGCCCATCTTGGGGGTGAAGTAATTTGCAAATGAGATCAAATCCCTATGTGGAAAAGGGTCAAGAAGATTCAATAGTTTTAAGCTCAACTAGAGGTGAATGAATTAAATCATCAGGAAACTAATAGGGAGTGCACTTTTTAGCATATTTGATTGCATAATTTTCAATATTAGGCCAAAAGTAACCCATACATAGGAATTTGAAAGATATATCATGTTTGTTATAGTGGCCACTTCAAATTCCCCCATGTACTTTTTCAATATGAGGAGGAACCTCATCTTGCATAACACAATGGAGCAAATTAACTTCAACACTATGATCATAAAGGATTTTATGTTGAAACACATAATTTAAATCTTGTTTATGAATGTGTGTCTTTTCACATGAATCTAAGTTAAGATGATAAGTTTGATGTTCTATGA
The DNA here is from genome assembly GCA_037957365.1 of Torreya grandis. NCBI lineage: Eukaryota > Viridiplantae > Streptophyta > Pinopsida > Cupressales > Taxaceae > Torreya > Torreya grandis. The sequence goes on from JARHVA010000457.1 coordinate 2,510,235, forward strand.
ATTGGATAATGTCTTGATACCATGAGATTTATCAAATATTAGTAGCCTTGATGTAGAAAATAAGTTAATCTAGTGGTTGACTTAAATATGGAGATTTTCTTATTTGTTTTAGAAAATTAGGTTTGAAAATAACTTCATGTGGATGAAAGAGAGAGGCAGAAGAGACAAGATAATTAGTAATGGAATTTTGACCTCTAAGGTTAAGCTTAATAGTGAAAGAGATAAAATCCTTAGCAAGAGTGGTTGTAATTTCATGATAGTTAATGAGGTTTTCATGTTTACATTGATAATCACCATTAACTTGGTGATAAATAAGCTGAGAATCACCTAAAGAATGTAGGTATTGAATGTCTAAATCAAGAAAATCTCACATGCCTAAGATGAGGACTTCGTATTCAACCATATTATTAATAACATCAAAGGTGAAATGAAAAGATAAAGGTATTATCTTGACAAGAGGACTTGTGATAATGTAACCTACCCCAACTCTTTGAAATGCATTTAGCACCATTAAAGTAAAGGGTCTAAGTATCCTTGTGCAAGTAGACATTAATTTTAGGAAGCTCTATGATAAATACTTTAGGTTTATTAGTATTAGAGGGGATAGAGGATTTATCAAGATTATTTTCCTCAAGATCAACATTAAAATTATGAAAATAATCTTTGATAGAAATATCTTGATTAAGACCTTCAATTCAAAGGATATTATCATCAAAAATATCATCTTAAAGGGAAGAAATAACTAGTATAGGAGCTATGGTAAGTTGATCAGCTATGACTTTCCCTTTGATATTTTTTTAGGAGATGATGTGGAGATCAAATTACATAAGGAGGACCATCCATTTTCCAATTCTATCTCCAAGTAGAAAATATTTGGAGAAGAAGTGATGAATGGGATTAGAATTAATGATGACATAATAAGTTTGGTAAAGCATGTAATGGTAAAGCTTTTTAATTATGAAATTGATGGAAAGATAATCACATTAAATTTGTGTATAACGTGTTTTATAAGTTATGAGGCCTAAACTAATGTAATAGATAACATACTCTCTTCTAGTATCATCATTTTGGGTAAGCATTGCCCCAATTGATATGGGTGTGGAAAACATTTAGAGAATCAAAATTCAATCATTAAAAGAAGGATGAAGCATAGGTAGGTGAAGAAGTGAACCTTTCATGTTATCAAATGCTTTTTTACATGGGTTTGTCCATTATAAATTAGTGCCTTTCTTGAAAAGAGAATTAACAGAGTGGATGTGATAAGAAATTTTAGGGATAAATCATCTAATTACCCCAAGTTTGCCTAAGTATGGATGTTGGGAATAAAACAAGGAATGGGAATGTTGATGATAACATTAATCTTGGTATGATCAACATCGATGCCATAGAAAGATAGTAGGAATCCTAAAAATTTTATAGATGTGACACCAAAGGCACATTTGTAAGGATTGAGTCTAACCTGATATTTAAGAAGATGATCAAAGGTGATAGCAAGATTGGATAGATGAGTCATACAACTTTTGGATTTTGTGATGAGATCATCCACATAAATTTCAATAATTTTGTGGATGAGGTCATGAAAGATGTGAGTCATTTCACATTGGTAGGAATCCCTGTCATTTTTAAGGCTAAAGGGGATTTTGACATAACAATAGGTGCCTCATTCTATGGTGAAATTAGTCTTATGTTGCTCCTTGGGGGAAATATTTATCTAATTGTATCCCTAAAAACCATTCATAAGAGATAACATTTCATAACCAACAATGGAATTGGTGATGGCATTTATTGAAGGTAAAGGGAAGTTTTCCTTAGGATAAGAAAGGTTAAGATTTTGTAAATCATTGCAAATATGAATGACCATAGTGACTTTTTTCTAAATGGGGACAATATTAACAATCCATTCAAAATAATCCACTAGTTTAATAATTTTAGCATCAAGTAGTTTGATGATTTCCTTATGATTGTTAGTGATTTAGATTGTACCCTAGTTGGGCAAGGGATTGTTTAGGTCCTTTTCCCAAATATAACTCAACATAGAACTGACCCTAGGCTATGGGCATATTATAATAGAGTCAGACCTCTAGGATTTTTAATGAGGATAACTCCTCTAATGCATCATTTTAGCTCATTTCCTCTACTAAAAGTTACTAATGACTAAGGAAAAGGGAGAAAGAGAAATTGAAAGGGAAAACTAAGCTAACAATGGTGATGCACCTAAAAGATGGTTTATATACTCCATTTGAGGTCCTATTAAATAATAATGAGATAAGCAAAAGACTAGATCTAAGAATCTAATTACCTATCATGCATTGATATTTCATATAGAGGTTCACAAAATGATCATAAGCTAAGGGAAGTGATGGAGAGGTCTAATGCAAGACACTAACTAATAAAATTATCCACATGCATGATTTGATCAAAATACATTTTAACACTAAACATGACTTGCATAACAAGTAATTACTAACTAGGTGAGATCAAGACTTAGTAAGGGAGAAATTTCTACCACATATACAAATTAATCAATATGAACACACTAGATAATCATAATGAATTCTAAAACATAGTCTTCTATTCATTTAAAGAGGTTACAAGATCAATCTTGGCAGAGTCTATTAATACACAATAAAGGGAATAAAGGGATCACTTTTTAGGTTTCAAATCCTCTATATATAGTAGAAAGGGAGAGAGAGAGAGAGATGGGAACAATGTGTAGGAGAGTGGACAAAGGATCTTAGTCATGTGGTGGCATCTCATTGATTTCTTTCTACATACATGTCTTCTTCCAACCAACTAGCCTTTTCTTACCCCAATAACCTTTGATCTCCTTTCATTAGATGAGAGATCCCATTAGAAGACAAGGGTTTTTTCTACATGATGACAAGTTCTATTTTAATGGAATCAATTTCCTTAACTACTTCTCCAACTACCATCTCACCACCTTGGGACCCTAAGCCCACTTGACTTGCTCATGAGGATCAAATCCTCAAATATTAAAACTAATAGTTCCATGCCATGAATGGTGGTTAGTACCTAATTTGTTGATGATGGAGCCATGTTGATAGAATAGACCCTTTTTATTAATCATATACCTTCTCCATTTCCATATCTAGATCATAAGTCCATTCTACAAATAGAAAACCAATCTAAGATTATTAGTTTTCCTATAGTCATCATATTGATGTAGACCTATATACTACATATCCCATTTTTTGGATACAAATAGGTCTAAATAGACCCATTTTATCTTTGAAAGAATTTAAAATTCACCATATGCATGGATCCCTTTAAGAATGGAAAACATATTTGCATAATGAACCCTAAAAGCTATAAAATGTCAAACCATAGGTCCATATTAAGCTTTAATGGTGTCCCTTTATGTTCTTTATCACCTTGGTTGCATTATTATGTCATTTTCATGAAATTCAATCAATATTTAATGGTGGCATGTGCCCTTTGAGAAGCTTGCTTTTGTTCAACCTTGGTCATGTGTTCGATCTCTAGGAAGTCACTTAACTTCCCAACCTTTAATTTCATTGGTCATTAATACTGACTCAAACCAATCAAATTATGCCAAACTATCTTTTCTCTCATTGGTCCTATAGATCCTTCATGACTTCTTGAATTTTATCTCATCATCAATAAATGCATGAATGAATGTGGTCCATTGATTTCCTACCACAAATATCCTTTCACATGTTAACTTTTACTCACACAATTAGATCAAGATGTAAGAGTAAATGATAGCCTTTGATCTACCTAGGCCACTTCCTCTTAGTTTATACACACTATCAAATCATTGGTATGATTGAATGCTAATCATTGATCTAGCTCACATCCACATCCTTGTTAGTCACCTCACACTGCTAGATCTCTATTTGGTTGATCTTCACCATCAAATCTTATCAAAATTGTAGTTATTTAAATGGACAAGGACCTTTTGACTTGTTTGACCCAAGTGTGAACTATTATATTTTTATGTCAGTATGCAAGCTCATGTAGATCATTATATCTTGATTAACTTTAAACCTTTTAAAGACTTTTTAAACCAAAACAGTTACTTTATAGATCTCAAACTTGATGTCCTCATAACCAACGTCAACATCCATGAGACCATCATGTTTTAAACACTATATATTTAATCATTGAGCTTTATTTTTATGTCTACATAGACATCCCATTCTATAGTCAACCTTTGAAATCTTATATCTTGAGTTAGAAACCTCATCAAGACATGAAATTTACAGAGTTTGTTCTCAATATGAAGAACTTTTTTTCTTTGCATTATTTTAGCTCATGAGGCTTTCTAGGGTACATTTATTAAATGATTCAATAGACTAGTCTATTCACTTTTGGAAAATGTCTTAGTGATGGTTTGGTCCTTCAAACTTGCCAAATTCATCCTTTGATCAATATTTCAAGGTTTTGATGGATTCTTAATATTTTTGCAAGTTGTTCCATGACCTTTAATGCTTAAACACCATGAAAATTTACTAGAATATTCACTCTGTAATCCTAGACCCCTTTTCTAAGTATTTAATCCACTACTTTATCAAACCATGCAAAAGCTTCATATGTGGGCCAAAATTAGCCATCATCTTTTGTGACTCATAGGGGTTGCATGCCTATCTATATAAGAGGACCTAAATAATGTTGCCTTGTTGAGTCCATTATGAATGGAGTTTCTAATTGGGTCTAGCATATTGAACTAGATCCAACACTAGTTGTCAATCTTATTCCAACCCCTTTTGAAACAAACAAAGGACCAAGAAAAGAAAAAAGCAAGATAGAAAATCTCTTCAGACCAAGGTGGAAGTTGTTATTCTTGAAGATGAATCAATAACTTAGCTTGATTTTAAACCACTCTTAGATTATTTGTAGCTAAAAATAAATCTCTTTTAAGATCTTGAAGATCTTTTCTAATTTGAGGGTCAAGTGCTTGAGAAGGTAGATAAAGAGTTTACCATAGAGGACAGGGACCAAGATTGTATGGATTTTACAGAGCTCCTTGATGAGCATGAAGAATGTACAACTAAGAAGAAGCTTAGTCTAAATAAGGACACTATGGAAATCAAAGAGGTATGTCCTAATGGACCACCATTGGAGGTCATAGTTGAGGAGCTATATGAAGAATTTGAGACTATCCAGATGCACATAGATGACCTATTTGGAGCTGCTTAGTTCTCATTGAACATCTACTATAGAAGGTGTTAGATGAAACAAATAAGAGTTAGGCATCAAGACAAAGGGTCAAGGAGATGCATGCCTCATTCAATTCCACATCTCATGATATAGGAAGGTTGTCAAACTTTCATTTTAATGTAAGAGGAAAGGTACATATAGTCTTAAGCTATATACATTAGGATAGTTTTCTTAAAATTCCTCCAAGTGTTATTATGGCACATTTTATTTGACGTCACTTTTTTGTTCTAGGTTAGTTTCCCTTTGACAAGTGCCTTGGGAAATTTATCTTATTTTGTTATTTTCTTGGTCATTTGTTTATTTCAAAATGAGATAGAACAAGATTGGTAGCTAGTGTTAGATCCAAGTTAATATGTTGGACTCAAGTAGAGACACCATGCCTAATTCATTGGACAATATAATATGGTCTGGGTCCTCTTGCATAGAAATTCATGTAATCCCTATGAGTCACCAAAGATGTTGGCCAATTCTAGCCCATATATGAAGATTTTGCATGGTTTAATGAAGCAGTGGATCAAAGACTTCGGAAAGGGATCTATTATTGTAGAGTGAAGAGTACAAGTAAGTTTCATGGTGTCTAAGAATTGAAGATCATGGACCAGATTGAAAAAATATTAAGAATCCATCAAAACCTTGAAATATTGATCAAAGGATGAATTTGGCAAGTTTGAAGTACTAGACCATCACCAAGATGTCTTCCAAAGATAAATGGACCAACCTATTTGAGCATTTACAAAATACACCCTAGAAAACCTCATGAGTCAAAATAATGTAGTTCCACAAAAAAATTCATGATGGGAACATATTCTATAAACTTCATGTCTTGATGAGGTTTCTAACTCAAGATATAAGCTTTCAAAGGTTGACTTGTAAAATAGGACATCCATACAGACACCAAAATAAGGCTCAATGATCAGTTACATAGTATTTAAAAGGTGATAGTCTCATGGATGTTGATGATGGTTACATGAACATCAAAATATGGGCATGCAGACATCAAGTTTGAACTCTGTAAATTAACTATTTTGGTTTAAAAGGTCCTTAAAAGGTTTAAATTTGGTTAATATCCAATGATCTGCATGAGCTTGCATACTAACCCATAGATCTAACAATTGATGCTTGGGTCAAACAAGTTAAAATGTCCTTGGATTAAATCCTTTTAAAGAGAAACAAGTTAGCTAAGATATTATGGTGTGGATCAAAAAAATAGAGATCCAATGGCATGAGGAGACTAACAATGTGGTTGATTCAAGCTAGATCAATTATCAACATTCAATCATACCAATGATACAATGGTGCATAGGAACTGACAAGAAGTGGGCCTAGGTGGATCAAAGGCTAGCATTCAATCATACATCTTGATCCAAAGATGTCAGTAAAATTTAACATGTCAAAGGATTTTTGTGGAAGAAAATCAATGAACCACAATCATTCATGTATTTTGATATGATAGTGCAAGAAAAGTCAAGAAGTCATCAAGGATCTATAGGACTAATAAGAGTAAATATGGTTTGGAATAATTTGATTGGACTAAGCTAGTATTGATGATAAATGAAATTAAATGTCAAGAAGCTAAGGGACTTTTTGGAGATCAAATACATGACCAAGGTTGAACTAGTGAAACTTTTCAAAGTTTACATGCCACCATTGAAGCTCAATTGAATGACATGAAAAAATAATAGTGATGCAATGAAGGTGATCAAGAACATAAAAGGATGCAATTAAATCTTAATATGGACCTCTGGTTTGACATTTTATAGATTATAGGGTTCATTTTATGACTGTGTTCACCATTATTAAAAAGATCCATGCATATGGTGAATTCTTGGTTATTATAGAGACATAATAGGTCTATTTGGACCTATTTGGATCAATAAAAGGGGATATATAGTCTATAGGTCTACATTAATATGATTACTATAGGAAAACCAATAATCTTAGATTGGTTTTCCATATATAAAATGGACCTATGATCTAGATATGGAATTGGAGAAGATATGTGATTAATGAAAAGGGTCTAATTTTTTAATGTGGCTCCATCATCAATAAAGTAGGTGTTATGTGCCATTCACGACATGACACTGTTAGTTTCAATATTTGATGATTTGATCCTTATGAGCAAGTCAAGTGGGCTTAGGGTCCTAAGGTAGTGAACTAGTAGTTGGAAAAGTAGTTAAGGTCATTAATTATGTTCAAACAAACTTTGTCAATATGCAAAACAAACCCTTGTCTTCTAGTGGGATCTCTCAGCCAATGAAAAGAGTTCGAAGGTTATTAAATAAAGAAAAAGATAGTTGGTTGGAGGAAGACACATATGTAAAAATCAATTAATGAGCTACCACCACATGACTAGGATCCTTTCTCCACTCTCCTACACATTTTTCCCATCTCTCTCCCATATATAGAGGATTTAAAACCTAAAAAATGATCCCTTATTCCCTCTCTTAGGCATGACTAGACTCTACCAAGATTGAGCTTACAACCTCTTGAAATGAAAAGAAGAGTGTGTTTTAGATTTCATCATGCTTATCTAGTGTAATCATATCAATTGATTTTAATATGTGGTATAATTTTCTCCCTTTCCAAGTCTTGATCTCATCTAGTTAGTAATTATCTTATTATGTAGGTCATGTTTAGTGTTCAAATATCTTTTGATCAAAGCCCACATATGGATACTTTGACTAGTTAGTGTCTTGCATTAGACCTCTCCATCACTTCCCTTAACTTCTAATCATTTGGTGAACCTCTGCATGAAATAATGTTGTATGATAGGTACTTGGAGTCTTAGATATAATATTTTGTTTGTCTCAGTAGTATTTAATATGAGATCAAATGTAGTGGATCAACCATCTTTTAGGTGCATCACCATTTTTAGATTAGGTTTCCATTTGAATTTCTCTCTCTCCCTTTTCCTTGATCTAAAATAATTAATAAAAGGATTTATTCTCATTAAAAATCCTAGAGGTCTAACCCCATTATATGATACCCATAGCCTATGGTTAGTCCCACATTGAGATAAATTTGGGCAAAGGACCTTAAAAATACCTTGCCTAGCTAGTGTGCAATCTAGACCACCAATAGTGACATAGAGTGGAAACCTCAAGCATAAATTTCCTTTGTTTTTGATGCACATGTTTAACATTAGGATAAGTAATGATATTATGCACCACAATAATAGATTCAATACTAGGCATGTCCTCATAGGACTAACCAAAAATCTCACAATACTTATCAAATAATAAGGTAAAATTATCATGTTCAATAGGTGAGAATTCATGAGAGACAATAAGTGGATGAGGATAAGATGCAGTATAAAATTTTATGAAAGTGGTTTTTTAAATGAGCATGGAATTACCATCTTGAAAGTGGTATGGTGCATTAGGTAAGGCTGAAATTCGATTAGTTTTAAGATCAATGCTGGTAATGAAGATATTTAAACAAGGAGTTTTAGTTTTAAAATTCCTAAGTTTATAATGCTACCAAGGAAGTTAATGTTTGCAAGCATGAAGTAGTTCAATAATAACTTCATCACTAAGCAAGGTGGGAATATGACCATAATACTCAATATCTAATTTAAGATCTATAACTTGGTTACCATGGCTATCATACTCAAAATATACTTGATGGACATCAGTTGCCTTGACATCAAGTGTAATCTCATGAGTAGAAGAAGTAGATAGAGTAGATGGGATCAGAGTATTGATGGGTTTGTCAATGGGAGAAGGATTAGAGGTAATGATTAGATCAATAGGTGCTAAAGGAGATGTAAGAATTTCTAGAGGCTTTGAAAGTATGATTTTCTCTACTACCCAATGAGTATCAATAAGTAGTGAATTAGTAGGAGGTACATAAGCTTCAAGATCTAAGTTACTATATGTAGAAATGGTGTACACATCTCAATTAAATGCATGAATTTGAGCTATGATTTTTTGATAATGTTAGACATCCAAGTCTTGAGATTGAGTTGGGGCCATTATATAGTTGTCATCATATGTTAGAAAAAATTTACATGCTTAAGAATTAGGGGGAGTTTTAGAATGTGAAATCCCAATGTTACTAAATGTATGGGGAGACATGATGAGAGGATCTTGAAATAATTTGGCCACTCCAAACTCATTACAAGTGAAGGCATCTTCAAGTAAATAAGGCTTCTGAGTATTGCATGGAAGGGGGAAATTGATAATCTCATAAATAAGAGGAATAGTATAGTCTCTAAGTAATAAAAAAGGAGGAAGCCATTGTAAAATGTAGGGACGTAGCTTGGTAGTATTATAAGTACATTGTAAATTATTGGTTTCATCAACATTGAAATCCATAGGATTAACTTGTCAATTAGGATTCATTTTGATGAACTTGGGTAAAAGAGAATTATTGATCTTAGGAATTATAGGAATATGATATTGGGATTTGGGATTCAAAAGTTTGCTCCATGGGTTTGGATTAGCTTCATGCTTATATTTTTATCCATTGTCTAATAATTTAATGCATTGGCTACTAGAAGAAGTAATATCCCTAATTTAATGAGTCCATGGGCAAAAAAGGAGTATATGATAAGATAAAGGTAAATCAAGGACCATAAGCTTAGTTTGAATGGTCTTAGGTTCAATGGTTAATGAAATCCAAATACAATCAAATGGCTTTTGATTTGTCTTATCAAAACCATAATATGTAAGATGGGTTTGTTTAAGATGATCCTTGTTATAACCAAGTTTTTGGATAAGCCAAAAAGATTTCAAATTAATACCAGAGCCTTTATCAACTAGAACTTTATGGATAAGGGAAGTATTAATGGTTATTTTGATAAAAACTAGAGGATCATCAACATGAAAAATAATTTCATCATTGATCATGTCCTCTTCAAGGAATTCAATGGAAGGCTTGGAAAAAGGACACACAGTTTCAATGGTATTGACATTGGTAGGTTGAGAATTGGTATAAGTTGGTTCTTCATCTATGGAGGATGGATCTTCAATTTTTTGGAGTTGTTGTATAATTAACTTATGATTATAGGGTGAAGTGCGAACCAAATCCATAAGTGGAATTTTACAAGGCATGGAGTTAAGTTCTTTAATAAATTTCTAATGTGATTTAGAAGAACTAAAATGAGGTTTGGGAGGTAAAGTAGATTTTTAAGGTATAGATGTGGTTATAGGATTATAAGGAGGATATGGTTCCTATTAGCATCAAATTTTCCACCCTAGAACTCTTTACTTAGCTCCTATAATTTTATTAAACATGGAGTCATCTCTCAAGTTTGTGGGAACCTATAAGAGAGATGAATCTCAAGTACTATGAGGGATAGATCCCTATATCTTCTTTTAAATTCTTTTAAAATACTATAATTCTTGATTATGGGGAAAGAGTTAGAAGTTTGCATGAAGTAAAACTACTCTAAAGTGGTGATTCACCAAGAGATATCCCATAAACTATCATACTTATATTAAATAACAAAGATTTCTAAGACCAACTCTAAGCCTTAAAGGATCCTAAACGAAGTGATTCAATGTTAAGGTAACATACATGATAAAATGAAGAAGACAACTAGTCCAAGGGAAGATTTCACACCATAGAGATAATAACTTGCTTGAAGAGGAGCCTAGTATCCTAACTACACTTCACATGAAATGTTAGATCAAAAATATTGCTTAAAAATTAAGTATAGAGGAAGAAATGATGATATTATCACTTAAATTCACTATTAATATCTCTCAAACTTAGACAGAGATGTTCACAACTCATAATTATACTTGCATTTAATGTTCAAAATCAAAGAACAATGTTATTCTAGCAGGGCTTTGCCATACTAGATGTGGTATTAGTTTACAATGGCCAAAATGGCTCATACTTATAGAAATTGGAAAGAGAGAGAGAGAGAGAGAGAGAGAGAGAGAGAGAGAGAGAGAGAGAGAGAGAGAGAGAGAGAGAGAGAGAGAGAGAGAGAGAGAGAGAGAGAGAGAGAGAGAGGAAAAATAAGTCTAAGGGACACAATTACATGTGTCCAAGGGTGGAAACTAGTTACATTGCATGTAGGTGAAGTGTAAGAGGAGTTAGAAACTGATTTCCATGTGTCTATTCCAAATAATTATCCTCTTCCAAAATTAGTGTAGCATCTATTCAAGCACCTTCCATGAAATTAACCTCATCATTAGCCTTCATTTGTTGTTTCAAATCTAACTAGGGGAAAGTGTCTCTTAGGTGGAAACTAGTTACAATGCATGTAGGTGAAATGTAAAAGGAATTAGAAACTAATTGGCATGTGTCCATTCCAAACAATTATCCTCTTCCAAAATTGGTGTAGCATCTCTTCAAGCACCTTCCATGAAAATACCTTCATCATCGGCCTTCATTGGGTGTTTCAAAGCTAACTAGGGGCAAGTGTCTCTTTTAAACTGATAAGAGAAAGTTATAAGGAATCCTCTACCTACATTGGAAGTTTTCCAAATCATTTAAATTCTCTTGCACAAAAGGAATCATCATCTGTCACTGTGATCACTCCTTTTAAACCTTTCTTGAAACTTGGCATTAAAATCTTCTTATTATCCATAATTGATACATACCAATGGTCTTAGGACACATTGTAGGATTCCTCATATGCTCAGCTCCATCCAAAACACCTTAAAATATCTCCAAATTTGAGTTGCCACTCTTTCCACTATGTGATCACTTTTATCATTCTAGATAAAGTGAGAAACCTAGTAGAGGCACTTATGAAATTTTTTGATATTTTTTAATTAAATGTGTATTTTATTCAAGGCCCAATATATTCTCTCAAGTGATTAAAATCCTTTGATTATCTCTAAAACCTACAAAACACAAGAAAGTGTCAAGGGAACTGGTCCCTTACTCCATCTATATGGATTTTGTATAATATAAATCCATGGATTTGATCCTTATGGAGTTTCCAAAAACATTCCTTCAAGTCCTAGGGTACTAATTGAGTCCATATTTTTTTTATAGGAGTCTAAAGCTAGACTGATGGAGTCCATAGTTTTTTTGATGGAGTTCATAGTTATATTATAGGCTAGTGGATTTGAATCCTCTTTCATGGATTTATCACACCTAGGATTGTTATAACACCTTATAATACTTCATTAATGTTTTTATATTCTTATTCAAGCTTTCCCCAACTTGTGTTTGTATCCACTTCAACCCTAACCTTCAATTTCCACCATTTTCTCTCTCCTTTGTAAGTTTTAAGCCTTGAAAGTGGTGTATCTCTGAGACAAAATAGAGAGTATTGTCACTTATTTTTTATAACTTTAGAATACATGGGAGGCTTCCTTATGTTATGAGGATCCCTTATACCCAATTTTAGCTCCTAACTCCCCCATTTACCCCTCCAACTAGCATGAAACTCAAAACTAACTTTTGAAGGTGATTATCTATAACTTGAGGGTGAAATTGGCCTTTTTGACCTTATATGTGGAAAATTTTGATATATTTTCTTTATTTTATATATCTTCTCATGTTATTTGAGGTTCCTATCATTATATTCAATCCCTGGAGATTCTCACTTGGCCTTGTGGAGACTCTTTACCCTCCACTTATCTTCATCCCACTTGCAGCTGTGTGTGTTTTTGACACTTTAAAGGTTGGTTATAGGTTATTTTTACATGTAGGAGTCATTTTAGTGCCTTTAAAGGATATTTAATATCCAAAAACACTTTTTTTCCCCATTATAATCCATCCTTTTCTCCTAGGAGTTCATTACCCTCATCAAAGTGTGACCTTCTTTGCCAATTATAACTTTTCTACACTCATCTATACACCTAAGATGTACTTTCAGCTAAGATGAGATTTAGTATCTATACTAGAGTTATCTTCAATTCATATATAACATAATTTGGGTTAGAGAACACTATTTAGGTACCATTTAAGTCACCACTCCCTTATTCATGTCTTTTGTTTCCTTCTTCATTAGTATAGGCTTGCTATAACACTTGTACAGAATGGTGATTTGCATAAGGTAGCTAAGGGATATAATCTTAGGGAATACATGTGTATGTGTTTTTTGAACACTTCCAAATATCCAAAATTACTGTAATTGTTACCCCCATGTATCTACACATGCCTCATAAGGACTAATCCACATTGCCAATTTATCCTCTGTATAGGCCACTTGTAGGTGTATTGACTCCATCTAAGCTTTGAACTTGTAGCTTCTGATGTGAAATTACCTTATACATGCCACCTTGATAATACACTTATATTCATTGGAGATCCTTCTTAAACTTTCTCAAATGAACACATCACCCTTTTGCAATAAAACATAAGCTTCAATAGGTAGTTGGTACCTCTAAATGGATCAATTCACAAGGTTTTGAATGAGGTGAAATCCTAATTCAGAGAAACTAATGTTGCTTTTCCCCTAAATGAGAACATAACCATTCATTTTCATATTTCTTTGAGACTTTCATGAGCTATGGTGATCTTTCTTCTCAAACCATTGAGAGAATCTTGACATGGCTATAGTCTAGAAAAATCTTGACCATCTGGCTCTGCTATGGTTGAGTGTTTCATCACCTCATATCTCCTACTAAAATAACATGGAAACCAAAATTTGGGAAATAAACAACATTGTTTTCAAAACAACAAAGGCCTCCATGTATTTTTATATACGAATATGGTTTTCATATTTATCTCAACACTTCATGAGCTCTACTAGGATATGAAAAATCAACACAAAGGTGTATGATCTATTGAAACCATGGAAACATAACCTTCATCTACAAAACTAGAAAAAACTCATTTGAAAATCCAAATGGAAACATGGAAGTTCTATAGTGTTCCACACATGCCAATTAGTTGGGGGAAAGGTTGGATGTGGTGAGGAAGATATTTTGACCCTCATGAAGTGATTCCACCAATTAGACTATATGGACCACCTTAGTAGAAGAGGAAACCACAGGGTATGAGAAATGATAAGTAGAATGGAGTGGCTAACTTATAAGAGATGGTTCATAAATCTCAACCCACTAATCTCTAAATTCTTAATATGAAAATGAAGGTCAACTCATGTACTATCCTTCTTACGAAGCACTGGACCTAAGACTCTTCCAGATGACCATACCAAGTATAAATCTATAAACTTCATAATGCTTTCCAAGAGAGTGATGGGAAGGTTTTGATCCATTTTTAGTGTTTCCAAAGCTAGAGAAACATAGGAATGGGTCATAGAAGCTAAAGGGTCACACTCCAACCTTCCCACATGTACCACTCTTCCTCATAGGTTGTATAAGTGCCTGAAACCTCTTATTTATTCAAGAAAACTACTTATTTTATAAATATTATACTAATTTGTCAGCTAAAATAGTTACTAGAAGTTATAATTAACACATATGAGGTCACATCACTTTTTTAATCTTGCACAATTCCCAAGAAATTTGTATAAGACATTAAATGCACTATTTTGGCTATTGAAAAGACCTTAGAAAGACTTGAAATGACTTATGGGGCCAAATTGACCATGGTTATACTATTAAAAGCATGAATTAACAATAAATGACTTATGATAGACCCTATAATAGAAATTTTTCCTATATAGGTTGACCCAAATTGACTAGATAGTCAATTTGGTCAACAGTTCCTTTTGGGCTTTTGAAGTAAGATTAATGGTGGCAGTGGCTTTAAGAATTTGTTCTTTTAAAGATGGATTATTAGGCTTGGTAACATGATCTTTTTAAGCTGGTTTTTGACAATAGTTGACCTTAATAATGTTGACATATTGATAATTTTTATAGTATTAGTCATAATCAACTTCAATGGCACAAACATCATTGGTATTTGGCTGATTATTTGAAAAATATTTTTGGATATTTGAGGTAAAATATTTAAAATATTTTCATTTTTGAGAGGCAATAGTATACTCTTGATGATGAAGGTTAACTATGGATTCATGATTAAATGAATCACCAAGCATATAGGAAATAATAAATTTAGTGAGCCCTCTACAATATTCATGAAAATTCCCAATGTTAGCATGGAACCAATAAAATAGATTGGGGTCATACCACTTAGGAGGATCATTGGGATAGATGAAAGGTTTAAAGGGTGGCAAAAATTATTTCATTTGATGAACCAAAAGAGGTGTGTGAGAAGGTGAAGGGATATCAATTTTGGTAACTTTTGGTTTGGCTTAGGAAGTATTTCTAGTAATAGTATTGGTATATATTTTAAAAGATCCTTTTAATAGTTTAGAATTAGGTTAAAATTGCTTCATGATAAAGTCTTGACATTTAGATCGACCAAGAGATTCATTAAGTATTTTGGAAGTAAAGGTTTGGGACTTGTATTACATAGTGGGAGTTAAACATGTAATAAAGAGTTTAAATAAGCTATCATCAATCATGTTATGTTTGGCTTTATGGGCCAATGATTTCCATATTTTAATAAAATCATGAGATGATTTAGTAGGAGATTGATTATCATTGATGAAGTGGCAAAGATAATTTTTAGGAAGATCAGTGTGTTGAAAATATTTAACTAAGGGATTGAATAAATCTTCAAGTTTCCAAATAGAATTTTGGGGTAATTTGTTATACCATTCTAATATATCACTAGTGAAGGTTTTGACTAATAGTTTAGTTGTGGTGAAGATATTAGTTTAGATCCACTCTTTCTAACGGTTGTCAAAATCTTAAAGAAATGAGGCAAGGTTTTTATTCCCATCATATTTAATAGTAAGAGACATGTTACTGTAGAGTAAAAAATTACTCTATGTTTCATTCTCTTTTTCAGTTGCACACTACAAAATTTTGTTCTTACATGCTTTGGTCTGAGATGGAGAAGTTTTGAAATAGAGCGCAGGTGCTAATTTTCCTTTTGATTCATTTTGTCTAAGTGTCGAAGTCAAGCGGAAGCTACCAAGTGTCATCATCTGAGGCACCTTTCATATTTTCTACAAGCTGGTTAGGACGTGCCACATATCTCATATCAACTAATTGAAATGTGACAAGTGTCAACATCCACATTTCATTTCAGCATTCATGTTTTAAATCTCTTTTGAGCAAAAGGTTTCAAGCTAAGTATCAAGATTAGGCAGAAAGCACCAAGTGGCATTCATGGAAGGCTTCAATTTGATTTTATAAAAAGTGGCGAAAGACGCCACGTATCCCAGCTGAAGAGAGTGGAAGCCACCATGTGTCAATATCTGAATTATCTTCATTTTGCTTCACTGATATAGCAAAGACTATGGTGGGTCTCAAGTTTTGTTTCTAAAACAAGCAGAAGCTGCCAAGTGTCACTGTCTACTGTTTGCATAAATATGAAATGAGGCCTGATTGTTTCTATAATATAAATAGAGTAAATCAGAGACCAACATGTGTCACCTTCTGTAGGTTCCTCAAAAGTTAGATTAAAGTAGCAGAGATTGCCACATATCCCCAGTTAAGTAAAGCAATGATCGCCACATGTCTTTTTTTGAGGAAAGCAGAAATTACCACCTGTCCCTATGCTCCTTTTCAAGTTGCTCAGGCAAGAAAGGCTATGGGTCTTATTTTATTTTAAGATATTAAAGTTTTGAGGAAATGGATTGTGATAGGTGTCAAAGGTGGAACACTAATAAGCAAAGACACAAAAGGAGTATAAGTTACGTGGAAAGTGTCGCATGTCTTCAATAGGTGCTACAGAACATGCCAAGTGTCATCCTCTGGTGTCTCCTAAAGTAATAAGAAGGTTTTCAAGGAATTGACTTAGTGTCCTCTTCTATTTAAGATAATGGAGCATCATGTGATCTATTTCATCCAATGAACTACCAGAAGACAAAGCATTTCAGAATCTAAGCAATATCTTTTGTTAAACACTTCCAGTTTAGTTAGATTTTAGTTGGGCTGTTAGATTGGGAACAAGCAGACAATCCAGAGTGAATCCAAGGCTATAAATAAGGATTCAGAGATCACCAAAGGAATCATGATCAAATATTAGAGAGAATTTTCTGAGAGAATTATTGTCAATAGTTTATAATTTCTAGAGTTGTGACTGGGAATATCATTTGCCTTTGTTTTATTTTCTTAAGTTGGAAAGTTTATGTAACTGTGCATGTTTTTTTTCCTCTTATGTGATTGGAGAATTAACGAGAAGATTGAATCCTATGCCTTTGTTGATATTTTCTATGTCATTGCAAAAGTAGACTAGGCTGTGTTGTCAAGAGTTTTAGACTTTCTAGAGCTGTGATTAGGAATGTCATTTGCCTTTGTTCCATTTTCTTGAGTTAGAAAGTTTATATAACTATGCATGTTTATATGCCTCTTATGTGACTGGAAAATTCAAATAAGAAGATTGAACCCCGTGCCTTTGTTGACATTTTCTATATCACTACAAAAGCAGTCTATGCTGTGAGCCTCTATTTCTATTATTTCCATCTTTTACATTGATCATGCACTTGTTTGATCTTAAATGTAATTAAATATTACATATAGTATCATTTTTCTTAGGATTAAGGTTGAATTACATTTAGGTGCATCGCCATAGTTAGATTTTCTTTCTTGCATTTGTGTTTCTATTAAAATTCCTATCCCTTTTCCCAGTATACACTTGATATAAAGAAGAGACCAGCTTCTTACAAATTTGGAGGTTGTTTCAAGTCATAAGTCCCACATCTTGAAACTTCCCATTGTTGGTGTTAGAAACAAGCACAATTTTAAACATCAACAGTTTTTGGCACACTCGGTGGGATAAATCTTGAAATTTCTTTCAAGATCATATGAACCAGAGAGCTACAAAGAGTCAGAGTTATGGATCAGTAACAAGATCTAAATCTTATGGCATCACCGATTACCTCAATGAATCAAAGTAAAGAAGAAATCACCGTTTGGTATGTATAATTCTATTACTCAAAGATATGGGTCTTATGCCCCTTCATATATTTTTGATCAAGATCAGGTTACTCATGGAATCACATCAAGCAACAAGGATGCATATGGTTATGAGTTTTTCCCTTCACAGGTCCAATATGACCAGCCCCAGCTCTGTCATGAGCCATATCAGTCTTATGCCCAGTCTTCCCAATATGTTACATCTTATACTCAACCTAATCTCATTTCTACCTTCAAAAAAGCATTGTTGGGATATTAAAAACATGTATTAGAGCTTGACAATAGAAGGGGATGCGGCCAAGAAATTCCTAATCATGTCATCTATCAAGTAAGAAATGTAGTAGATCTAATTAAAAGTGAATGGGCTCCCATTAAAAGAGCAAATTGGCAAAGGATTACATATGAGATGTTGGATGTGAGTGGCTTTATTGCATCTTTGGAAGAGAAGCTGAGTATTCATGAGAGGTAGCCTTACCAAGTCTATAAACTTGCATATCTGCTACCCCAAGTTTCATATCAGACATACCCAACCCTTTCTCAGGAGCCAAGTCGATCCTATCATGTTTCTTTCCCCAATCATGTTGAGAAAAGTTTTGAAATAGTAAATTTGGTGTTTAAGGCCAATCTTGATAAACAGATTGAATTGTCAAATCTTCAAAAATAGCAATCTATGTTGGTAGCAATGGAATTGGAATCCAAACCCTCACTTCCCCTTCACCTTGCAATCTTGTCTTCCCAAGATAAAAGTCCTAGACCTAAGGTCATGAGTTGGGAACAAACAATGGAATCATAGAGCAAAAAGAAGGAGAAAGACATTATCCAAGAGTGTGAGATGCAAAATGAGGCTATTCCCTTTCAAGTCTCTCCCACCCTTCCTCAAGAATCTTCTTGTTTTTCATGGCAATCTTCATGCACTCCTAATTTATCTGATGATTCTTATGAGCTCCAATAAATACTCTTTCAAGGAAATCTAGCTAAGCAAATTGAGGAATTAGAGGAAAAAATGAGATTGCTTAGTGAAAGAGAGATAGAGATTTCGGACCTTAGAAAGTAACCTATGCAAAAAGATACCTCGTATACCAATCCTCAAGTCCTTCACCATGATGACAAGATTCCAAGTTGGAAGAAATAAAATCATAAACCAGCTAAAAACCTTAAAGAAAGATAAAATTGCTTACTCTTTCAAAGAGAAAAGTTCTAAACCTAAGGTCATGAGTTGGGAACAAACAATGAAATCATGGGGTAGAAGGAAAGAAGAGAAAAGTTTTGCTCAAAACCTTGAAGAAGTCGAGGCTGATCTTACTCATGGTGATAATCAAGTAGAAGATCCTAAATTGGAACATAACCCATTTACATTCCTCCAAGAGATCTATCAAGCTACATCTTATATAGATGAAGTGATGGACAAATGAAAAGAAGAGAATCATTTGATTTTAGCTCAAGAATTATCTCCTCTTCTGCATATGTATAACCATCAATCTTATTCATTATCCCTTTTCAAAGAGGAATATATTTTGGAGGAAGTAGGTAAAGAGGATTATACTCAGTTCATGGCTACTCAAGAAGATTTCATAAGTGCAGATGAAGAATAAATCACCATAGGTAAACCCTTTGATGAACTAGAGGACAAGTCACAAGCTTTTGCCTCTATCTCTGATGAAAAAGAGAATTTCTAATCATATTTTGAATGACTTGTTTAAAGTCATTGGGGTTGATTACCCTATTCTTCAAGAAGGCTGTGAGCTAGCTTTAGGTGGAGAAGGCAACATTGAGACGTAAATAAATACGAAAATTTGTTGTAAACTATCAGGCTTATCCTTTAAAGAGGTTGGTAAATTTGAAGATGATATTTTTGAAGTCATTAAAGAGGATGATCATGCAATGGAACCTGAACATGAGGCAGAAGGAGATAAGCCAAAAAATGATGTATATCAAAAGACACAGGGTGGAGAACCAACAAACATTAATTTCTTGATGAGACACGACAACATAAAGAATCAACATTCAATAAGTTTTAAGCAACAAGAAGAGTATGTATATGTTGAGGACATGTTTGACTCTGATTCATTTAGATGTAGGAAAATTAAGGTGGTAAACAAGAAGAGCAAGTCATCAGAGTTTCATACCATTCAATCACTTGTTTGGCATCATAAGTTTCCGTGTCATAAAGGATACTTCAGAAATCTTCCCTTTGATTTGGGAGGTAGGGAAATATACCTAGTTAGCTATATCATAGTTAGACAGTTTCCCCTTTTCGTATTACTTTGTTTTCCCATTTTTGTTTTCCCACTTTCCTTTTAAATAAGTGTTCTTTGAACACGTAGTCAATAGCTCAGAGAGGTTTTTCAAAATTTTAAAATTTTCTCAATATATTGAATGTCTCCCAAATCTTTAGAAATCCCCAAGGTACCTTGTCCTGCCACTTGCATAATGTGTTTGCCTCACTATCCCATAAAGATTTAATAAGATTTGCTAAAAATTATCTAAGTTTAATGCCATTTTGAGACTTGATAGGTCAATAAATAGCTATTAGCAAGAGTTAAAGCTTACAAATTCTCAAACAAACCTGCATCTACAAAAAATATCTTGCTACTTGCATTTTTAGTACTTAGTAAACTTGCTTTAGCAAAAGTGTTTCTATTTTTCAAAAGTTCATACCAGTTATCACAGAAAAGATATAGAGATGGAGTGGGCACAATCTTCACAAAAAGGAGCTAGGATGTATGAGTCCCTTGATAAGTTTCTTGCAAGTAAGTTATATGCTTCAGCTCTCACACAACCATTGAAGACCTATCCAAGAACCAAAATACCTGAGGTTGGTCAAGCAAGTGACCTAGTAAAAATAAAAGATTATGCAGATGGAGTAATGGACCCAATTCTTCAAAGAGCTAGTAGCAAAACTCTTAGATAAGGGGCACATTAAAGGTGTCTATAGAGGGCCATAGCAAGGCAATATGAAACATTTTCCATGAGGATATGGACTTCACAACTAACATAATTCATTGTCCTAGCTGTACATCCATGTCCAGACTTGATCGAATTATGCATAGATTTATTTCATGCACCCTCATGCACTATTCAACAGGGTCCATTTACAGTACAAATCACACTGCAGGCTATCAGGGATATGTTAGCCCTGTATCATGATAGTACAAATACATTTCCCTTTAATGCTAAAATGCAAAGAATGTGGGCAAACATCAATACTTAATCGAGTTTCTTGAGATTTGAAATACAAATGGACGATCATGACACTACGGTGCCTACACTCCCTGCTATAGGAGCCCAATTCACACAAGCTAGCCAAGACGTACTGTCTATGATGGCTTTCATCTTTGTCATGAAAGATTATATGGTAGTCTATGCAGAATAAATGGCTATCCTCTTCAGGCTGAAGACCGTTGACAAAACTTAGGAGTATAGGCTTGACTTTTCTAAATAAATTGCTTTTGCAATGGTGGAATAGCTGGCCCATTTTAAATCAAAAGGAGTTTTTAGGTACTCTTCTTATTTTTTTCACCTCATGTTATTTCAAAAATTTGACCTCTTTGCCCAACATATGTATCTTGATATGTATGACCCAAGTTTTGATCTCCAAAGGGCCATTCCTATGTCTACATGGACACATATTTTGTCAAAGATTAGTGACCCTTATGAATTATAGGAATTATTTGTTACCCCTACTTTTTGTCACCTTAGCCCTGAACTAGTTATGAACATATTATTTCCAAGCATTTAAAACCTTCTGGCCAGTTGCCCAATTCCTTGTGATTTCTATTTTGGGTCTCACCATACAATTATAAGAGTCCATGGTTTTTTTGGGGAACCAATGTTGCTACCTAAGATTTTGACTCTTAGGTTAGCATTCTTAGAGGTCACCAGGTAGGTATCAGTAGTTGACAATGAATTTGGCTCTAGGAAGAGGAAGAGGAAAATGTATGACCTTTCATGGATGACAACCAGCATGGTATTAGAAGCCAAAGATGTTGAGATTCTGCTGCTTAAAAAACTAGCCTTCCTGGGTTTCCTACTAGTAGGAGACAAATGGGTATATGACCCAAATGGTTTCATAGCTTCCTAGATAAGGACTAATAGGGTTACAACCAGAATTGCACATGAAGGCTAACCCTTTTGGGAGAACAGAAGAAATCTTAGGGAAGACACTCCTAGATTTTATGTTGAACTAACAGATTTGCCCCTTCCACAAAATAGGCCATGGGAAACATTATATGTTAAGCAGAGGTATTATGATCCTAAAGTCAGAATGACTTTTGGCTTAAGAAGGACATTAAAGAATAAAGATTGGGATGCTGAGAAAATAGAGGCCTATTGGAAATATAGGTAAGAAATTTGTCAAACAACCCATGCTTTTGGGAACATGGCCATAGATGAGAGATGGGAAGAACTATGGGATGAGTTCCATCTCTCCCCTATATCTAGCCTAGAGACAAGTAATTTTTCGACACCAGGTGTAGAGTAGGAAGCTAGGGCCGGGTCAAGCCAAGAGTCACAAGCCTCAGAGCAAATTGCAGCTATAGTAATTGTATCAGTTTTTCCCTAATCTCTCAACATTATGGAAAATAAAAAGAGTGTGGTGCCTTCACCACTAGAAGCTTCCCCATTAGCATTAGTTATAGATATTCCCATTTCTCCACAAGCATCATTGAAAGGAAAAGAAATGCAGCTAGAAGAAGAGACACCCAAGAAGTGAAAGAGGGTGTAGTTTTAGTTTGATTCAAAAGAGGAGATGGACACCCCACCATGCCAATTATAGAGTACTATAATTGCTCCTCAAGTAAGTATTGTTCCTCCTTCTCCTTTTTAGTCTATTTCTTCTCCTATTGGCATGATGATTTCATCTAGCCAGATGACATCCCCTACCACTTCTGTCATTCCCATTTGTGCCACTTCAGGCTTTAACATTAACTTATTTCTCCCCCTTTGTTCCCAAGAAACTTCCCCCTCAGATTTCCCATAGCCAACAATTGGCTATTCAATATGGTTTACCACAGGGACATCCTTTTGTAGGTGGGCACATTACCTCTCTTTCTACCTTCTAGACCCAAGCAGATGCTACTAGGAAGGCAAGGGAAGCCCGAAGAGTGAAAAAGAAGATCAAGGAAAATAAAGCCTTGGCTACACCTCATCTATGGTCACAATTTGACCCCATTCAGTAGCAACTAATGGTGACTCATTTGTCACCAGATGTAATCAAGCCAACTGAGCAGATGCAGTTGGAGGACTACACGATGAATGTAGTGGCCATTGACATGTCCCTCTTTAGGCCACAAGAAAAAATTGAGCTTTTAACTGAATCCACTTTTGCAGTTGCTAAAGACTACTTGAAGACATCAAGGAGGCTACAAAAGATGGAGGCTGATTTAGCCAAGGAAAAGGCAAACTGTAACAGTTTGACCTCAGAGATTAATATAAAAGATAATGAAATAGAGAATCTAAATAAATAGTTGTAAGATATTATTTCTCTTCAGACTCACTGAGTAGTTCAAGCCCAAAATGATTCTTTAAAAGTAGGGCTCACACAAGTAAAGGATGCAGTGATGACCCTAAGGTGTGAAAAAGCAACATTGCAAGAAAAATGTGAGGAACACCTATTGTAAGTTACCCAATTGCAACAATAGCTACTGGCTGAACAAAATAATATTATCTCTACAAGCCCAATTTCAAGCTGAGTAACAGTGAGTATCACAATTGACACTGGAGCTAGCCAATAGGCCAAGGAATGTCAGAGTGTTAAGTCTGGTGAAGGAGCTATATGAATCCATGTGGAAGAGAATCACTTTGGATATTATTTAGCTCAGGCCTTCTCCAACCTTCTTTTTAAATGCACAAAAATTGTGTGAAAAGGTGGAGAATTCAATTGTAAACACTCTGGCTATAGTTTTTGGGAGAGTAATGGATTCAAAAATGTTGCTGCAAAAGATTTATGATGCAACGGATGCAACATTGTCAGCAGCAGGGATTGAGAATAGAGTGGTCATTGCTAAGTGAGTAAATGAAGTTCTCAATTGCAATTTTGTAGCCATCAGTTGCAAAGAGATTCTAGATGTCATGAAGGAAGGAATTAATGAAATGAAATAGCATATTAAAGATCTAGTGCAATTAGGTTTTCCTTCTCTATTTCCTAAGGACAACATGGTGCTAATGGTTGATCAAATTAAACCTTTGTTGTTGGCCAATAAGAATGATCATAAAGTTTTCCAGGATCTAAGGGATGATTCATCAGTCCCTGAAGTAGAAGCTATCTTGGTTCTTGTTTCCCATCTCAAATTTAAATTAAAGGCTACAGTTCATATTTTGTAGAATTTTTCACATAAGGATATTATTAACCTTGATTTAGCTTTCAATGAATTGTAGAGTAAGTAGGGGTTATCTGAATATGAATGGTTTTCCTATCAAATAGCATTGCTGAAGCTGTAATTTTGAAATTTTGATATAGCGAGAGTTGTGGTTTATTTTTGAGCAAGCTCAAAAGTCCTTAGGGTCACCAATAATTGTAGAGTAAAAAATTACTCTATGTTTCATACTCTTTTTCAGTTGCGTGCTACAAAATTTTATTCCCGCATGCTTTGGTTTGAGATGGTGAAGTTTTGAAATAGAGCGCACGTGTTAATTTTCCTTTTGATTCATTTTGTCTAAGTGTTGAAGTCAAGCGGAAGCTGCCAAGTGTCATCATCCGAGGCACCTTTCATATTTTCTGCAAGTTGGTCAGGATGTACCATGTATCTCATAGAAACTCAATGGAACGTAATAAGTGTCAGCATCTACATTTCATTTCAGCATTCATGTTTCAAATCTCTTTTGATCGAAAGGTTTCAAGCTAAGTATCAGGATCAGGCAAAAAGTGCCAAGTGGAAATTTTAGAAGGATTCAATTTGCTTTTCTAAAAAGTGACAGAAGATGCCATGTATCCCTACTGAAGAGCACAGAAACCACCACTTGTTGAGATCAAAATTATCTTCATTTTGCTTCACTGATATAGCAAAGATTGTGGTGGGTCTTAGGTTTTATTTCTGAAAGAAGTGGAATCTGCCAAGTGTCATTGTCTGCATAAATATGAAATGAGGCCTAATTATTTCTATAATATAAATAGAGTAAAGTGGAGACCAGCACGTGTCACCTTCTGCATGTTACTTAAAAGGTAGCTAGAAGTAGTGGAGATTTCCACATATCCCTAGTTAAGTAAAGTAGAGATCGCCACGTGTCTTTTGTTGAGGAAAGCAAAAATCACCACCTGTCCCTATGCTCCTTTTCAATTTGCTCAGGCAAGAAAGGATGTGGGTCTTATTTTATTTTAAGCTATTAAAGTTTTAAGGAAATGGATTGCGACAGGTGTTAAAGGTGGAACACTCACAAGCAAAGACATAAAAGGAGTATAAGTTACATAGAAAGTGTTGCATGTCTTCGATAGGTGCTACAGAACATGCCAAGTGTCATCCTCTAGTGTCTCCTAAAGTAATAAGAAGGTTTTCAAGGAATTGACTAAGTGTCCTCTTCCATTTAAGAGAAGGGACCAACCTGCGATCTATTTTAGCCAATGAACTATTGAAAGACAAAGCATTTTAGAATCTAAGCAATATCTTTTATTAGACACTTCTAGTTTGATTAGATTTTAGTTGGGCCATTAGATTGGGAACAAGCAGACAATCCAAATTGAATCCAAGGCTATAAATAAGGGTGAAAAGATCACCAAAGGAATCATGATCAGATACCAGAGATAATTTTTTGAGAGAATTATTGTCAAGAGTTTATACTTTCTAGAGTTGTGACTAGGAATATCATTTGCCTTTATTCTATTTTCTTAAGTTGGAAATTTTATGTAACTGTGCATGTTTTTGTGCCTCTTATGTGACTAGAGAATTAATGAGAAGATTGAATCTTGTGCCTTTGTTGATATTTTTTATGTCATTGCAAAAGTAGTCTAGGCTGTGTTGTCAAGAGTTTAGACTTTCTAGAGTTGTAATTAGGAATGTCATTTGCCTTTGTTCCATTCTCTTGAGTTGGAAAGTTTATATAACTATGTGTGTTTCTATGCCTCTTATGTGACTAGAAAATTCAAATAAGAAGATTGAACCCTATGCCTTTGTTGACATTTTCTATATCACTGCAAAAGTAGTCTATGCTGTGAGCCTCTATTTCTATTGTTTCCATCTTTTACATTGATCATGCACTTGTTTACTCTTAAATGCAATTGAATCTTACATATAGTCTCACTGTGCTTAGGATTAAGGTCGAAATACATTTAGGCACATCGCCATAGTTAGATTTTCTTTCTTGCATTTGTGTTTCTATTAAAATTCCTATCCCTTTTCCTAGTATACACTTGATATAAAGAAGAGACCAACTTCTTAAAAATCTGGAGGTTGTTTCAAGTCGCAAGTCCCACATCTTGAAACTTCCCATTATTGGTGTTAGAAACAAGCACAATTTTAAACATCAACAGTTACCAATATCAATGGAGATAATTAAGGGAGATAAAGGTTTATTTTGAATATTTTTAAGGAACTTGTTAGTCATTATGGGTTGAGTAATAACATTGTCAGGTGCATCTCTAAGAGGTGGAGGAATATAATTGGGATTAGCTTGAGGATGCATACATAGAGGTTGATTGGATATATTAACCAAATGATGTTGAAGTTACATCATTTGATTGGTACTATAATTTTACATTATATTCATTTATTGTATTACTTGAGATAAAAGTTTAGTTGTATCAAGACGTTGGTTAGTGTTGGTAGGTGCACTCCCCAAATTGGTCTTAGAGGGAGGGTTACTAGAAGATGGACTATGAGTGGGATTGTTAATTAAACTTGTGCTAATTATTCCCACATTAGTTTAGAGATTTTAAAGATGATAATTATCTTAGTAAGTATGGAAAGGATAAGACCCATCAACTTCATTTGGAGGTGTTATTTACACCATATTATAGTTCATTGATGAAGGATGGGAAGAGGTGGCCCAAGAGTGATGGTTCTGTTGGGATGAAAAGAGAGGAATAAATGAATATCCCATATAGTATCTAAATTGATTTAGACTATCCAAGAAGATTTTGATAGGATATTTCATTATAACTAAAGAGGAATGAATAGAATGTAAAATGAGGAAAGATAAAGAACTACATTAACAAAAAAAGAAAGAAAAAAATAATACAAGGTCAAATGGGTTGGCTTAGTGTAGATAACAAGGTCTATAAATAACATAGGGTTGATTGGGTAAACCTAGCATAGTAGATAGGGGATGAAAATATAATATAGGGTCTACAAATAGTACAAGACCAACTGGGTCAATCCATTATAGTAGACAGAATCTAGAAAAATGTATAGGGTCGATTGGGTTGACCTAATACAATAGATAGGGAAGATAAGTAAGTCTATAATATACTATTAACTAAAAAAATATAATTTTTTCAATTAATTTGAAAATAAATAACAAAAGAGAAATAAACAATTAATTGGATTAACACTACCTAATCTAATTGAGGCACACAACATAAAACCTTACACCAATGTTATCTCATGTCAGTCTTTGTAATACAAAATACAATTGAGAAAATAAAAAACAATCAACTTGGAAAGTAAAGAGATAAATAAATGCTCAACCTAAATATTTATAAGATTATTATAATATGTTTTTAAATTTGATGAGAAGTTGGCTATAAGTAAGGAACTAGAAAACAATCTAAGGATAGTTTCAGGTAGTTTGGGTTAAAAGGGATCTGTAGTGGTAATGATATAGGCTTGGTATTATATTCCACCCCCTCACTTCACAAACCATAATTATAAGGGTGTTGGGTTCTTATCCATAATATACCACTAACCACACTTTATACTTGACTAGAACATCAAGTTAGCTTCCCCTTTGATGATAAAATCCAAGTAGGTTAGCCTTGGGTAGTCAAATGTTAAAATGCTTGTTTATATTTTGTGTTTTGGTTGTGTGTGCATAAAATATAAAGTTTTGAAACTAAATTATTAGTTTAAAACTACCTAATTAAGCTATGTGATCCATTTTAAGCATGTAAATAATAAAAAATGAAAGTGTGAACTAATTACTAGCATATAAAGGTTAATTACAAATTTAAAATATAGTACATTATCGATACATTTGATAGTGTATGTAAAAAATATAGATCAAGGTTAGAAATTTGATCTTGTATCATGTCAGCAAGGTCTAAAAATGAGTAGGGTTGATAGAGTTAACCTATTTATCCAAACATCACACAAAATATAGAACTGGGTCGACAAGGTTGATTCAATTAACTTTACAAGGGTAGTTTTGAAGACTATAAACAATGAAAGGAAAAACTAGAAAAAAAGAGATATAAGGATAAATAAGAACCTTGGTGGATCAGAGATTCAAATAAAGAATATTTTTGTCAAAGAACTTTGTAGAATGCTTGAAAAACCTACTAATTGGGTCAACTAGGTCGATCAAGCTCTGTAGTAACATGTTGTTAAGTGCCTATACTATATAAGGTCAACTGGGTTGACCTAGTATGCTAAATAGGATATCTAAATGTTTATAAACTATACTAGGTTGAATAGGTTAATCTAGTAGTTCGGATTGGAATTCTAGAAAGCTAAAGACTTGTAATAGGTTGATTGGGTTTTTCTAGTAGCTTATACCTAAAAACTTGTGCATAGAAATTACATTTGGGTTGAAGCAATTGACCTAGTATGGTAAATATATGATAAAATAATGATCAAAACAATGATATAAGTGAAAAAATTTGATAAATGTTAGTTCACATCAGGTTCATTAGAATGTATGTAATCAAAAATGCATCATGTATATAAATCAATCTTGGCTTGGAGAAGATAGAGTAGACCTATACTTTTGATTAGGAATACATTTTTTAAGTGCAAGCATGACCAAGATGGGGATCTGATAGACCCAATTAAGGGATCACTTATCACAATACACCATGTTAATGAGGGTTCCAAAGCTTTATAACTAGCATAATCACACAATAACCCTAAGGGGGTCCTAGGTTTAATATTTCACTTATGTCTAATAAACAAGAAAGAAAATCTAATCTATTACTCAACAAAGCTTGTGGCACAATATGAGGGTTAGTAAAGCAATCAAAAAATGTATAGGATAATCTAAATCAATTTAAGTATGAGTAAGACCCTAATACATGGAATATGAGTAGTAATATTATCTGAGGAAATACTTGTGTTACTTCTATCTACTAAAGAGAGGATAACAAAGTTATAATATACTTACTTGAATGTGAACCCATCGAGACTCAATCTCTCCCTTCACCAAAGTGGATTCACAATATATTTTTGTGGTTTGTAAAGATCACTAAGAAAGGCTAAAGCATCTAAGACTTATCCATAAGAATAGATTATCCAAGTAGAAACACTAAGCTAAGATTCCTCAAGTAGAATGTTGGAAGAGCAGATTATAAAAAAGCATGAGTAAATAATAACTCTTGATTTCATATTGAAATAATGATGAAATTATCTTTTATATATACGTGGATCTTAACCTAAATCCTTCCTAATGTGTCAATTATACAGGGTCGACCTAGTTGACCCTATATGTTTTTAGTTAATTATTCACTAGGTCTCAAGCTAGGTCAACCAAAGGGCTAACATTACTCTTGAAGTGAAAATCTCTTGAAATTATATAGAGTCAACCTAGTCGACCCTATACAATAATCAAGGTTGAAAAATATATAGGATTGACCCAGTTGACCTAGTATAATTGACTATCAAAAGGGGATTAAGGTAAGGAAAAGAGGGATGAAAAGATGAAAAGGACTGGGGGAGTGTGCAAGAGAGGAGTAATATCTTAGGGAATAGTTTTAGGAGCTATATAGATTGGTAATTATGTGCAAATAAGGTACAACAATCTTTTGAATCACCAAAGGTCTACCCACCCCTTTTTTGGTGTACCCCTTAAGACATGCACTTATAGAGATTGGGTATTTATGGGTTCTTGAAAACTATAAGGCATTATTATTTGATAAAAGTTAAAAATATTAGGTTTATATATACTTGAGAATGATGTTACTCTATTGTCTTCATTGTAAGGTCCCTTATTTCTTCAATCTCTATGAGTTCTACCATCCTCACACTCATTGGTTCACACTCCATAAAATCAATTTAATGGGCTATCTCCAAGGCAGATAACTCAAGAGAGATGGAAAACTTGGCTTATCTCCCATATACAATGATAAATGGTGAGTTACCAATGGAAACATTGGGGGTCACTCTATCAACCCATATAACTATCCTTAGCTTTGAATTCCACACTCTTTGATTCTCTTCCATAGTCCTCTTGATAATCCTTATCAAGTTTTTATTTATTGAATCTAAAAGTCCATTGCCTTGGGGGTAGTAATTAGAGGATGTACTAGGTAGATTCCTAGCTAAAGTGCCCACTCACTTGTCATCATGCCATGAAATTCTAAGGCATTATATGAAATGATTGTTGGTGGTACACTAAACCTCATTACTATACTATCATAGGAGTCCAATATTATTATTTCATTGGCTTCCTTTAGAATAATTACTTCTATCTACCTAGTGAAGTAATAAATAGTAGTGATTACCCATTTATGTCCTCCACTAGAAGGTGTATTGATAATTCTTATGAATTTCAAAGCCCACTATATGAAGAGGTTGAGAGGAAGGGCTACCAATATTTTCTTGATTGCAAAGAGATCACATTTTTAGCTATTTTTCACTAGTGTATATGAATCCTTGAAGAGTTTAGGCCAATAATAACCATCCCTCATCACTTTTACTACTATATTGTTTATGGAAAAATAACCTCTTGTAGGCCCATCATGAAATTGCTCCAAAATTCTAGTCACTTAGTCATCATCTATGCACCTTAAAAGCACTCCATTGAGGTATTTTATGAATATAAATCCATGAAACAATGCATAAGGTATGGAATTAAGTATAAAATACCTTCTCTTTTCCCTATCCATACCTTGAGTGAACTCACCTATTATAAAGAACTGTGTCATATCTTGGAGCCATTTAGTATGAAGTAGAGATGAATCTGTTTGTGAGTTATATTGTGTCACCAAAGTAATCTCTTTATATTAATTAAGGTCATCAACCATGTGATCACATAAGAATTTTCCTCTAAATACCTTAGTGACCTTGATTTCTACATCATATTCCATGACCCTTGTAATCCAACTAGCCCTCTTCTCATTCAGGTCTTTAATAAGAAGGATATGTCTCACTTTGAGATGGGACACCATAAGATAGATTTTGATATTGGATAGCATTGGTCTAATTTTTTAAGGCTTCTTACTACTACAAGGATATTCTTATCTACAAAATTATAGGTTTATTCATACCCTTAAAATCATTGAATAAAAATGTAATTAGTTACTCAAATCCTTCACCATTTTTTTGCATCAACATAGCTAATATATTATTAGTATTAACAAAGGCATATGATATGAAATCCTTTGATAAATAATGATTCATGAGTGTAGGTGCTTAGGCAATGGCTTGTTTGATGGCCTCAAATCTTGATTTACCTTATCTTATCCAAGTAAACACCTAATTCTTATTTAGCATAGTATTGATGGGTCTGACTAAGCTTGAAAACTAGGTATAAACCTTCTCAAGAATTTTATCTTCCCAAGGAAACTTTGAAATCCCTTCTTATGATTGGGTAAAGACAAGGCCAAGACTGTATTTATTTTATTAGGGTCAATATCTAGTCCCTATTTTGAGAAAATATGTCGCAAGATTTTTCCTTCATGGACACCAAACACACATTTATTGGGATTAAATGAGATCCCATATTCTCTACATCTTTTAAATATCAATGTCAAATGGTCCAAGTGTTCACTAGCCTTCTTGGAGAAAATTGTTATGTCATCCAAGTAGACAAACACCATCTAATTTAGAAAACATTGGAAAGTCATGTCCATGGATATTTAAAAATTAGCTCCAACATTTAATAGAATAAAAGTCATGTTATTATAATCATATGTGCCCCACTTTATGGTGAAGGTAGTCATGTATTGGTCTTCTCTTACTAGCAACTAGTTATACCCTGTGTACCCATCCAAAAGAGAAAAGTATTATGAATTAGTAACCATTTAAATGAGTTACTCCATGGATTTAAATTGGTAATGGTATTTAAAAAATACCATGTTTATGTCCCTAAAGTCCACACATAACTAGATCTCACCATTATTCTCTCATAGGCACCAGATTAGCTACCTATGAGGAGTGCTTGATATGAAAAATGATATTAGACTCAATAAATTTAGTCAAATCTTTCCTCATTATCTCTTTAATATTTGGGTTTATATGTCTTTGTTTCTACCTCAAATTATTGGCATTAGCCTCCAACTCTATGGTGTGTTGGGCTAGCTTGGGATCAAAGCCTCTTAGATCATCGTACTGCCAAGCAAAGATATATAAATATACCTTACAAAGTTCAATAAAAGCATGATTTTATACCTAATTTCTCATATTTATAATCTTGATAATCTTTTCCTTGAATATAAGGACTCTTTCATAGTTTTCTTCATCAGTAGACATCACTAACTTGTCTTTCCTTATGTGATCTCCTTCATGAAAAAGACCTTTAAGGGTGACCAAACCTTTAGAAATTTTATTATAACTTAGATAAAAAATATTATCCTTATAATTATATTGAATTTTACCTTTATTTATTTAGGAAAACTATGCCTCTTGCTATAATAAATAAACAATCTGCTTGTCACTATCTTAGACCTACCAATGAGCTTCATTATCTAACACTGATGGTATCATTACCACTTTGACATGTGGATGTAATTTGGACTTATTAAAATTATTTGGGATGTTAAAATGATCCCATATATCTTTTAACTTATCATCATACTAATTTTTTTCTCTTGACATTTCTCGGATATTGAAGGCTTCAAAGTATCCAAGTATGTCCCACAATCTATGTTTGTAGGACTTTAAGATGTTATTTATTATGTTTTGAAATATGACCTAATGTAATATCATCTCACTATCCCCATATACCTAAAAATACTTGATTACCCTCTTATTTTACCATTTAAGACCATGGATAAGGCCATCATACTCAGCTACATTTCAAGAGCCACTAAATTGGAACCTAGAAGATGAAAAGTATTTGTCATCGGAGGGAGATATTAGAATTATACCTGCACCTAACCCATACTTTCTCTATGAGCCATCAAATAATTTTTTTCACAATCCAATAGTACCCTCATATGGCTTAGTGAGAGATGACATGAACTCATTCTCTTCATGTAGGTAATAGACTCCCATGGCTCTTTCTTCAACACCTCCCAAAGAGTCAAGTAACTAATTCTCACTCCATAACTCATCCAAAAAATATATCAAGTTTACCCTCAATATGATTGTCTATTTATTTACCAAAAATGTGGGAATCTTCATCTATAATGGTAAAATTAATGTTTAGGCTACTTGGCCCATAAGGATCAATGTGAAATTTGGTATTAGGCTCAGTTTTGATAGACACCTTAGTCTCATACCTTATCCTAAAAGCCATGTAGGACCAATCTAATTCTAGGTAACCCCTAATTTTATATGTGAATTATCTATATAAGCATAGGTAAAAGTGAGGAGGTACCTCTATAACCACTACATCCTGAGCCACTAAAACACTAGGACAAGCTATGTATAGAGATTTATTCAGGCTACCTACTATGGACTATAGCAGAAATGACCTTGAGAAAGGTCAAAAAATAATCCAAGTAAACCAATCCTCTTTTCCAAGATTCATGATTTTCTAGGACCCACAAATGTCCTCACCTCAAAGGATCACCTATCAAGAAATTATGATCTTGTTATGCCACCTTAAAAAATAAAGTCATTTGGGATTTAATATACAATAGAGAACACTAAATAAATGTAGTGTAAGAATGTCTATGATAGAGACCTTCCTTACATCATATCTTAGGGTCAAACACCCACTCTCTTTTGTAAAGTCTCACTCTTATGCTTGTGATACAAGATAATATCCTTCAAACTTATCTAGACTTTATGACATCCCATGAAATAATATCACCAAAAGTGAATAGGGATCTATTTTGGAGCTTGCAAGGTAACAAGTCCTTAAAATCCTTCTCCATATATGAACATGGTTCTTCAAGTTAGGTTACCATTCCATGGCATGACCATTTATTAATATGACCTCCAAAACATTATCAAACTTTTAAGGAGGGTCCATAACATGCTCAAACTATTCCATGATTACCTTCACATCTTTGTTAAGCCACCTGTAGGTCTAATTGCAATACACAAGGTAGTGAGGATGAGATATGGATAATGTGCATGGAATATGGGCCTGTAATTAGTTATTAAACCTTATATCTATCTAAAAATGGATCTTCTCCACCATGAATGATCTCAAACAAGTTTTATCATCCTCATTATAATATGGTTAGTCTCTTGTAGGGCACATGAAACTTTAATATGTGCTAATAAGGGACTTCATAATTTTTTTCTTGATCAAAGAAAGACTTGTATGATTGGATTACTTCATATTAATTATACATTTGAAAATAATTATGCCCTCATCACTTGGTTCTCATGAATTCCACTCAGATGGACCTATTGAAATTGCTCATTGCCTCCTTTCACTCTGAGACAGGACAAAGACTAATGTAGATGGTATTTTTTCATGCAAGATTAGTCCTCATTTGACCTATCCAAGATTTTATGAACTAATAAAGATTGATGACCAAAGATCAATTAATTAAGTTGATGTGACATAAGGAGGAGGTTGTCCATTATCCCTCCAATCGAATATTTTCTCTAAAATAGATTGAATGGGCCCTTCACAAGGATATCAAGGAAAATAGGTTCTATTTCATAAGTAACTTTATAGGAGAAATTATCTAATGAAACTAATTATAATATGTCCTATTTTTCCCTTAAAAAACTCCCTTAAAACCATTATTTCTCTTTGAATTCTAAAATGAAGAAATGGGAGAAAACCTAGACTATATCTAGATGATTAGGCCACCTATACACCCTCAAACTATTAGAGATTGTTCATAAATATGGGGAGATGAAAAATACCAAAAATGACATAAAGTGGAAGGACATTATGTCCATATCATTTTACAAAATATCATATCCCAACTCTCTCTCTCTCTCTCTCTCTCTCTCTCTCTCTCTCTCTCTCTCTCTCTCTCTCTCTCTCTCTCTCTCTCTCTCTCTCTCTCTCTCTCTCTCTCTCTCTCTCTCTCTCTCTCTCTCTCTCTCTCTCTCTCTCTCTCTCTATCTCTATCTCTATCTCTCCAAACTGTACTGAGTGAAAATCTGAGGCTCTCCTAGAGTTGTCCGAGAATGACCAAAATAGTTTTTCCTTAGCATGAAGAACTAGAAGCATACATATGTAATAAAATAACTGGGAAATATTTGATAAAATATAAATGAACTTTCCTTCCTTTTTTAAACCTTCTAAAATTCTTGGACCTCCATTAACGGTAGAAAACCTATTTCATGCTTAGTTTGCAACTAATAGGTTTTCCTTAACTTTGGTAGTTATTATTAAAGAATATAATTTTATATTAATATGAGAGGATATTAGGGAAACCATGGATGCATTCATATGGCACATAAACCCATGAATTAAGTAAAATCTCTAAAAACTTATTTAACCAAAGCTCTAAAAGGCTCCAAAATGCATCTTTTTGCTCCTAAACTCCTATCCTCCACTCTAAATGAATTCAAATGGCCTTAAACATGTTGTAAATAGGTAAACATTCCATAATGAGGTAGGAAGAAGTCAAAACCAATTTATATTCCTCAAAAAGTTAATTTTAACTTAAAATTTCTATTTTGAGGACCCTTAAGTCATCTAATGCACTTTGGGGGTATTTTAGGCATAATAGATTCTCTAGAGCTCATTTTTTGACCCATTATAATATATGAGACTTTTTCAAACCTCTCTCATGCCCCTAAATTTTCAAACACCATGGAAACTAGTTGGATCTCTTACTTTCAATTTAAGACCCGTTTCTAGGCCTTTTCCTCAAAATTTCCAAATTCACCTTAAAAATTACTTAAAATGTTTCAAAACCTTTCAAGTGACATGTGGTAGGGTAATGAGGTTTTTATTCTATTTCCACAATTAAATCACCCAATTAACAATAACTCTTCTCAACTCCTCACATGACACCAGGACCTCCCAGGATACTGCACTACATCATCAAGTCAGGACTAGAAAGGGACTAATCATAGGGGTAAAAGGTTACTGAATGGTCAAAGATAATAGCCTGATCTACATAGGAAAAAAATTTGTATGTAGGCTAATTTTTTCCAACATTAACCTCTCCTAGATTCACCTCTAGTCACCTTGTGACCTAGTAAGTAGTAGTTTGGCTTTTGGACCCATTAAGCAAGGCACTTGAACAATTCCTAAAATACTAAAATGCTAAATAGAATGAATCAACTAATTAAACTAGATTAAATTCTTAAGTGAATTTTCCATGTGAAATTATGAAAAAAAAATTGAAAAAATGAGATTTCATGAGGTCATGATGATGTCATCATCCTCAAAGTCCAAGAGTTAAAATATCTCCCTAAAGTACTTTAAATGTAAAAATGGAGAGACATGATTAATAAATGAGATATCTATCTCCAATATTAATTATATGTAAGATCCTTAACTCAAATAGGGTTATCCTTAATTCACCATGGGTTATTTCAACCTCACATGTAGTTAATTCTAACCTAACTACACTTGGGTTAAATTGAAATTTGGAGGCTATAAATATAAGGACTCACCCATGGATTTGCAAGATTTATAATTTAATGTTATTATGCAAAAATACCTCCAAAAATATTCATTATTATAGTTTTACCATGCCCATTTTCCAATCCCAAGCCCAAGCCAACCAAGATTACCAAGGTAACAAGGAGGAGTGGAGTAATATAACTTCATCGATAAAGATTTATTGATCACATAGCTAAGCAAGCCAACTTTATCAACAATAAATTTGGATCTTCAAGGAGAATAAAAGGATATTTTTGTTTTGTTTTTAATTTTAAAGGTTTAAAAACCAAAAAAAATCCAAAGGGATAAATTTCACATCACATTTCTCTTGGGTTTTTAAAATGAACACAAACTTAGATAAAGTGTTTGTAAGAGCTTGCTTGTTTATCATTTTATTTATTTGATTGTGTTTTTTTACAAAATATACTTAACATGTATGCTCTCCCCCATACCATTTATAAAATTTAGGTGACCAAAGGAACTTTATCCATTGATTTTTTCATTTAGTCTAAACATAGACAAAATGTTGCTAAGGCACTCCCCAAGATCTGAATTACTTGGTGATCCTAAAACTACCTTAAAGTCTATTATTTATTTCTTACATATTGAATTGTGGGTGGGATTTTATCAACTCCCATAAAGCTATTTATGGAAGCATTGACCAAGGATTTCATCTCCCAACATCATTTCAACCCTGATCCATAGTGGGGTATATAAATCAAGGCATGGGATACTATGATTACTAGGCGCTAAGTGACTAGCCTCTCTAATTGTAATGAAAACCTGATTTAGGTATGGATAATTAGGGGACTCCACTAATAATTACATAGATGGAGTCTCTATGCAAAGAAATAGACCATTTCATAGTAATTTATATGATATAAACTCAATTGATGTGATTACATCCCTAGTGTTAACCACACTTGGGACCATCTAGAACACGTGAAACTTATAATTTTTTAGAGAAACACCACTTAATATTTTCAATGCAAGGAAAATAACCTTACATTATATTTCACCATAAAAATTATTGAGAGAAGACGGGGCCTAAAAAACCCTACTTTTCATGTGCATCTAAATTTTTATATTAATAAAATTATTTCATCTCAAGAAGTAGCATATAAATGAAATTTGATGATAGAAAGCCACCTTATCAATTTTTTGGAATAGGATGATAAACTTAGGTGTTTTTGTGTCTTTTCATTTTACTTGCATTATTTTTATTCAAAAATATCTTTGTTTATAAAAAGTGTGTCTAAATCAGTTCATGTTTATACACCCCTTTTTAGCCTAAAGAGTTGTTATACCATCTATTTGATGTCACACTTTACCTTAGTCATTTTGAAAACCTTGTGTGTGTGTGTGTTTGTGTGTGTGTGTGTGTGTGTGTGTGTGTGTGTGTGCGTGTGTGTGTGCGTGCGTGTCCGTGCGTGTGTGCACGCGCTCGCGCGTGTGTGTGACTTATTTGAAAGGGGCATCATTAAAATGATTATTTTGTCCTAATTTTTATGCCTTAAATTTTTATAAAAAATACATTGTCATACCTTTTGAGTGAGATAAAATCATTACACTACTTGTATTATTTTTAACTTGTTACCTTATGTCGAATCAATTTCAAAACCATGTGTGCCTTTTTGGTCTATGCCTAGTATCATTATGCCATATTTTTTAGTCTAGTTTGTTATCCATTTATGAAATTGGGTCTTCTAAAATAATTTTGAAATTGGTCTTGTAAATTCTAGATTTAAATGTTTATTTGTTTATGCCTATACCTTACTTAATTTTGGCATAGACATTTATCTCTCAGTTTTGGGTTGTGTAACTTGGACTAATTCCTTGCTTGATTTTAAAAGAGCTTATTGTGCATATATTTGGGAAGTGGTCTATCTTTTATGCACTTCATGTCTCTTTTTTTTCTGAGAACTAAGGCTCAAACACTCTCTCCAAGTACAAACTTAAGCATGGATAGTTTATATCTAAGTCTTGCTCATCATTTAGGCTTGAATTTTTTACTCCTCATTCTTATTTTTTATTAGTTGGAATTGATTTTACCAATTATTTTTGTACATGTGTCTAAAGTCCAATGTCTTCTACCAATGATCAAGTGTGTTTTTCAATCCATTTGACTCAAGAGAGGATGGTTAGTATGGTGTTAATTCCAAAATGAAAACAAGATGAAATAAACACACTAATAGCATAACATCTCTAGGCTTGGACACTAGGGAGAGCTTAGTTAATAAAAACAAATGACAAGCACAACTAAAAAGCAAGGAATTAAAACACAATAATTCCTTTCACCTTCCTTAGATGCTCCAAATGCCTTTGTAATTGTGGTTTGATCAACTTGTGCTTTAAGAGGTCTTCTTCAACTGAGTGTGGCTACCTTCATCTCCTCTTATCACCTTTGGCTTATGTCTTGGCTTGGCTTGGAATCAATTTGACATTTTAACACTATTTGATTAAAACTTTTGGAACTAATTCTACA
The DNA here is from genome assembly GCA_037957365.1 of Torreya grandis. Taxonomy (NCBI): domain Eukaryota; kingdom Viridiplantae; phylum Streptophyta; class Pinopsida; order Cupressales; family Taxaceae; genus Torreya; species Torreya grandis. The sequence continues at coordinate 2,549,511 of JARHVA010000457.1, forward strand.
TTATAACTTTGTACTAATTAAGCTTAGAAATGATGTTGCGAGGCCTCCTATTTATAGATTTTTGGATTTGATCAGAATCAACCTCAACCATCTATCTCAAGATTAAGATGTGTGGTTGAGAATTAATTAAATTTTTTGAATTAAGTTTATAATTATACTCATCATGGCATTAGAGGAAGTTGTAATTAAGATGCATGGAGTGCATTATAGAAGGCATTGATGAGGCATGGAGGGCATGAATCTTGATATTTGTGGCATTTATGGCCTAGGGATGTCTTCCCAAGAAATGAGGTCACTTGATGATGCAAATATTCAACATTCAGTTCCAAAAAAATTTATTCAAAAATTTTCCATGGAATTATTAATTAAGCCTTGATTTGGGTTAATTAGCTCTTAAACATGATTAGGCACATTACGCAAAAATTACTCAAATTGATCAGAATGTCCTGTTATTATTCCTAGATTTGACAGGATTAGAAATGAAGGGTGTTATCAGATGCAATGTATTTGTATTACCATTTAGGATTTTTCTAAAAAAAATAACAAAGGCATGAGTCTTGTGAAAAAGATTTGATAGGAAAGAGCAGTCTAGAGCACATAGGTGCAAATTTGGCATTTTGACTCAAAAATGATTTGATCAAAGTTAGTTGGCTCATAAATTCTATTACCCCATTTAGGGATACCCTGTCCAAAATTGGCACTTGATTGTGTTATTTTCATATTATTTTATGTTTTTTAGTGTTTTTAGGCTAAATTGTGCATTTTAGGTGGAAATTAGCCTAAAGCTTGATTTGAGGTTATCGATGACCAGTTTTAGGTGTCTACAATTTCCCCCTATTTGGAAATATATTGCAATATATAAACATAGTAACATATTCTAAAATAATGAAAAGGTCATGTATGCCTACAAATGCAATGATGATAAACTAATTATATGATGCCCCCTTGAGGGAATGGTTGGTACAAGTAGGTCAACAAATAGTCCCTCGAAAAGAAAGAAGAAAAATGAAGAGACCAAATAAAGGAAATATGATGGGGTGAAAACACAATGATATTTCAAAAGTAGTTAAAATCATTGAGAATGCAAGTGGGATGGTGCAAAATGGTTTTCCCAAAGGTGGTTCTAAGCATTGTAGCCTGATAGTGGCAACATGGTATGATAACACAATGATTTGTCCAAAGGTGGTTATAATCATTAATAAGATGGAGTATCCCTAGTTAGGATAGATAAACAAGATAATAACATGCCCTTATATAGGAAAAAAAGTTAAGTGGTGAAAACACAATTATTTTCCCAAAGGCAGTTATAATCATTGAGAAATGCAGGTGGGATGGTGTGCAATGATTTTCCCATATGCAGTTATAATCATTAGACCATGATTATGGAAAACATGATAAACTTGGTCAAGGATGATGATAACTTAACACATAAGGTAATGATGAATTATAACAACCTAATAATAGGGAGATGCTCATCCAAACTAATAAAGGTTAAAATTATTTTATGGTTAATTACTCTATTTGGGATATGATTGGGATTGAATTAAGATGTCAGTGTTGAAGAGATGTCACCATTACTGAATAGACTTCTTGAAGCTAAGGTTTGGTATAACATGTGATGGTAGGGTTTATGATAGAACATCATAAATAATTGGCCAAAATATGCATAAGGAGTGACTCATGTAATCTAATACTCAATAAAAATAATGCACCAATGGTAGAAACCATGATGATAATGTAAACATATGAATATGGATGGATTCAAATGTGTGGGCAAGGAATCACCCAATGAACACACATAAATTGAATCAAGGAAATAGTACTAAAAAATAGGTAGACAAACAAATAAAATATGTAAAAACAAATAATGCAATAAAAATCCTATGAACATTGCCCCTAGAAAATAGGTGACAACTTAACAAATGAACTAAATGGGGGAATAGAATAAAAGGAAGGGGGTGGCTTAGCTATTTCCATATGCACTAAGCAAGTGGATGTTGCCTACATAGTTCCATGGATTTTATATACAATAAAAAACTTCGGGTTAAATGTAGTTCTCCCAAGGAATGGGAAGAATGAGATAACTGAGGAAAAATAAATAGAATGGACATGATAGAAGAATAGAAATGGTCTTGTAAAATGGCAAGTGTGTGAGATAAAAAGGCCAAAAAGGATGGGGAAACTAAATGACAAGTGATTTGCTTATAACTTAGTAAGGGTTCCTAGAATCCTTAAGGCAAAGAAGTGGTCAATGTTTTTATTCTTTTCTAATTATTTGTAGAAATGGTTTTGGAAGTGTTTTGAAGGTATCTCAACTCGATCAAGAATGACAAGACACTAAATGGTTCAAGCTTACGAAATGGTGAGAGCGTGGCTTAGGTTGTTTGCAAAATGGTGAGAGCATTGGAAAAAGGGTGATTGAGTTGACCTCAAAAATTGAGTACTACCTACATAGTCCCAAAGTAGGACCTCAAGTCACTATAGTTATACCCTTACAATAGAGGAATTTGACTAGTGCAATAGCCAATTCAAACAAAACATGCAAAGTTGGTAAAAAGACATAGTAGGCATAAGAAGTGGTAAGTTGGTATGTCAAGACTTAGTATTGCCCCTAGTTTACCCATAGGTGGTTATAACTAGGACACAATGGCATAGATCAATGGTACAAATTTTCCCAAAGGTGGTTATGATTAGCAACAAGACCGATGGTAAGAAAGGACTAACAAATTAAGGATGAAACTACTGAAATTTCTGTCACACTGTCTTAAAATACTATCTCTATCTAAAGTTCTTGAACCAACTAATGAACTGATTAGATACCTTGATGCTAAAATTATCTAATGAATGACACAAACTAAGGTCAAATAGGCTAGGCATTAGAACATGTTGGGTTGATAGGGTAGAAATGAAAAGTGGATATGCCAAAGAGGATAGGTAACAATGGTATGTGTATAAAGAGGAATAGTGACAAAAATGCATAACTAAAATGGTCCTTATAGATAATACACCTTAGCATTCAAGCATAATATGCTTGAGATGAATAATATTCATTAGCTTTAGAAGTTCATCATTGTCTGGTGTGGCAAGCCTGTATGCTTCTGATCAATAATCTATAGTGATGATAAAAGACCCTATCCAGTTTGGTTTTAATTTCCCTTTATGTTTGTTCTCAGACATGGTATTCTTTTAGTTTTATTTGAGAATAAGATCTCCAATTTTAAATTTTTGATACTTTACATGCTGATTTTAGTGGCCTTTAAGTCAATTTTTATATGTTTGAAGATTGTTGAGGGTGGTTGTGTCTTTCTCATCTAATAGGTCTAGCTCTTGTAGGTGAGATACTTGATAGTCATGATCATCTAGGACATGCTTGAAAGAGATGTGTAGTGAAGGAAATTCAACCTTAATGGGAAGGATAGCTTTAGTACCATAAACAAGTGAGTATAGAGTCACTCATATGTGGGTATGATGATTGGTATGGTATGCTTAAAGGGCAAGGAATATTTAGAGGTGCCAATCATGACCAAGATCATTGAAAATATTTTTGAGAATGTTGATAATGGTTTTGTTAGATGCCTCAGCCTAGCCATTACCTTGAGGGTAATATGTTATCGAAAAGTGTTATGTGATGTTGTATTAGTACATAACTAGTCTAGATCTTTGTTTTTGAATGATCCTCCATTATCAAATATAATGTTAGAGGGGATACTATAGTGGTAGATGAGGTAGTTGAAGATGAATTTGGATATTTTATTTCTAGTCACGTAAGTGAGGGGTATAACTTCAACCCATTTAGTGAAATATTCAGTCGTGGTAAGGATATGTTTATGGCCATCAGATGAAGTGGGGTTAATCTTCTTAATGAGGTTAAGTCCCCATGTATAAAATGGCCATGGTGTCAACTTAGGTTTCAGAGTTTTTGCTAAGGCATGAATCAAATTAGCATGCCATTGACATTTATCACATTCCTTTATATATGTAGTGGCATCTACATCCATTATGGGCCAATAATAACTAGAATGCAAGAGCTTTTTGGATATGACTGCCTCACTAGAATGGGCTCCACATACTCCTTCATGAGCTTCTCTTAATGCTAATATAGACTCTACCAAATTTAAACAATAAATTAGAGTTCCATTAAAACTATGAGAGTAAAGGGTGGATCCAAGTAAAGTATAATGAGTGAAATGATGAATGAAGACTTTGGTTTGTTTTCGAGATAGGTCACATGGAAGAACTTGGTTATGAAGGTAGTTGTAAAGGTCTGAGTACCAGATAGAATTAGGACCAATAGTATCAAAAATCATGGCAATGGTTAAAGGTTCATGATCTAATGCTAAAAAATTCTTGATGAGAAACTGATACTCTTTAGCTTTATCTATTTGTTAAATTAGAGAACCAATAGTAGCCATGTCATCTATAATTTTGTTACTAGCCCTTAGTATATGCTCAAACTAAATGTTGGAAATTTATTTTTTAAGAGTGTCATCCATGGCTTTATATAGAACTAGCTTGTCATCTTTGGTCTGAAAATAATCTATGCCCTAATTGATGATTAACTAAGAATCACCATAAACATGAGGATAAGATATATTCTAATGAACTACATTTCAAAGTCCTGCAATAAGTGCTTCATACTTAGCCATGTTGTTTGTACAAGGAAAGATAATTTTGAAAGATTTAGGGATGAGATCCCCTTAAGGTGTAATAAACAATAGGCATACCCCTGATCCATGCACAGTGAATGATCCATAAAAATATATATTCTAGGTCTACTCCTCAAGGGATGTATTAATAATGGTCATAAAGGATTCATTAGAAAATGGAAACTTGAGTGGTTGTGTGTCTATGAGAGGTGCTTCAATAAGTTGATGTACAAGAACTTATCCTTTGATTGATTTTTTATTGACATACTCTATGTCAAAATCACTAAGAAGCATGATCCATTTAGCCATTCTACCTTGTAAATATATTTTAGATAGTATATACTTGAGTGGATCTACTTTTTCAATGATTGGTTTTATTATTCAACATGTAACGATGTAGTTTTTGAGCTATGAAAACCATCACTAGACAAGCTTCTTCAACAAGTGCATAGTTATGTTCATATGTAGCCAATGTATAGCTTAGGTAGCAAACAACATGCTCCTTTCCATTGTCATCATGTTGAGCTAAGAGTTCCCCTAGAGCATAATCAGTAGCTGATAGGTATAACAAGAATGGATTTCCTAGTATAAGAGGTAATAAAATAGGTAAATTAACAAGATAGTCCTTGAGTTATTGAAAAGTTATTTGGCAGTGATCATCCTAGTGAAATGCAACTCCTTTCTTCAAAATATGTGCAAATGGATGGCACTTATTTGATAACTAAAATATGAAGCATCCGATGGACTGGATCTTACCTTGTAAACTATGAAGTTTCTTCAAATTGGTTAGTGGCAACATCTTGATTATAGCATGGATTTTAGCTAAATTAAACTCAATACCTATATGAGACATGATGAAGCCTAGTAATTTTCTTGAAGTTACACAAAACACACATTTATTTTGATTTAGTATGACTTTGTACTCTCATAATTTTTCAAATATCTTACACAACATTGTTGCATGGTTGGCTCTAGTCTTGGATTTTTCTAATATGTCATCGACATAGTCTTCAACAATATTATGCATCATATCATGGAATATGATAGTCATGGCTCTTTGATATGTATCTCTCACATTATTTAGGCTAAATGGCATCACTTGATAAAAAAATGTTTCCCATGGAGTGGTGAACACTATTTTATGTTGATCTTCTAGTGTTATTTTGATCTAATTGTATCCTAAAAAGCCATCCATGAGTGAAAGCATTTCATAACCTACTATGGAGTCAAGAATCATTTTGATATTAGGCAAGGGAAAATAATCTTTATGATAAGCTTTGTTGATTTCCTAAAAATTAGTATAAGTTCTAATTCCTTAAGGCTTTTTACTAATAAGTGCAACATTAGAGATCCATTTAGAGTAGTCAATAGATCAGATACATCCTTCTTCTAAGAGTTTTTACAAATCTGTATTTATTAATACAATAATGTGAGGATGCATCTTATAGAGCTTTTATTTTATTATTTTGGCATCAAGATTAACCATAAGGTGGTGAAAAACTAAGGTGGGGTATAATCTTGGCATGTCAGAATAGGCCCATGCAAATATATACACAAACTCTTTTAATAGAGATATAAAGATGTCACATTCCTCCTATATGAGAGATGATCCTAATTTTATCCATTTTAGGTATGATAGAGTCCTGATGTTTACCTCTATTATAGCTTTGACTAGGAGGGTCAAACCATCTTCTAGGATAGTAGGCAACAACTTGAACTATTTGACTATGTTAGGGTCCTTTGTTAGGACTTACTCTTCAACTTCTCCTAGGCATGAGTAATCTGAGTCTCCTAATGGGATATTTGGCCATGTAACAAAAATGGTTATAAATTATTAGAAAATTTGATCAAATAATTTTTTTACTCAAAATTAAACTTAGATCCACAAGCAAGTTTTTCGTTGGTGGCATATTCATCTAAATTCAAAGAAGAATGAACACCCCCATCTAATGGCACCTAAAGCAAGTTTTCACCACTAGACTGGCCTTTATCTTTACTTTTTTCCTGGTCAAAAAGTACCTTAAAGAGGTTTTCACTTTGGGACCTCAATGTTTTACTTATTTATTTTTGGCTAAAGGTGTTCACTCGCTCTCCAAAATAGGTTATAGGATCCCATGTGATTGAGAATCCTAACTTATGATCTCCCAATGGAACATTAACTCTAAGGCCTAATAAATCATAGAATGCCTCATCATTTTGGAACTCATCAATGAATAGACTAGATTGTTTTTGGTTCCAATCTATTAGTTGGGGATAATATAATGGTAATGGATTGTGATGAAAGGCTTGGATAAGGGTACAAATGACATTGTTATCAAACAAGTTGGTTTCAACTAGGTTATCAAAGGTAAGGCTATGATTAAACTCTGCTTCACTATCGGCATCATCATCACTAGTCATTAGTGATGGAGTTTGAATAAAATATGTGGGGTCACCCTCATGTGGTTTAAATCTAAGTCCATAAGGTCTTTCATACTTATTCATGTAAATTGGCTCGATGGTTCCTTATGGATTCAATTTGAGGACTCTTATTTCATAATTGTGACAATCCATGATCCTATTGGGAATAGGATACTTTGCATTTTTATAACAATCAGCTTGGTCATCATTGTATAACCATGATTCATTCTTTTAAAAGGGTCAAGTCCTAGGCCAGATGCTCATACAAAGGTGATAGGTTCTTTATCTTTGTTCTTTTATTCCTAATGCATATGTGGAATGACTTTAGGTCACCCAAAGGTTTTCAAATTTTGATGAAGATTGGTGATATGAAATGTGTCATGGATCACACATTCTACTGGTCCATTATCTAAAATGGTGATTGGAACTTTTAGGAGGTGGTGTGTGAAAGGGAATCCAAGGTATTAACATCTATGCAATTATCTGATGAAGGATCAATAAGTATAGCTTTTCCTTTATCCTACTTGGAACTAGGATTCATACCATACTAATGATTATAGATTTAAAATTTGGCTTGAAGATGCTTGTAGTGTTCATATGGGTGTAAATATCCTAAAATACTCACCTCTATCCCTGAGTGGGAAAACTTGATACATTGATGTAGTGTTAATAGGACTGCATGAATCTCATATAACCAAGCCCTACCTAGAAGTATGGTGTATGATAACTCAAGATCTAACACATGGCAAAGTGTATCATGGGTCAAAGGCCCAATGATAATTGGTAAACTAATGGTGACATGTGATTCTCTTTCCTAATTATCATAAGCTTTGATATTTATTATTTCTAACTAGAGATGTATCATCATGTACCAAAAAATCTTGATGAGCTTGAGAGACACTATGTTGAGGCCAGATCCATTGTCAATAAGGACACATTTCACTTTATGCCATTTGATACAAACTTCTATATACAATGGGTTACTATGGAGTGGGCCAAGGGAAGACATGTCATTTTGGTTGAATGTGAATTGTTAGGCTAGAGCTAGGTGTCTAACCAAAGCTTGAAAGTTATCAAGGGATATGTCACTGTAATAGTGAATTGTGTCAAAAACTCATTAAATATGTTCTTATGGATTATTGACACCTACAACAAATCTAAAATAAAATTTTTTGCTAGTTTATTCTATAATTGTTCCATAATATCAAACTTCTTGTCTTGGTTAGGAGTGAATGGTTTATTTTGAGGCTAAATAGTTGGTTGGATGATAGGCAAAGTGGTAGATGATTGTTGTCCTAAGATAGTAATATTTGACCCTTGAGTTGTGATTTCACAATGGGGATTAAATATTGGACCATTATTACTAATCAATGTTGGAAATGGTGTGGGACCAAATAGGACATGTCTTGATTTTTGGTGCACTTTCATGTGGTCACGTGGCAAGAATGAGTTGTCATTATAAGATCTAAAATTAGTAGTCCTAGTTTACTGGTTTGCCTACATGCACTCCTAGGTCAAAGAAAGATTATCCATATGATTTGGATGAATATTATTGTTTAGCAATGGTCTAGGTTGATTAGTGATTAGTCTTGGATCAATGGAGATGATATTAATGGTACCCCCTACAATATGAACTACAACCCTATTGTATTCATGTACAACTGCATGGTAGGTTTTTTGGTTATTACCATTATAACCTTGGTTTTGTCTATTATTTTGTTTTTATGGATTATGCTACTGATTTTGTTGGTTTTGCTTGTTTAACATTTGATTTTGATACTATTGATTTTATTGTTGCACTAGTTGTTATTATTGTTGTTGATTGTTATATTATTGTTTATTGTTATACTAGGGAAAGCAGTTTTGATAGATCCAAAGAGTTTTTATGGAAGTGGAAGCACTATTATCCACTTTTATCTCCCCATTCTCTAACATATTTTCAATTAAATTCTTGATTTAGACACATCTTTGTAGATTATGCCTGTTGACCCGATGATAGTCACAAAATTCATTTTCACGATACCAATCAGGGTAAGGAATACCTTGTAGATAATGTTTTGGTATAGTCCAACTCATCATATTAGTAGTGGAAATCTTTAAAATTATAGATTCAATAGGTTCTCCTAAGTCACTAAAGACATGACGTGTAGGAACGGTTCTCTTAAGAGGAGGGGTTTGTAATGGTGAAGACTATTATATTTGTTATACAAGTCTTGGTTGTTGCACTTGTGGCATTGGTTGGAGAGCTTGATAGGTAGGATTAAGCTAAAAAGGTAGTGTAGATGATGGTTGCATAGTTTGGACATGATGAGATTCAATCACTCTATTTCCCACAACATTCATATTTCAGTTGAATTTCTTTGGTCTTTCATGATTATTGGCCTATGCTAGTTGTGATGCTTTCACTTGGATGGGATGTTGGTCATTTTTTTGATTGGTACCTTGATTTTGATTAATTTAATTAAGCTTGATGACCCTTTTATTTATGAGCACTCACTCAATCAATAAACCTTTATCAATGATCTCTTTGAATGTATGTGCACATTGCAGTTCCAGATGATATGCTATCTCACTATGCAAATTTTTAATAAACATAGTGGCTAATTGTTTATCTAGTAAACTATGGGTTAAATGGCTTGCAAGGGTTCTCCATCACTATAAATAACTTGTAAAACTCTCCCCAACTTTCTAGTTTGCTTGTGTTAGGACTACTAATGAAATCTCATGCTCAAGATTATAAGAAAAGTGTTGCACAAATTTATCAAGAATATCATCAAATTTTGTTACTAAATTCTTGGGAAACTTTAAAAACCACTCCAAGGCTTGTCCGTCCAAGCTCCTTTGAAATAATAACAAAAGGTATATGTCACTATATACCACTAGTTAACATGCGATAAAGAATTTCGTCAAATGGGACTTAAGGTCACCTTTCCCTTTGTACTTATAAAATTTTGGTGGTTTTGTATCCTAGAGGAAATGCTATCTAAAAATACTCCATATTAAATGGATAGGAACACATGTTATCTATTTTGAAATTCTTAGTCTACTTCCCTACCTGAATGGTAGCAATTGCATCCTTCATTTATTGTAATTATTGGGATAGGAAACTAGAAGTGATATTGGTTTAAAGGGGAATATTGGTTTGGATAGATGGTTTGGAGGTCAAAATTGGGACACTTTGACCAGGGTATGATTGAGACACCTATTAAGGAACATTGGTTTGGTTGTGGAATGGACTAGGAACACACATACATGAATTAGGATGTACTTGAAATTACACATTTAGCTACATGATATTCTAGTTTGGGTTGATGATAAAGGTTTGAGTTAGAGTATTTTGTGGTTGGGATAAAGGGATATAATGATACTATGCCTAGTGTGGTTTAAAAAGGACATGTTGATGACTAATCACACCTTTTTGTTGAGTGGGAACTTGTGAACCAAGACCTTGTCTCTAGATTTATGGCACATTTTGAACCAATGGTTGTTTAGTAGGTACTTGAGAAAGATAGGGACCTATTTATTTCATGAATCCATATGAAGAAGTGAAATCATGTTGTAGATTTGTCATCTATCATTGACCAATATTTGCATTTTATTGGCTAGTCATTATTTGGTTTTAGACTAGTATATTTTTCTATAGCTAAAGAGGTATGCTTGTCATTACTTAGCAAGGTGGAATATTAGTTTCCCTTGGTTGAGGTGGAAATATACTCATCCTCTATTACATTGATACACTAGACTATGTCTGTTGTTGTGGAATACCACTCACTACTTGTTGAAGAGGAGTATGATTTATCATATTCTATCACTGAGGTGTAACATTAGCCATTGTTGGATTATCTAATCATGTAGGTTGTACACTTGAGGAGGTGGTTGGTTAAGGCTAGGGTACATAAACTCCTATTCCTTGGTATGATTATCTACTCATGGGATTAGTTATAGGCACACATTTTTGACTAGTTGTTTATGCATTAGTACTACTTTGATCAAGATTGGATGGTGTTTTCACATTATCTATTACATTTGGCTCACTATTCAGTGTATAAGTTGAAGATACTTCTTTAATAATTGGCATATGTATCAATTTATCTATTGAAGAAATTTTTAAAAATCAGTCAAAACTTGGATTCTCCTACCTAGTTAATTCCATCAACACCCCTATTGAAGGAACTAGGTCAATGAGAGGCTTTCTTACCATGTTCATCTGTTTGAAATCACATGGTAAATTTAGGTAGGTTTGGTATGTTGTTTACATTTGGTTATAGTGATCTTCCATGATGTTTTTATTGGAATTGGATATATTGGGGTCTTGGTACGTTACTTGGACTAGAGCCATAGGATTTCTAGAAGAAGCCTGTTGATCATAAATGATATAGTGGGGCACATTTACTAGACTTGGTAGATTTTCATGGGGGAAGTTTGCTAGAAACTTAGCCCCTACCTCTATGGCCCTAACCAAAATATCATCTTTGTTCTCTAACAAATGTCACTCAAACAAAAATGGATCATACATGAAAGCCAAATTAGTAGAGTATGATTGTTGAAGAACTGGTGTTGGAAATATTGTCATTGATGTCAAAGGTCTAACATTTTTGGTGATAAAGGCCCCATTGCGTTTAATGATGTTTGTAATTGTTATATCTTGGCTAATGTGAGTTAATATTTATTTAATATTAATGAATATATTTTTGGTTGCATATGAGACAAAAGAAGGGCCCATGGAGAAGTCAAAGAGCCATGGCATAAATACAAATGAAGGATGGTACCCATTTTCCCATGAAGAGTCATCTTGGGGAATTCCAAGAGTCACCAAGTGAAGACAAAAGAGGAAGGGCACAATTTCTCATGAAGGGACACTTTGAGTAATATGAAAAGTCACCAAGATAAGGACAAAAGTGGGAAGGACGTTTTTGGTCATGAAGGGTCACCACATGACTTTTCAAAGGCAAGAATATGAAGGGTCATACAAGTTTGGTGCCATTTTCCATGAGGATTGAAGGGTAACAAAGGGGGAAGGCCAAACATCATTTGGAAAGCTATAAATAAAGGCTTGAGAAGCCATTTTTAATATAGAAGATAGAGGTTGATTTGATATTGTAATATCTAGCTTAGAAGAGCAATTATGAGAGATGAATATGATTTGTATTTGTTATATCTAGCTTAGAAGAGAAAAGATGAGAGAGAGGAAAGAGATGTTGTATTTAACTATCATTTGTTGAGATAGCAACATTGAGAGATAGGTGTGTGGTATACACAAAGGGGTTGGTGCTCATGTGGGTTGGTGCTCACAAATTGTTGCTGGGTTGGTGCTCAGAAAAGGGGTTAGTGCTCTTGTGGGTTGGTGCTCATGAATTACTGCTAGATTGGTTCTCGATAAAGGGGTTGGTGCTCATATGGGTTGGTGCTCATGAATTGTTGTTGGGTTGGTGCTCGATAAAGGGATTGGTGCTCACAAATAGTTTTTGGGTTAGTGCTTAGCAAAGGGGTTGGTACTCCTAAAAGTTGGTGCTTGTGAATATTGTTTGGGTTGCTATTCATTCATATACTTGAGATTTCTCTTTGTGTTTTTTCCCACATTAGGTTTCCACATTATATCTGGTGTCTCTCTCTATCTTGTGTGGTGTTTATTGTTTGAGTTTTATTGCATATATTGAATGTTTGATTAAGTGTAATTTGGTTAAGGGAAAGTTTTATAAGATATATGATATACTGATTCACCCCCCTCTCAGTATATCTTGTGCTTAACAATTGGTATCAGAGTAGGTTCCTTTTTGAAAAGTTTTACAGCTTGAAGGTAGATCAGGAATGAATGATGGTTGGGTCACAGGAAGGACTTTCTACAAATAAGGCACCTTTGTTTGATGTGATGAATTATGCTTTTTGGAGCATGATAATGAAGGTTTATTTGATGGCCCTTGGGTTTGACATATGGAAAGTAGTGGTGGAGGAATATGAAAAGCCACAAACATCTACAATTACTCCAGTAGAAAAGAAGGCAAGTGAATGTAATGCTAAAGCTTTAAATGCTATTTTATGTGGTTTATGTGAATCTAAATTTGTTAAAGTTATGCAATGTAAATCTACTCATGAAACTTGGGTAAAACTTGAGAATATTTACAAAGGTGATGGAAAGGTTCAGCAAGCTAAACTTCAGACTTTTAGAAGGTAGTTTGAAAGTTTGAAGATGAAAGAAGAAGAATATATAGCAAGTTATCTTTTGCGACTTGATCAAATCATAAATCAGATTCAAGGTCTTGGAGACATGTTAGAAGAGTCAATGGTGGTGCAAAAGGTTTTGAGATCTCTACTAATGAGATATGATGCAAAGGCTTCAAAAATTGAGGAGATGAAGAATTTAGGCAAGCTAAAGATGGATGAGCTTCATGGTATTCTCACATCATATAAGATGTGGATAGAATAAGATAAACCCTCAAAGAGAGAAGTGGCTTTCAAGACATCAAAGAAAGAGAAAGCTAAGATTCAAGAATCAAGTGATAGTTCCAATGATGATGAAGATGACAACCGAGCACTTTTCATTCGTAAGCCAAAAAGGGGAATAGGTAAATATCAACAAAAATTACCTTTTAAATGTTTTAGTTGTGGAAATATTGGACATTTTTTAGCTAGATGCCCAAATAAGGGTAATGATGATGAAGAAGAAAAACCTACATACAAGAACAATTTCAAAGAAAAATCTAAGAAGGGATTCGAGAAGAAGAGCCTGTATTCTAAGGATCTTAGCTCAATCAAAGATAGTGGAGTCAGTGATTCAGAAGAAGAGATTCTATTCATGGCCATACATGAAGATGATCAAGAAGAAGAGGAAGAAGCTGATGTGAATATGGAAGGAGAACTCATTTGTGCCCCTGAAGAGTTAAAAGTTTTTGAGAAGAAGAATCAAAGATTAAAGTGCCAGATTGAGAAAAATGAAAAGGAGTCAAAGGAAATTATTGATGATCTAACAACACACTTGGAAGAAGCCAAGAAGAATGAAGAAGATCTCACAGCATAGTTGGAAATAGAAATAAAATAATGTCAAAGGTATGTTATTGAAATTAACCCTTTAAAAGAAGATATTGAGAAAGCAGTCAATGATAAAGTAGTTAATGATTCAAAATTTGAGGATAGCACTAACATGCTGAATAAGATATTGGAAACTCAAAAATAAAATTCAAATAAGACAAGGATCAATTTTGAAAAGAAAAATAGCTATGTTAAAGCTCTTTAAAAAGAGGAAACAAGGAGAAAAGTGAAGAATATAGAGGACATTCCAAATAGAGAAGGCTGGAAGAAACAAAGCTACAAAAGGCAATCAGATTAGAGATATACAAATAGGTCTTATTTTTATGGCTATTGTTTTTGTAGAGTAATTTTTACTCTATGTCATATTTAATTTATTTTTTGGTTCGAGTGATGCAATTTTGGTTCCTGCATGTCCTGGACATAGCAGTAGAATTTTAAAGTAGAGGGCTAGTTCATTTTGCCTAAGTGTTGAGATGCAACAAAAGCTACCAAGTGTCGCCCTCTGATAGCAATTTTCTTTTCCCCTTTTTGTTTCCTTCACCTCTTTTTGCCTGAGTATCAAATTCAAGAAGAAGCTACCAAGTGTCAATTTTTGAGAGACAAAGCCGATAGCTAGCATCCTCTGAGTCCCCTTTTTTGTAACTTTTGAGAACCACAAACCATGCCACGTACCTAGTACCAGTTGAGTAGAATGCACCACGTGTCAGCATTCACGTCTCATATCGGTGTCCAATTTTCATTCAAAGACTTTCAACAAGCTAAGTAGTAGAGAAAGTGGAAAGTGTTAAGTGGCAGTTGTGGAGGCCCTAAACTACCCTTTTGAAGGAGCATCGTAAGCCACCATGTGTCGTCATCTGGGAGACTTTAGTTTAATGCTTTTGTTTAAACACATAAAGTCATCCTTTCTTTTTTGCTTAAGTGTTGAGGAGCATCAGAGGCTTCCAAGTGTCACTCTTTGGTCCCTTTCTACGCCATCCCCAAAAGGCAGCGGAAGGCACCACGTACCTCTAGATAAAGAAGAGGAAGATGCCACGTATCTTCTTAGGAGTAGTGGAGGTCACCACGTGTCAACCTCTGAGGAACCATCTCGAGCCTAATTGTTGAATAAAGATTCTGGTGGGCCTCAAGTGTTACTTCAAAGGTATGTAGAAGCTGCTAAGTGTCACTAGTCATAAAATTCTAATATGTGTCCCAAATAAATCTACAACATAGCCAAAAAGAAGTAGAGGGAGCCGTGTGTCTTCAATGAATTAGGTAGAAGGCACCAAGTGTCATTCTCCAGTACCTCCTAGACCATAAAGAGAATTTTCATGAATCACCTAAGTGTCATCTTTTGTATCTAATAGAATAGAGTGTCCATCTATCTATTAAATAAAAATGGAGGGAAAATTGGCTGGAATTAATTCAAGTAGATAGAACAGTGTACTGGGTAGATTTTTGGGGCTTGAAAGCATTAAAGGTGCAATCTATTTGTCCCCTAATAGTAGAGGCAAAGTAGACAGTTGAGCGGCAAAAGAGGAAAAGGATGGAGAAGATTGCATGGGAAAGAAAGTGATCAAAGGAGACACCCAAGGCTATATAAGTAGGATTGTAAAATCTAAAAAAGGGGGGAAGATTTCTGATAGTTTAGACTTCTTTTAATTTCAACTAGTAATATCATTTTCTCTTGTCTTGATTTCGTGAAGTTGTAAAAGTTGATATAATCATGCATGTTTTTGTGCCCTTTATGTGGCTGAATGAATTAAGGAAATTTAAGTTCCATACCTTGGTTGGTGTTACCTGTGTCATTTACACAGTAGTCTATGCTGTAGATTTGTTAGTGTTATGATTGGAAATGTTATTTTCTTTTGTCTCATTTTCTAGAATCTGAAGTTCTACATAACTTTGCATGACTTTTGTGCCTCTTATGTGATTGAAGGGTTTTATTACAAAGATTGAACACTATGCCTTTGTTGACAATTCCTGTATCTCAGCAAAAGACTCCCCTGTTATGAGCATCTATTTTTTTATTCCAATAATTTACATTGATCATGCACCTGTCTACTATTAAATGTAATTGAATCATATAATAGTTTCTCTGTGCTCAAGTTAGGATTAGGATACACTTAGGTGCATCACCATAGTTAAGTTTCAATTCCTTTATTTGCATTTCTATTTAATCTCCTATCCCTTTTCCCAACACCTATAAACAAAAGAGACCATCTTCTTTAAAACCTAGAGGTTGTTTCAAGTTGCATAATCCCACATCTTGAAACTTCCCATTATTGATTGGCTAGGATCTAGCACAATTTTACGCCATCAATAGTTTTTGGCATGCCTGGTGGGACCAATCTTTCAAAGAGTTGAAGAATTTTGGTGTATTCTTTAGCCAATCTACCTTTGGAGGTTTTTATCAACACCAACAATGACTCTGAGTCATTAGCTAATCAAGCAGTATCATCAAGAAATCCCTTTGGTATGTATAACTCTGTAACTCATAGCTATGAGTCTTATTCTCCTTATATATTTAATCAAGAACAAACTTCTCCTAGAATTATGTCAAGTAATAAGGATGCACATGGCCACAAGCTATACCAATTTTATGCCTAGCCTAATCTCATTTTTACCTTCAAGAAAGCATTGCTGGGATTGATAGCAGAAGGGGATATGGCCAAGAGATTCCTTATCATATCATCTATCAAGTAAGGGAAGTAATAGATCTGATTAAAAGTGAGTGGGATCCCATTGAAACAGCAAATTGGCAAGAACTTACATATGAGATGTTAGAAGTGTGTGGATTGATTGCATTTCTAGAAGAGAGGCTAAGCGTTCATGAGAACCAACCTTACCAAGTCTACCAAACTTCATACCCACCACCACAAATCCCATATCAAACATATGCCACCCCTGCTCATGAACAAGGTTAGAATTGTCAAGGCCAATTCCCCAATAATGAGGAGACTATTATAGCAGCAAGGGAAGAAGACCCCAAACCCTCACTATCTCCTTAATCCCCTTCCATTCTTACTCAAGAAGCTTCTTGTTGTCCATCACATCCTTCTTCTTTCCCACTTTTTGAAAAAGAATGTATTTTGAAGGAAGCAATTGAGTATGCAGTAGAATACGTTCAATTCATGGCCAATCAAGAGGATTACATCAATACAGAAGAAGCAGAGATCACCATAGATTCCCCTTTTGATGAACAAGAGGATAAGCTGCAAACTTCTTCCTTAACTCTTGATGAGGAATAAATCATTTCTGAATTTTTCCTCACCTTGCAAGAGGATATAGAGGAGCATGGACACTCCCTTGATCAAGTCATTGAGACATATGACACTATCGTGCAAGAAGGCTATGGATTGGCCAAGTATGGAGAAGACATCAAGACTCAATAGAGTATGCAGAAGGAATGCTATTTTTCAGATTCATCCAAATCATCAAAGAGCATGATGATGAAATAAAGTTGGAATCTGAAGAAGATGAGCCAAAAGGTGATGGATATCAAAGTGTTAATGGTAAAGAATTAATAGCCAATGATTTCTTGATGACACCAGATAGTATGAGGGACCAACATTTAACAAGCTTCCAAGGACAAGAAAAGTATGTATATATTTTAAGTATGTTAGACTCTGATTCACTCAGATGCAGACCAAGAAAGGTGATAGGCAAGAAGAACAAGTCACAAAATCTCCTTCCCATTCAGCTATTTATCTAGCACCATAAGTCTTCTCACCATAAAGGAGACTTTATAAATGTTCCTTTTGATCCAAGAGGGAGGCAAATATACCTAGTTAGCTGTATATAGTAGTTTGCTTTCAATATTGTTGCTCTGTTTTCCCATTTTTTTCTTTTAAATAAGTGTTCTTCGAGCACATGGCTGCATAGTGGGAGTCGGCTTCTTTTTTAGCAAGCTTAAAAGTCCTGGTGGTCACCAATAAGTGTAGATTAATTTTTAATCTATGTCGTATTTAATTTATTTTTTGGTTCGAGTGCTACAATTTTGGTTCCTGCATGTCTTGGATGTAGTGGCAAAATTTTAAAGCAGAGGGCCAGTTCATTTTACCTAAGTGTTGATATGCAATGGAAGTTACCAAGTGTCACCCTCTAGTAGTGGTTTTCATTTCCCATTTTTGTTTCATTCACCTCTTTTTACCCAAGTATCAAATTCAGGCAAAAGCTGCCAAGTGTCGATTTCTAGGAGACAAAGCTAATAGCTGGCATCCTTCGAGACCCCTTTTTTGTAACTTTCAAGAACCATGGACCATGCCATGTACCTAGTAGTAGTTGAGTGGAATGAACCACATGTTAGTATCTGCATCTCATATCAGCATCCACTTTTCATTCAAAGACTTTCAACAAGCTAAGCAACAGAGAAAGTGAAAAGCACCAAGTGGTAGTTGCAGAGGCCCTAAACTACCCTTTTGAAGGAGCAGCGTAAGCCACCACATGTCATCATCTGAGAGACTTTAGTTTGATGCTTTCATTCAAAAACATAAAGGCATCCTTTCATTTTTGCTTAAGTGTTGAGGAGTAGTGGAGGCTGCCAAGTGTCACTCTCCAGTCCCTTTCTACCCCATCCCCAAAAGGTAGTGGAAGGTGCCACGTACCTCTAGACAAAGAAGAGGAAGATGCCACATATCTTCCCAAGAATAGTGGAGGTCACCACGTGTCAACCTCCGAGGAACCATCTCGAGCCTAATTTCTAAATAAATATTGTGGTGGGCCTTAGGTGTTACTTCAAAGGTCTATAGAAGCTACCAAGTGTCACTAGTCATAAAAGTCTAATATGTGTCCCGAATAAATCTATAGCACAGCCAAAGAGAAGTGAAGGGAGCCAAGTGTCATTCTCTGATACCTCCTAGACCATAAAGAGAATTTTCATGAATCGGCTAAGTGTCCTCTTCTACATCTAATAAAATAGAGCATCCATCTATCTGTTAAAGTGAAATGGAGGGAAAATCAACTGGAATTAATTTGAGTAGATAGAACAGTTCACCAAGTAGATTTTTGGGGCTTGCAAGTATTGAAGGCACCATCTATTTATCCCCTAACAACGGAGGTAGAGTATACAGTTGAGTGGCCAAAGAAGTGAAGGACGGAGAAGATTGCACAGGAAAGAAAGTGATCAAAGGAGACACCCAAGGCTATATAAGCAGGATTGTAAAATCTAAAAAAGGGGGGAAGATTTTTGATAGTTTAGACTTCTTGTAATTTCAACTAGTAATATCATTTGCTCTTGTCTTGATTTCTTGAAGTTGTAAAAGTTGATATAATCGTGCATGTTTCTATGCCCTTTATGTGGCTGAATGAATTAAGAAAATTTAAGCTCCATGCCTTGGTTGGTGTTACCTATGTCATTTACACAGTAGTCTATGTTGTAGATTTGCTAGTGTTGTGATTGGAAATGTTATTTTCTTTTGTCTCATTTTCTAGAATCTGAAGTTATACATAAATGTGTGTGACTTTTGTGCTTCTTATGTGATTGAAGGGTTCTATTAAGAAGATTGAACACTATGCCTTTATTGACAATTCATGTATCTCAGCAAAAGTCTCCCCTGTTGTGAGCCTCTATTTCTATTATTCCAATCATTTACATTGATCATGCACCTATCTGCTCTTAAATGTAATTGAATCATATAAGAGTTTCTCTATGCTCAAGTTAGGATTAGGATTACACTCAGGCGCATCACCATAGTTAGGTTTCAATTCTTACATTTGCATTTCTATTTAATCTCCTATCCCTTTTCCTAACACCTATAAATAGAAGAGACCAGCTTCTTTAAAACTTGGAGGTTGTTTCAAGCTGCATCATCCCACAGCTTGAAACTTCCCATTATTGATTAACTAGGATCTAGTGTAATTTTACACCATCAAAAAAAATTATTGTAATGGATATGGTCACAAGATATTAGAATGTAGAAAAAGAGATAACAATTTTAGAAATAAGGAGAAGGAAAGTCAAGTAGAGTCAAGCATAAGCCACAACTCTTTTAATCCTCTACCAAGCTTTGATGAAGAGACCATAGTATGATACAAGTGCAACAACTTCAGACACATAGCTCAGTATTGTAGACTCATGTTCGAGTCAGTCAAAAAGGATTAGAGTTTCAAATCTCCATTCATCAAGAAGAAGGTTCAAACATGTTCATGGCAGAAGAAACAACCTGAAGATTCTATGATGGTTTAGATAGATCTTCATGTAAGAGGTAAAGATCAGCCATGGTTAATTGATAGTGGATGTTCAAGGCATATGATAGGAGATA
The DNA here is from genome assembly GCA_037957365.1 of Torreya grandis. Taxonomy (NCBI): domain Eukaryota; kingdom Viridiplantae; phylum Streptophyta; class Pinopsida; order Cupressales; family Taxaceae; genus Torreya; species Torreya grandis. The sequence goes on from JARHVA010000457.1 coordinate 2,569,825, forward strand.
AAAGTAAATTCATATCTCTAGAGAAGATCAATGGTGGTATAGTGAGATATGGAGATAAAACCACTATTGAGATAGCCAGAAAAGGTACTTTGAGTTTGGATTATGGTAGAACTAAGATTAAGAATGTTTTATATGTAAAATGTCTTAAGCATAATTTATTAAGTGTTAGTCAAATATGTGATCAAGGATACACATTAAATTTTCATGTTGAAGGTTGTGAGATTAGAATAAAATATTCAAATGAGTTGATTACAGATGCTCAAAGGACAGGGAACAATGTATATGTATTGTTAGATATATTCTCAAAGGCATGATCAAAGGACACATTCAAATATTTGTGAGAGGAGTTAGGAGTAATTTCTATTACTTCCTGCCATTGATGTTCAGCATTAGTTGAGGGGGAGCTAAGTGTTAGCTCCAGGTAGGCCATTTGCCATTGATGTCAAATGGGGAGAATAATAGGTATAGGTACAGGTGTAGAAATAGGTACAAGGAATAGGTACAGGTTACTATAGTAAGGGGGAGTTACTGTATGTTTTTAAATGATAGTATGTGTAGGTGATAGGATATGGTAGTTTCAAGATTGAGGTTGCCATCAATGACAAAGGGGGAGATTGTTGAAAATATTATCAATGATGTCAAAGGTCTAGCATTTTTGGTGATAAAGGCCCCATTGCACTTAATGATATTTGTAATTATTATATCTTGGCTAATGGGAGTTAATATTTATTTAATATTAAAAAATATATTTTTGGTTTCATATGAGACAAAATAAGGGCCCATGGAGAAGTCAAAGAGCCATGAGATAAAGACAAAAGAAGGATGGGACACATTTTCCCATGAAGATTCATCTTGGGGAATTTCAAGAGTCACCAAGTGAAGACAAAAGAGGAAGGCCACAATTTCTCATGAAGGGACACTTTGAGGAATACAAAAAGTCACCAAGATAAGGACAAAAGTGGGAAGGACATTTTTGGTCATGAAGGATCACCACATGACTTTTCAAAGGCAAGAATATGAAGGGTCATACAAGTTTGGCACCATTTTCCATGAGGATTGAAGGGTCACAAAGGGGGAAGGACAAAGGTCATTTGGAAAGCTATAAATAAAGGCTTGAGAAGCCATTTGTAATATGGAAGAAGGAGGTTGATTTGATATTGTAATATCTTACTTAGAAGATCAATTGTGAGAGATGAATATGATTTGTATTTGTTATATCTATCTTAGAAGAGAAAAGGTGAGAGAGAGGAAAGAGATGTTGTATTAAACTATCATTTGTTGAGATAGAAACATTAAGAGATAGGTGTGTCGTATACACAAAGGGGTTGGTGCTCATATGGGTTGGTGCTCACAAATTGTTGTTTGGTTGGTGCTCAACAAAGGGGTTGGTGCTATTATGGGTTGGTGCTCACAAATTGTTGCTAGATTGGTGCTCAGCAAAGGGTTTGGTGCTCCTATGCATTAGTGCTCATAAATTATTGATGGGTTGGTGCTCGGCAAAGGGGTTAGTGCTCTTGTGGGTTGGTGCTCAACAAAGGGGTTGGTGCTCTTATGGGTTGGTGCTCACAAATAGTTATTAGGTTGGTGCTCAGCAAAGGGGTTGGTTCTCCTACAAGTTTGTGCTTGTGAATATTGTTTGGGTTGGTGCTCATTCATATACTTGAGATTATTCTCCATGGTTTTTCCCACATTGGGTTTCCATGTTATATCTGGTGTCTCTCTCTATCTTGTGTGGTGTTTATTGTTTGAGTTTTATTGCATATCTTGAATGTTTGATTAAGTGGAACTTGGTTAAGGGAAATTTTTATAAGATATATGATATACTGATTCACCCCCCCCTCTCATTATATCCTATGCTTAACAACTAGCTCATCCATCATGGGTATTATAGCTAAGTATTGCATGGTTTATTCTTGGTCCTGTTCTATGTAAGGTGATGTGTTAACCAAATAGTTAGCCAATGGATCTTGGCTTTATGCCCTTGATTGAGTATTATAATAAGGATAAAAATCCATCTCATAATTAATATTATCTACATAGGGGTCTTGCACCATTTTTTCCTACACAATTACCTTACTAATCCCTAGATTGTACATGAGTCCACTACGAGTGTAGGAATACATGTTTGGATCCATAGTCAATGATTGGCGATAAAAGGCCAAAGAGTTCTACAAAATCTAAAAAGAATAGAATCTAAAACAAATGAAGCCTTCAACTTGGTCTAGATTTGTCAAAAGGATCAAAAGGTTTAAGCAAATATTTGTGATGAGACAAGCTAGAGTGAAGTATCTAACATTTCACTTTTCACACAAAGGTAAGTAAGTAAATAGACTAAAAAAATCAAAATGACAAAATCTAAGGTTAAAGTGTTTAAAATTAGTCTAATCTAAGAAATTAAAAGTTTCTAGGCCTTTTGGCCAAACATAGCATCAAAAGCTAGGCTCAAATAAGGCATGTGTTAGGACTCTTGGCCAAACGACATCACAAGCTAGACTTTGGAAATTGATGAAAGTTTTAATCTAACAGATTTGAAACACTTCTAAAACACTAGGCATTCGATTCTTGGACATGAACTTGATGAACTAGGTATAAGGTATGAAATAAAAGGCACTTTAGAAATAGCTTATTTTCTCATAAATAATGGTATAAAACTTGGTTCTTTCTGATAAACAATCTAGAAAAAGGTGAATAGTATAACTATGCTTTAGACAAAGGACCAAAAATACACTTGGATCAGTCTAAATATGTAGGAACAAATTTGGAATTATATGTAATAAGGTCCATGAAACAACTTTTGAAATAATTTGGGCAGCGTAATGATGTTATACTACCCAAAAAGGTGTGATAAAAAAGTTTTCTTCAAAGACTCTCTAAGGCAAAGACATGTTTCCACAATTTGAACAACATAACACTACTTTTCTTAAATCAAAATTTTGTGGTACATATACTTAAAGTGCAAGTGTTTAGCACAAAATGGCTTAATTCTATCAAGTGATGATAATGATTATGAGTCTAAAATGGACTTCAACCTAAATTGGAAATTAAACCTAAGTTACCTCAATTTTAGTGTAAATGGTGAACCCACTTAACACATCAACCCTATGAACTTGTAAAGGTATAATTTTCAATTTAAATTATAAGTGAAGGATTTAAAAAACTTTGGTAAAGATCTAGACTCAATTGGGTAGCATAACTATGCAAAAGTGGATGATATGATTCTCAAGATTTTGAAGAACTTTGAACAAGGCAAATGGATGATCTCATGTGGGAAGCATAGTTCTTCATTATTCAAAGGAAAATTTAGACTATGTGTTGGGTTTGGTTTATTTGTTTACACCAAGTTTTTACTCCAAACAAGACTTTAAACTAGGACAAGATTAACTAATTAATCACCCTTATATCCTAAACTGACAAGGTTTCTTGGTACAATTGGAATCCATCAATATACATCATATGAGAGGTTTTTAAGTATTCATCCAAAAGTAAATGTGCATTATATAGTAGGGTTTTTACACCCCCCCCCCTTCTCTCAAATGATAGTAATGTGATATGGACCTTGAGGCACACCTTTCACCAACAATACTTTCATGCCAAGTGGGGGTTTATCTAAATTCTAACATTTTTTAAAATGATCTAGAGGAATCAATTTCATAATGAATTTCATGCCAAACAATGCAAAATAAAATCATGGATTTTGGGTCCATATCACTCAACTTATTGCAAAAAAGTCTAGTCCTTTTTTCAACCGCTACATCTTATTATTTGCTTAGTGTAGTATGATGTCCAAGTGTTACTACATCCCATGTACAACTCTAAAAAGAGTCAAGTGAAGTCAATGCTAAGAGATGAAACCCCAGGTCAAAGCTTCCCTAAAGAAATTATGGGAGGTGATGAAGTCCCCCTCGCAAACCAAGATGCATAAATAAATAAAGCATGAAAGTAGAAATACTTTAGGGTCATTTTCAAGGTCACTCAAACTTTAACAAATTTTTAGGGATTGTTTTAAATGAAATTCTTTCTAAGCCTTGGACTAAGGTACTTGCAATAGGAATGGAACTTTTTATTCTAAGGGTTTCCCTGTAGGGGACAATTGTAAGAGCATACATGCAACACCCCTCTTTTTGCCAAACACGATTAATCTAAACAATTATTGCAAGAAAAAATTAACAAGTGTGTTTAATTTTAAACCCAAATGAAATGTTTGGTGGTGTTCATGTGAACCCTTGGTCTTAGTTTTAAACTTTTAAAACATTCACCAAAGTCACTTAAATTCTTTTTTAATCACCAAAACAAAGTTCCTAATCCAGCTTTGAGCATGCAAAAGTTATTTAAACACGTTTGGAGCTAATATCCCACTTGGTCCTATAACAAAATTATTAGCATGTCCTTTAGCTTTGAAGCTCTTTTAAGTTTCAAATAAGAAACTTTGGAAAAGTAGGTCTCAGGGCTATGTTTTTAGAAAAACATAGTGACTGACGTCGGACAATACCAATGACATTGGTTATGACCAACCGATATCTGATCGATGTTAGTTCTGTTGATTGATGTCGGTTAAGCTAAGTAACTGATGTTGGTATTTATACAGATGTCGATTAATGTGTAAAAACTATGGAAACCAAAAATGGAAAAAAAAAAGTTAGAAAACCAATTTTCAAGAGTTTTAAAAGCTCAAATAAGTTTTTTAAGGTTGTAAAATGATCTCCTTTAGGTGTAGGATGCATCTAGTCCCACCGGGAATGCCATTATGTGACCTAGGAATTTGACTCAAGAGAGGATGGTTAGTATAGTTTTAGTTCTAAAATGAAAATAAGATGAAGTAAACACACTAATAACATAACATCTCTAGGCTTGGACACTAGGGAGAGCTTAGTTAACAAAAACAAATGACAAGCACAACTAAAAATAAAGGAATGAAAATCCAAGAATTCTTTTCACCTTCCTTGGATGCTCCAAATGCCTTTGTAATGGTGGTTTTCTTAGCTTGTGCTTCAAGAGGTCTTCTTCAATGGTGTGTGGCTACCTTCATCTCCTCTTGGCACCTTTGGCTTGTGGCTTGGCTTGGAATAAATTTGGAATTATAATACTAGTTGCTTGAAGCTTTTGGAACCAATCCTGCATTATAAATTTGTACTAATTAAGCATAGAAATGATTTTGTGAGGCCTCTTATTTATAATTTTTTAGATTTGATTAGAATCAACCTCAATCATCCATCTCAAGATTGAGATGTGTGGTTGAGGATTAATTCAATTTTTATAATTAATTTCATAATTATCCTCATTATGGCATTGGAAGAAGGGAAAATTAAGAGGCATGGAGGGCATGAATCTTGATATTTGTGGCATTTATGGCCTAGGGATGTCTTCTTAAGAAATGAGGTCATTTGATGATGTAGATATTCAACATTCATTTCCAAAACAAATTATTCAATAAGTTTCCATGGAATTCTTAATTAGGCTTTGATTTGGGTTAATTATCTCTTAAACATGATTAGGCACATTATGCACAAATTACTCAAATTGATTAGAATGTCTTGTTATTGGTCCTAAATTTGATTGAATTGGAATTGGAAGGTATTTATAGATGCATTAGATGTGTATTCCCATTTAGGATTTTTCCAACAACAAATAACAAAGGCTTAAGTCTTGTGTAAAAGATTTGATAGGAAAGAGCAGTCCAGAGCATGTAAGTGCAAATTGGGCATTTTAACTCAGAATGATCTGATCAAAGTTAGCTAGCCCATAAATTTCATTACCCCATTTAGGGATACCCTAGCCAAAATCAGAACTTGAATATTTCATTTTCACATCATTTTGTGTGTTTTAGTGTTTTTAGGCCAAATTGTGCATTTTAGGTGGAAACTACCCAAAACCCTGATTGGAGGTTATTGGTGACTAGTTTTAGGTGTCTATAATTGTTAGCACTTTATCATTCTACCTTTTAGACCTAGTTAATTTCAATTTTATCTTTTGTGTCATGTTTCCAAAATATCTATCATTTTACTACTTATTTTTAAACTTAATTCATTTTAAGCCTAGATTTGTGCCTTATTCCCAAAGACCTAACACCTTTTCCATTTTTAGACCTAGATTAGAGTTGCTTGAAGAAATTTTTATCAAGATTAGCATTTGGATTGATCCATTCAATTTAACATTTATGAAATATTTTTGACATTCTACCTTGAATATCATTTTTAAACCAAGTTTATCATTGATCAAATTTTGGAGAATAGATCAATGTTTCGATCAAGTTTGCATTTTATACCAAGTTTCTAAACATTCCAAGTTTAGAGAGATTTTAATATTTAGATATTTTACCCTTTAGAATAAATTTTACTAGTTTATATAACTTTATACCTTTATCTTTGTGATATTTTAGTCAATGATTTGGATATGTATCATTACACTCGTAGTGGAACCATGTACAATCTAGGTTACAATAACATGGTTGTGAATGATAAATTTGTTCAAGACCCATACAATAATGATGTAGTCTATGAGATGGATCCATATCCTCCTTACACTAGTCAATATGTGGAACAAAGTCAAGATCTATTAGCACACTACTTGGTTAACACACCTTCATATTTAGAACAAGACCAAGAGAAAAGAACATAATATATCAATAGTGTACCATCAATTGTGGAACAAGTCAAAGTATTAAATTAATATGTTATTATGACATCAATGTATGACCCTTATTTATTTTATCATCACTTGATGTAAAATAAGGATGAGGTTTTAGTTATATCCATAGAGGTAGAGACCAAATTTCTAAAAAACTTCCCCCATAGAAACTTACCTAGTCTAGTCAAAGTGCTAAAAAATATATATTACACCCAAACTATTGAACAAGCCTCTACTAGTTACCCTCAATCATTGATGTCAATTTCATAAAAATATCCAAATATGTTTTCAAGAGGAAAGGGCCCCATTTATTACCACCTTTTTAAAATACAACAAGAATATCAAACCTATCCAAACCTAGTAAAAAATTTAATGTCATGGCCATATCAAAAGCTCCACTCATATAGATAACTCCTTTAATAGGATTATTAATTAATTTTATAGGTCAAACTAATCTAATTATAGACCCATTTAACAAAATTAATTCATTATGTGACATGATCAATTCCCTATTTATTGAAGATGTGACTATGGCCTCTACGCAAAACAATTTGCCAAATACAGTGATTAATAGGCAAGTGTCTTCCCATCCAAGCCAAGGTGAGGTAAATGCACTAAAAATTACTTCAAAAAAACAAGTGATTTTAGTTAATACCATGAGTTGTTGATAACAATAGGGGACAATAATATCTCCTTCCTAACCATAATAAATTATGCCCAATCCTCAACTACTTCTTCAAGCACACAATAACAGGGGGTAAGTGATCAAGTACTAAATAATGCTTTTACTTAACAAATAGTGATGAGTTTTATCCCACCTCAACAAGTGACAAATAATTTTCCATGACAATAGGCATAAACAAAATTACCACTAAAATAGAAGTAGATAACTATGTCACCTCAATAATGGGCAAACAAAGTTCTACCTCAATAGATAGTGACAAAATTACCTCAATAGTCACAAACCAATTTTTTTTACAATCATAAATGTTATCAAATCAAAAAAAATTCTATTGGTCAAAGATAAATGCTAAAAAACCAACAAACATATAGTTCAAAACAAGTTTTTATGCAATAATGAGGTGTTAATGTCCAACAAGTACCTATCAGGAAATAATTACCTCTTATTTAGTAAGCACCACAAATCCAAAGATAGGCTTTGGTCAACATCAAGTTCCCTTTATTCATTTAGGTTTTACTAGTCAACAACAAGTCCCTAGTCAACCTCAATAGGTACAATAATTTTCTTAAATCTATATCATTCTATCCCAACCATAATTCTTTTAGACCTAAGGCCACATTATAAATCTTAACCACAATATATACCAATAATTCATTCAATATCAACAACCACATCCCAACCATAGATGCATATTCCTGGTCAATTCACCCATCAAACCATAATTCCATTCCACCATTATACCCCAATCAAGGTAACCCACCTTTGACCACCCAACCACAACCAAGTGTACCATCAATTTTCTTATCCCAAGAACTAAAACAAATGAAAGATGTGATTTCCACCATGGAAACAAATAATCATACCATGAAATTCAAATTAGATGATGTGTGTTCATACCCTTCTAACATGGATTATATTTAGATACCATTTCCTCTAGGTTATGAACCACTAAAATTTGATAAGTACAAGGGTAAAAGAGACCCTAAGGCACATATAATAGAGATCTTTATCACTTTCCAACCAATGGATTATAGTTATATTTACCTAAACCTTTTATTTCATCAAATTCTATCTAGATATGTTTTGGAGCGGTTCCTCAAGTTGCTAACTAATTTAGTATTTAATTTTGATGATCTCTCAAAAAAATTGTGTAACATTTTTATTATAATATTGAGCATGAGATTTCATTAGTTGATTTGACTTGGGCCAAGCAAAAATTTGATGAAATATTTTCAATCGACCTACAATGATGGAAATCACTTTATAGTTACTTCACCTATAACTTAATAGATAAATAATTGGTCTCTATGTTTACCAAAACTTTACACATTGAGATATCTTACCACTTGGATCTATAGTGTGTGCACACATTCAAGGAGATTATCGAGAAAGTATTATAGATTTAAAAGGACCTTATTAATAAAGGGATTATCAATTTAACCTCCTTAAATTATAACCAAAACCAAAACCAAGACACATGACCAAGTTAATATCCTATTGATGTCCAAGCACAAGTGTCTACACTAACTCAAGCTAGCAACTATGAAATAACCAAACCATAAAACCACAACAAGAATGTTGTTATTAATGGAGTAACTAAGTCATGCCATGTCCAAATGGTGAAAACACTATCTACTCAACCTCTATCATAAATTAAACTTATTTTACATTAGCAGCCTAATCAATAAGCACAACCTATGTATCAACCTAGACCAGCTCCTCAAATGTAGTAATCAACACCTTTGTAAACCCCTCCAAGAAGAATAACCACTCCTAGATTATTCAAAAAACTTGGTGAGACTATCAAAGTAGTTTTTTATAATCTAGTCATGAATAATATGATTATTTGTATGATTCAAAAGCACTATCGTAAAGGTATACCATACCCAAACTAGTATAGAGAGCATGAGTTCTATGAATACCATCATGTTTATGGAGTTTCCATATGCCATTGTGTATAGTTGAAGCACCTTATTAAAAAATATGATGTAAAATGGAGAAATCTAGAGCATCTACTTATAATCAAAACCTAGGTATCTACCAAAATTCTTTTCCAAAGCATAATAATACCAATAAATAACAATAATAATTAAGACCACTATAGTATTATAAAAACAATAATAGTATCAAGAACAAGAAAAATAGTATTAACAACAACCACAATAGTATCGATTTTAACCACAACAAAAATAAAATCAACCAAATGGTAGGAACTAAGGCCAAAATGGTCCCAAAAACCAATAGACTTACATGTAGTTGCACATGACTATAATAAATTTATAGGTCATATTATGCTTGGGCATGTTTCTAACATTACCATTAATCCTAGATGAAATGTTAATAGACAAAGACCATTACCTAACAATTTTAATCAACCTACCTATGTCAGTAATCCTTCCTTAGCCTATGACTATATCTAAGTGTAATAACAAATAAGGATTACCATTTTAGGACCTTACATCGATAAATCCTCATTACCCCATGACCACAACCAAGTGCAATAACAATAAAGACTTATAATCTCTATCCCTTCTCAACCATTTTATAGTAGCAATGGTCCTATATCCAATTTTGATTATATAATGACAACTTGATAGTCTAATATTACCATCCCAAGCCCATAACCTCATACCAATGAGCCAATCCAACCCACTGTGTTGACTAGGAATAATTTAGATACCATTATTAAGGAAAAGACATATGGCATTATGGAATTGTTTCTACGCTATATTCACTTTCTACATTCAAAGAAGAAATGAGAAACTTAAAGAAATGGTCAAGGTTAGAAGATACCTGGATATGGTCGTGTGCACCAAAATCAGACATTGGAAGGTACTCCTCTTTGGCTGTGGAGGAATGACACCTGCAAAGAAAAAGAGACTAAACACGAAAAAATGTTAGACAAAGAGACGGTGGGCTGTCAAGCAAACGCTTGATCCCTGAAGTACGAAGACTTCCTTAAGGGATATCAACCCACTGATAAAAAGTAGAATATTTGACTGAAGTAGAAATAATGAAAGATAGAATGAAAGAAATAAAGATAGAAAACAAAATGCATACCTGATATGCAGCAAAATGCTCTACACAGTCGCCGGTGTCGGTCTCTATGCCGGCGTCGGTCAGGGAAGGGTGCCGACGTCGGTTAAAGTGCTGGCGTCAATCGGGGTAATGACCAGCATCGGTCGGGGAAATAATTTTGGACAGGGTCTGGTCAGGTCTAGACAGGGTCTTAGGATTTGTAGAAAGGTCAGATGTTTTTGTCTGAGGATTTGAGAAGCTGGTTTAAGAGTCAGAGGAATTTGTTTGAGGGTTTGTACAGAGATCTGGGCAGAGTTACAGACTGTATTTTCTAGACAGGGAGGATAGAGGTGATACGGGTGGAAATAAGGTCAGGGTTATGGTCTAACTCTAAATCTGGATAATGATATCAAATAAAAAACAATAACTAGAGAGTAAGACAAAAAACACAGAGCAAAGCTTACCTGTTATACGCTGAAGATAAAATTCGGAGACATGATTGATGTTGCCACTGTGTTGAAGAAGTTTGATGTAGCAGACTGATGTAGAGTCCCTGTACCAGAGAGAGAGAACACGAGAGATAATTACAGATGGACTGGATGTAAAAAGTTCACTGATCATTTGATGCGGGGTGTGGATCAAAGAAATGTTTTGATGTCGAAGGTCTGATAACCGATTGCCAAACTGATTGGCAACCGAATAACGAATAATGGATTGAGAAACAAATTAACGGATGTAGATTAAGGTTGACTAACACCAACAGGACTACCAACATCGGCCGAAAAGGTGACCAACGTTGGCGACATCGATCGAGTAGTGACCGGAGTCAGTAGATGCAGAATGGGGACAGAGGCTAATTTTAGCCTTCTACGCATTTTGACATGCTGCCAGGGGCAAGGCTCATGGGAAAATGGTTGACAAGGGTTAAGTAGGCATGGGAGAAAGTACCAAGGGGTAGACACAATTTTGGTGTCTACATTTGCCCCTTTTTGTCTTATTGGTTATTCTGGACGAACTGCAAGACAAAAATAGGAGGTGGTTGCCCCAAGTGTGGGATAAGGTTGATTTCATCTTGTTGGTTTTTCAAGTGAATTGCAAGACAAAAACAAGAGGATTGGGTTGCTCTGATTATGGATGAGGTATTCCCCCTCAAAGTAGGAGCTGAGGGAAGGGAACTGAGAATCGGGTGCTGATTTGACAAAGAGTGGATGAAGAAGGGGGTGAGGGTGAACGCTGCAAAAGTCGTGATTGTGCGCATACCACTTCACAAGATGGTCGGGTCAAATTATCACAGGTCGAGGGTCAAGGAGTGCCAAAATTGAAGTAACCAGGCCCCAGTATTTAGTCATCTACTGATTGGGTTATTCAATTGAAGCTGAAGCTCTAATGGGTCATCGTGTTCCAGGTATCCCGGGCTCAAGAAGTGCTCCTAGAAACATGAAAAAGTCACAAGTAGTGCGGATCAACCAGCTTGCGATCCTATACTTGTGAGGGTCAAAAATAGTCTATGCACAATTCTGCTAACCAGTCATGAGGTAGCATACAGGCAAAAAACAACCAAGGCAACATTGTCTTGAAAGTGGTCGAGGTCAGAGGAGATAGGCATGATCTCCAATGGTCATAGGTCGAGGGGGAGGAATGGACGAAAGGATGTGGCTGAGCTAACCTCAGAAGACGTTATGTGATCTGAGTGCTATCTACATAGCCCTTGTGTGAAGGGCCTCAGGCCAATGTAGTTCTCCCTAGAAGGGAGGGAGGGTCAAAGAGATGGAATTGGTCTTGGTCGAGGGCAAGGTCATGGTCAAAAGGAGGAAAGAAGGTTTGTCCATCAGAGAGATGAACAAATGAGGGTGGTCAAGCTAACCCCAGAAGATGTTGTATCATCTGAGTGCTACCTACATAGCCCCAGTCAGAGGGCCTCAGACCAATGTAATTTGAATAGTTGAGAAGATTGGTCGATGATTGGTTTGGTCATGTGTCGAAATGATGAGGAAAAAAAAGATGTTACAGCCTTTTCCAAATGGTGTATTCTGCAACATTGGTTGAGGGGTCTTTCATCCCTAGGAATCTTATATAGTCACGATGGATGTATGCTAAAAATGAATTGAGGTCTATTGATGCTTCAGCAAGTATTGGTTTATGCTCAACATAAATTGCGTCTGGTCGATAGTTTCCATGTTTATTGGTGTCCATAGAAACTAGTGTGAATAGGCTATGGGAGTGGTCTGAAAAGAGAGTTGAGTTGGGTTGATTGACAAGTGATGAAGTTGAAGGTGACCAAAGTGTAGAAGAAGTGAAAGGCATAGTGCTCTTTCATTAACAAGGACCAGAATGACAGCATAGATAGGGGTTAGTAGAACCAAGAGCCCCATTCATGCATGATGTCATTGACCATATGTTGTGTTAGAACGGTAATCGAATCACTTTGATATTAAAGTGAGCTCAAAGTCCCTTGAGCAGGTGTTAGGAGGAGGAAATAGGGTAACCTATTTTAGAGTAGAGATAACTTTGCCCCTTTTTATAAGAGACCCTGAGACAACTATAAGCCAAGTCCATGACTCAATTTTAATTTTTTTTTAGGTGCAGACTAATCAATGCGGGAAGTCTGCATAGAGATGTCATTTGCTTGGTGGTCAGTTGTGAAGCTGATCAATGCAAGAAGCTTCTAAGATAGTGATGTTTATTACCAGATTAGTCATAGGCATCCTTCGAGGGAGTGGTCTAGAATTACTTAATATAAGGGCTTTTGAATAGCTGTCCTTCAAGGAAGCAGTCTATTAATTATAGCAATGATAGTACAGTTGTCCTTCGAGGGAGTAGTCTGCCTTTTTAATTTGATAGTGATATGGTGACCTTGGATATTTTGACATCTTGATTTATTTTGATAGAAATGTGAGTCATGGACAAGACTATAGAAGGTCAAGGGCTCCCTTTTATTAGGACAAAGCATCCATACATCATAAAAGGGTTATAGAGGAATTGTTAAGAAGAATAGGGATGAAAGGAATTAGGACTAAGAGGATGGGAATTGCTCAAGGGACGAGCTTAAGTTAAGTGTCAAGTGGATGAGTACTCGACTAGCAGTAGAATGGTCGCAGATGCAACGCATTAAGAGGCTTAGGTTCTAGTCGTCCATCAAGAGAGGACAGACGATAAGTCCCTGATCTATACTTGTGTGTGATAATGAAAGGTCTGAGCCAATTAGGAGCAAAATTGCCTCATTTACTTTGCTCCATATTGGTCACGTGTTGATTCTCTTTGAGGATGAGATCTCTAATGTTGAAATCTTGTTCTCGCAAATTTTTGTCATAGGCTCACTTGATGCGATGTTGATAGACATAGAGATGATTAAGGGCAGCAAGACGGCGCTCGTCAAGTAACTCAAGTTGAGCTAAGTGATCTTGATGAAAGTCATCATTGGAAAGGATGTCATGTAGAGAAATGCAGAGAGATGGGATCTGTACTTTGAGAGGTAGGGCAGCCTCTATTCCATACATGAGAGAGAAAGGGGTAGCACCCGTAGAGGTTCAGATGCTAGTGCGGTAGGCCCACAAAGCGAAGGGAATGTGAATGTGCCAATCCCTTCTTGTGTCGCTGACCACATTCATGAGAATTTTAGTGAGAATTTTGTTGGAAGCCTCGGTCTGCCCATTTACTTATGGGTAGTAAGGCGAAGAAAAATTGAGTTTGATGCCAAATGAGTCGCATAGCTTTTGGACAGTTTTGTTTTTGAAGGACTTGCCGTTATCAGTGATGATCTTATGAGGGACACCGAAATGACAGATGATGTGGGTGCTAATGAAGTCGACGATCTTGTCAGCTTTTGTGGAGATGAGAGGAATGGCTTCCACCCACTTGGCGAAATATTTAGTGGCTGTGATGATGGATTGATGACGAAGAGATGAGTGGGGGTTAATCTCACCAATGAGATCTAAACCCCACTGAGAAAAAGGCCAGAAATCTTGAGTGATTTTTAAGGCGTGGCTGGGGAGATGAAGCAAGTTAGAGTGCTGCTAACACTTGATGCAACACTAAACATAGTCACTACAGTCTTGATGAAGGGTAGGCCAATAATAGCCCAGATAAAGGATGTGCTTGGAAACCAAATTTCCACTAAAATGTCTGCCACAAATCCTGTCATGAACTTACTTAATGGCCTGAGATGCGTCATTGGAGGTGAGACAACGAAGAAGGAGGCCGTCGAAGCCTCGCTTATAGAGAAGACCCTCTAGCATGGTATAACGAGTGGTATGCTTGATAAAAGCTCGTTACGCATTGCTAGAGAGGTTGGGAGGAATGACAGAAAAAGATAAGAAGTCCACAAGTTGCTTATACCAATCATCTCATGGGCTAGGGTCTATAGTGTTGACATGATTAATGTGAGGAGAGATATAGGAAGGCAACGGCACATGATGCACTGTGACAAAAAGTCTGGATGCAGATGGGGAAGATGGGATATGTGAAGTGAGAGAAGCCATGGTGTTAGCAAACTTATTTGTGGATCGAGGAATAGTCTGCAAGAGGTAATGGTCAAAAGATGCAAGGAGAATGTCAGTACGGTTTTTGTACCTTTGCAAAACTTCATTTTTACAAAGGTATGAACTGTTGACCTGATTGACGATGAGCTGTGAGTCGCCGAAGATGTTGATGGACTTGATGCTGAGAGAGAGGGCGGTCTGAAGTCCCAAAATTAAGGCCTCGTACTCGGCCATATTATTGGTACAATCAAAGTCAAGCTTAAAAGACAGAGGCATGGGCTCCCCTTCGAGTGGGATGAGAATGACCCCAACACCCCCACCAAGTTGACATTTGGAGCCATCAAATAACATGGTCATCTGATAGACGGTGTCATCGGTGGAAAGTGCAGCGATAGATTCGTCAGGAAACTCACACTACAAAGGTTGATTGTCAGGAAGAGGGGCATCGGCTAGTTGGTCAGTGATGGTTTGCCCCTTGATAGATTTTTGCTGAATGAATTCGAGGTCAAACTCAGCAAGCAGCATGAGCCACCGAGCCATACGTTGATTCTGATATGGCTTGGAGTGCATATACTTGAGAGGGTCGGTGTGGGTGATGAAAAAGGTCTTGTGATTAAGAAGATAATGGTGGAGCTTGGTAGCGGCAAAGACTAATGACAAACAGAGTTTCTTGATATGAGTATACCAAGTTTCATAGTCAACTAGTGTTCAGCTAATATAATAGACCGCTTGCTCACGGTGATGCTCATCTCGGTGCGCGATCATAGCACCTAACAAATGATTAGTGGCTGAGATATAAAGGTAGAAGGGTTGGTCATCTTTAGGTGGAATGAGGACTGGTGGAGAGACCAGATAGAGTTTAAGGGCTTCAAAAACCTCTTGACAATCTTTATCCCATGTAAAGGAGATGTCCTTCTTAAGGAGATGATGAAAAGGTTGGCAGCGGTTAGAAAGCTGTGAGATGAAATGGCGAATGGACTGGAGCTTCCCTTGCAAACTGCGAAGCTGCTTGAGATTGGTCAGGGGTGGCATTTCGAGGATAGTGCAAATCTTGGTAGGATCTATCTCGATGCCACAGAAAGAAATGATGAAGCCGAGAAGCTTGCCAGAGAGGACCCCAAAGACACATTTCTTGGGGTTAAGATGAACATTGTATTAAAGAAGACGAGAGAAGATGATCTTGAGAATGGTCAGATGGTCACGGTGAAGCTTGGACTTGCTTAACAGGTCATCCACATAGTCCTCTATGATTTTGTGGAAGAGATCATGGAAAATGTAGGTCATGGCACGCTGATAAGTCGCGCTTGTGTTCTTCAAGCCAAAAGGCATGACTCGATAGCAAAAAGTCCCCCATGGGGTAATGAAAGTGGTCTTCTGTTGATCTTTTAGAGCAATCAGGATTTGATTGTATCCTAAAAACTCATCCATGAGAGATAACATCTCATGGCTGGCCGTAAGATCAACAAGCTGGTCAATGTTGGGAAGAGGAAAGTCATCTTTGGGATAGGCTAGGTTAAGGTCACGATAGTCCGTGAAGATTCGGATCCTCCCAGTCGCCTTGGTGACTAGGATGATGTTAGAGACCCACTGTGGATAATCGATGGGCTGGATGAAGGAGATAGAAAGGAGGCACTGAAGTTCCTCTTTGACAAGGAGGGCAATGTGAGGATGCATCTTTTGAATCTTTTTCCTGACAGGCTTAGCCTTTGGTTTGGTGACAATGTTATGGGTAGCGATGGTGGGGTCGATGCCAGGCATGTCACTGTAAGTCCAGGAAAAGGCCTTGCTATGGTTGAATAGGAACTGGATATAGTCAAGCTGCTCCTGAGCGTCAAAATATTGGCCAATCTTTAAGACATAAGGAACATCAGAAGAAGGAAGGTTGATGTCAATGGTTGATTCATTTAACATAACCTGGGTCTCAGAAGGGAGGGAGCACTGGATGAAAGAATCATCGGTGCCCATGTAAGAAAGAATGGCATCATCGTCAATGCAATGGACAGTGTGAATGGTTGCTGACTCATCTTCTATCATGCTGGAAAAAATGAGAGGGAGAGACTTGGACACCCCATTTAGCTGATAAGTTAGGGGTTCCAGGCAGATGGTGTTTATGCAAAAAAAAACTAGGAGGGATGGAAACCACCGACTCTGTAGGTGAAGGGGGAAGAATAGGTGAGTGTGGAGGATATTGGTCAATGGTTGGCTCGGGGTAAAGGTTTGCAGGGTCTTGAGTGGGGTCATGATATCCCAGGCCATACCGTTTCTTGGCATCGTCATCATTGAGTGGCTCAATAGGCTAATAGGAGCCCTTCTCATAGCGTCCAAAACTAAAACCTTTCCATGCACACCTGTAAAGGTAAGTGTGTGCAAAGGTGGGGTTGCCAAGAAATGAGAAGTCTGATGTGAAAGGTTGAGGTGAAGAAAGAGGATTACCGTCAGTAGGAGCTTGATTGTGCCCCCCATAGACAAGGTTGGTTTGGAGGTGAGGAGGACCATAAGGTACGATCATCTTGATCTGATGGTCGTAACTAGGGCTGTGATGAAGACGTTCATATTCTTGTGGAGTTTGGAATATGTCTAAGGTCAGCAAGCGATACTCAACCAATGAAAGTCTTTGGAAGATGTCTTTCATGGGGTCTGTCATTGTCACTTGAAGGGGAGGTGTGAGGGCGACTGCTTGTTGTGAATTGGTTGAAGCTTCTGTGAATGGAGGTAGTGCCAGGATTGATGGCTTGATAGGAATGAGGACGTCATTTGGATGGTAGGTGGTGTTGCAAGTTTTGAAGGGTGAAGGGTCAGTGGGAATGGTGTGGACTTGCCCGTCGTGCTCAAATTTCACACAACGGTGTAGGGTGGAGGGGACACAGGCCATGGCGCGGATCAAGGGTCAGCCCAGTAACATGTTGTATTAAAACTCTCCTTCGATGATATAGAAGAGCTCTGGGACTGTGCGTGGACCAATGCAGATGTGAAGGATGACTGTGCCAATGGTTGTGGCAGTGGTGTCATTAAAGGAGTGTAAGATTGTGTCAGTTTTGGAGATGCAATTCTTGGGAAGAGCCAACTGATCAAAGGCATGGGTGGAGATAATGTTGATGCTGGTGCCTCCATCGATCATAACATGTTTAATGCATGTCTGATCAACATAGGTAGTGATGAAGAGGGTAGTGTCCTAATTTTCCATGTTGGATGTGGGAATCTCAGAATCACTGAATGCGATGGAGGCAACAGGGGCTAAAGAGTGGACAAGGGCAGCAAGTGGCTGGGGGTCCTCGGGTTGCACCTCTGCTGCTTGTAGGGCTTTGATGAGGGCTTGGTGATGTTGAGGTGAGGTTTGGATGAGGTCATAGAGGGACATCTTCACGGGCATCTGGTGAAGTTTTTTCAACATGGAATCGTGGATTGGTCTGGAAGAAGAAGAAGAAGAGGGTTGAGGTGCACCAAGGATAGAAATCTTAGGCTTGGGTGGTTGAGGTGGATTGATGAAAGGATAGGTCCAAGGAATGGCGGCTCTTTCTTTCACCTTGTCCTTTTGTGACCTAGTGGTTATGTGAATGGCATTGATTTCAAAGATGAGATGAAGGAGATAAAGGGGTTGTAACCTGTTGATGAGATGTTGATGGATTTGAAGAGGTTGGAGGGTTATGAGAAGGAGTCAGGGGGCGGTCAAGAGTGTCCTCAAAGAGAAGAGTGTCTTTCTCCAAATAGCGGTGAATGATGGTCTTGAGGGCACAACAAGTCTCGGTATCGTGTCCTGGCGTATGATGGTATAAGCAAATCTTCGTGTCATCGAACTAGGAGAGTTTAGACTCGAGGGGTTAGAAAGGCCTAATGGGTGGAAGAGTTATGCTAGAAGTCTGTAAAAGTCGGTGTAAGATCAAAGAGTATGAGCCCGCTAAAGGGTCCGTGGTCGTCGATGTATGTGATGTTGGTGACTTTTGCTTGGGTAGAGTTGGAGGAGGCTTCCGTACCACCTTCTGGGTTGATGGTGCAGTGACAGGTAGAGACGGTACATTCTTCATGAGAGGTACCACCCTTTTGGGAGAGGGTAGGCTAGCAGTAGGCAAAGGAAGCAAAGGAGGCAACTAGTTTTGATTAGAGGTCAGAGTGGGGAGGACTCTGATCAAGGTCGAAGGATGAGGGCCGAAAATGGAAGGCAATGGTGACAGGAGAGGAGGCATTCACCTCTGTGGTTTGGTAGTCTTCTTTGATTTAATTTGAAGACTACTATTGGTCGAAGTCTGGTCTAAGTCCACCTTCACTTGTGGATGAGTGAGGTTAGAGACAGGGTAAACGCCAAGTGACTTGATTGGTTTAGACAGGGTAGATGAGGGTTTCGGTCTTGATGCGGTTGATTGAGGTATAGACGGTCTAGAAGTGGAAGTCTAGTTTTTGTTGAGAGTCTTGGGAGGTTCTGCCATGGGAGGACTAGCAGTATGAGATGAGAGGGCATGGGCATGTTGAAGAGCTATGAGACGCTCCCATAATCCCTGATGCTCCACTTTCCTAGAAGGGAGAAGTTTGAGTTTCTCCACTAGTCAGGAATATGGCTGAGAAGATGTGGGATGAGGTTTGGGTTTTTGAGAAGATGTGGACGGTTGTGGGACTGAAGGTATGGTAGTCTCGGCCCCAAGGCATGATGAAGTCATGACAGGTTCATCCTTGGTTGGAGATGAAGGAGAGGCAGGTTCTTCCCTAGGTGGAGAAGAAATTAGAGAATGAAGCTCCTCAAGCAGGTAAAGGGTAGGGATGATGGTGCCCTCCACTTGCGGTCGAGGAGTAGGAAGGGTTGGGTCCTCCATGGGCAGCAAGAAGGAGAATGGTGAAACCGGCGGTGCTGGTAAGGTCGAGGCATCCTCCAAGATGAGAGAGGTTGATGGAGAACTAACTGGAGAAAGAGGTTCGTCCACATGTGATGGACTGATGGATGGACTCACCTCTTGAGGTTGGTCAGAAATGAAAGGCGAGACCGTATTGACTGTTCAAATGTTGTGTTCATGAGTGGTGTCAATCAAGGTCTGGACATTGTTTTGAGTTGGTGGATGATTAGGGAATGGTTATTTGAAGATGTCGATATCCTGATTAGGGGGTGCATTGGGATTGTCTAGGATGAGATCACCCTTTTCAAGCATGTCTTGGATTATGTTTTTAAGGGTTTTACAGTTGCCCGTGTCATGACCTTTAACATGGTGGTAGTTGCAGAAGTCATTTTCCCTATACCATGCAGGGATGGCACGTGAGGGATCAAATTATGGAGGTGGTCGGATCTGAGGGAGATTGAGGACCCCCTGTTTGATGAGTTTTTCTAGCACAGATGCGTATGATTCTCCAAGTGGAGTAAACTGTCGTTGTATGTATCTCTGCTAAAATTGGTGGGTAATGCTTTGGGACGTGGATGGTTTAGGCTGGTTAGTTAAAGGGGAAGAGGAGGAAGATCTAACAACCACAACATTTGTTGAAGCTTTAGATTTAGGATTGGATGAGGAAGGCTTAGAAGAGGGGTCATTTGTCTTGGAGTTGGGATTCTTGCTCCGTAACTTGACTTTATTCTCCTCGATGGCACGTAACTCAAGTTTACGGGCCATCGTGAAGGCTTCATCAAAAGTGTGGAAGGTCTGAACCCTCAAGGTGGAAGAAATCTGTTTGGTGCAAGCTTGGGAGAAAAGTTTAATAAGTTCAGGTTGGGGTAAGAAAAAGGAGAGTTGATTGATGAGGCCCCTCCATCGAGCGATGAAATCAGCAATGGATTCATCCTCGAATTGGTAGATTGAATAGAGGTCTGTGATTGAGACCTTCTTGGTGATGTTGATAGAGAAATGATCAAGGAAGAGCTGGGCTAGCTGAGTGAACGTGAAGAAGGAATGGCTGGCAAGGGAGCTATACCAATCAAGCGCAACACCTGAGAGAGACATAGGAAACATGCATAAAAACAATGCATCATTGTGGGCGATAAGGTAACAGGCATGTCTGAATGCTCGTAAGTGCTATTGTGGGTCTTCCTTGCTTTGAAAATGAGAAAACTTAGGAAGTTCCCACTGGCTGGGATATGGTCTGATCGGGATAGAAGGATGAATGGGCTCATTGCAAATTTGTTCGTATGAGAGAGTATTGCGTGAGCCAGAAATAGAGGTCTCTAGGCTGGACATCTTGTCCATCAGCATTTTGATGATATCTACTGACGGATTGGTGGGTGGAGCACCCCCTAGATTGTAAGGCACTTGAAAGAGGCTAGAAGAAGCATACGACGTAGTCAGTTATACCAGTAAGGGTGCAACATATGGATGACTAGTCGTAGGGATAGAAGAGGAGACTAAGGATGGTTGGGTAGAAGGCATGGCTAGGTTCGATGTTGTCACGGGAGGTTGGTTAGTGGTAACATGGGCCAATGGATAGGTAGCCACCCTAGTGTTGATAGGAGCAAGGGTAGGTGGAATAGAGATGACCAGATTCTGAAAGGGGGTAGAAAGTGGTTGAGTGGGTTGAGGTTGATAGGGGGCCAAAACCCCAGTGGATGTGGGCCCAATGATGGAGGGAGAGGCCACACTTGGATGGTTGGTCAAAGGCTGGTCATTGGTTGAGGCAATAGCCTAGGTGTCTAAGGGTTGAACTACGGACGTTGTTGATACAGCCGCAGTCTCGAGAAGAGAGGTCGGCATTCCATACATTGGATTGCCCAAGGAGTCTCGCGTTCGGCTATTCGCGAGATAGTGCTGCAAGGCTTTGACGTTGAGGTCCAAGAATCATGAAAAATCTTGGTCCCCTTTTGGGAAATAGGTGTTTGGGTCGGAGATGGTCTAGTAGGAGTTCTTTCAGTCTCCGAGTGGAACTCCATTATAGGGTTGGTTATGGATGGGGTAGACGGAAGCGGATGATACCTCGCGTGATCGACTAGAGCCTTGGCTTGGCTACGAGTCAAAACCATTCAAGGCAAGAAAGAATGTCCTCATAAGCTCAAACAAGCAGATAAGAACAGAAGAGATGAAGAACACAAGCAGATCCTAAAACCCTAGGAGTAAATTATTAGGATTATAGTGGCTTATGCCTTAGAATATGTGTAGAGGAAGATTGGCTTTTGAGTTGGGTCCTAGAAGAAGTAGTCTATGGATGGTTTCGGGTTAGTTATGGTGCTCAAGAAGTCTGTGTTAGGTTTCTTACAAGGCCTGGTGCTAAGGAGCAAGCTCCCCTCACTTCATGAGTCCAGTGATAAGCTGGTCTCGCTTAGCCAAAATATACTTCCCCTAGAGATTAGACTCCACCAGAGAATGGAGTGGGCTTTCCCCTTGGTGATGAAATCCAAGTAAGATCGCCGGGACGGGTAAGGTATCTGCTGGGTGATGAAATCCCAGTCAGGCCTTATCTCAGGTAAGTTAAGATGTTTGTTTTACGCAAGTGGTTTGGTCGTGTAACATCAAGTGGACTAGATTAATTCAATATGCGGTTATTAATTACTAGGTGTGGTCTAAGAAATGCAAGCAAACATAAATGAATGCAAAGTGTTTTAAGCCCAAGTCAAAATGTTTGTTTGTATGAAGATGAATGGAGAAAGAGTCGAAGAATATGAGTTTTAACTAGTCTAGAAGTGCAAGAAAAGAAAGAAAAGTTCTTTTTATATCTGCTTATGATGTCGTTTAGAATAGATGAAAGAAGCAAAAATGAAGGAACCTAATGCACCTATATGAATGAAAGAAAGAAAGAACCCAAGGAATGCCCTAGGGTCCCACCGGGCATCCCAGAATGTTTCTACGCTATATTCGCTTTCTACATTCAAAGAAAAAATGAGAAACTTAAAGAAATGGTCAAGGTTAGAAGATACCTGGATATGGTCGTGCACATCGAAATCAGACATTGGAAGGTACTCCTCTTTGGCTATGGAGGAATGACACCTGCAAAGAAAAAGAGACTAAACATGAAAAAATGTTAGACGAAGAGATGGTGGGCTGTCAAGCAAACGCTTGATCCCTGAAGTATGAAGACTTCCTTAAGGGATATCAACCCACTGATAAAAAGTAGAATATTTGACTGAAGTAGAAATAATGAAAGATAGAATGAAAGAAATAAAGACAGAAAACAAAATGCATACCTGATATGCAGCAAAATGCTCTGCATAGTCACTGGTGTTGGTCTCTATGCCGGTGTCAGTCAGGGAAGGGTGCCAACATTGGTTAAAGTGCCGACGTCAGTCGGGGTAATGACCGGCGTCAGTCAGGGCAACAGTTTTGGATAGGGTCTGATCGGGTCTGGACAAGGTCTTAGGATTTGTAGAAAGGTCAGATGTTTTTGTCTGAGGATTCGGGAAGCCGGTTTAGGAGTCAAAGGAATTTGTTTGAGGGTTTGTACAGGGATCTAAGTAGAGTTATAGACTGTATTTTCCAGATAGGGTGGATAGAGGTGATACGGGTGGAAATAAGGTTGGGGTTATGGTCTAACTCTAAATCTAGATAATGATATCAAATAAAAAACAATAACCAGAGAGTAAGACAAAAAACATAGAGCAAAGCTTACCTGTTATACGCTGAAGATAAAATTTGGAGACATGATTGATGTTGCCATTGTGTTGAAGAAGTTTGATGTAGCAGACCGATGCAGAGTCCCTGTACCAGAGAGAGAAAACATGAGAGATGATTGCAGATGGACTGGATGCAAAAAGTTCATTGATCATTTGATGCGGGGTGTGGATCAAAGAAACATTTTGATGCCGAAGGTCTGATAACCGGTTGCCAAACTGATTGGTAACCGAATAATGAATAATGGATTGAGAAACAAATTAACAGACGTAGCTTAAGGTTGACCGATGCCAGCAGGACTACCGATGTCAGCCAAAAAGGTGACCGACGTCGGTGACGTCGATCGAGTAGTGACCAAAGTCAACAGATGTAGAATGGGGACAGAGGCTAATTTTAGCCTTCTGTGCATTTTGACATGCTGCCAAGGGCAAGGCTCGTGGGAAAATGGTCGACAGGGGTTAAGTAGGCATGGGAGAAAGGACCAAGGGGTAGACACAATTTCGGTGTCTACAGGAATAACTCTAAAGACACCAACAAAAATATCTAATTTAGATTTATTATGTACATCTACTATCCACAAGAATATCCTAACAAAACTCTTAGGCCAATCCTAAGTTATAAATGACACAACCCCAAAAAAAATCCAAGATTTGTTTAGACATCTATCCCTAGAACAATAGTTGACCTTTGACCAAATAAATATGTCATCCTTTAGCCCTCTCCATAACAACCTACTATACATTAAATTTGTCATAATGTGACATAAAATCAAACATGTCCTCATAGATAATGTATCGAGCCTAAATATTATGTCTTTAAAGCTAATCAAGCATCTAGGATATACAACAACCAATATATAGTAAAAAAAATATAACTATTAAATCCTATGATAATGAAGAATGGGAATCAAAAGTAACCATAACCTTGCCAGTGATCATTAGGAATTTGACCCATGATACACTTTGCCATGTGTTGGACCTAGACCTATCATATAATTTAATTTTGGGTAGACCATGGATACATGAAATTTGTGCAATCCCTTTGACATTTCATCAGTTTATCAATTTCCCTCACTTAGGGATAGATGTAACTATCCATGGAGATCTACAACCATATGAACACTAAAAGCATTTAGAGGTTGAATATGAAATTTATAACTAGCATTTTGGCATAGATAAAGTGCTCAAGAAGGATAAAGATAAAGAGATACTTATCTAATTACTAGGGGCCAATTGTATAAACCCAAATATCCTTACCTCATATTCATATATGCATCCTCTTAAAATGTCTAATCATTTAACATATTGGACAATGATCTCAGAGAGTATTTGACCCATCACACATTCCATATTGCCAAGCTTCCATATAACCCCAAGTCCTATGGAAGATATAAATATAAGCCATATTGCATGGAATAGAAACCTAAGGGAAAATTCAAATTTTGAATCCCAACACTTTTTATTTTCACACCATCCACTAGCAAAGAATAAGACCCACTAGCCAATGATGATCCCTAGTTGTATAATGAAAAATTAGGTGATTGATACGAAAATTCCAAATATCCCATCCCAAATAGGATCATGGATAGATAATCCTATGAAGGAAGAGGCTTGGGGGTAAACCATTAGGGTACTCTTGATCCCATTTCTATGACTAGGTACAAAATAACTTACGGTCTCATATTTAAACAACCTAGGGGTGACCCCATATATCTTATTCATATCTAAATTATAATGAATAGTGATGAAAATGTTGGCAATGAAGTAGAGATTGATCATAGAATTTATTAATACCTTGGTAGTACCAACCTATTTGACCCATTTACCATTTGTACCATACCCCAATAATCTAACATTCCACACTTCCCCTTTATCATCCTCAACTTATAGACTAAGACCAACAAGAATCCACAATACTATTATATGAGTTTGATAATGATGAGGCCTTTTGTGATTTTATAGGCCTAATAGATAATGTTCCATTACAATACCACAAACAATGTTTGTTTATCTAAGTGGATCTTTTGACCTATTTTTGAGAGCAAGTGAACACCCTTAGTTAAAAAAATAAAATAAAGCATTGAGGTCCCAAAGGGAAAACCTCTTTGAGGTACTTTTAGGCCAAGGTAAAATTAAAGAGAAAAGGCTAATGTTTTGGTGAAAACCTATTTTAGGTAATAATTAAGGGGGTGTTCATCTTTATTTTAATGAAGTTTAGGAGACCACCAATGATGAACTTGCTTTTAGGTCTGAATTTAGTTCAGCAGAACAACATGTATTTGATCAAATTACCCAATAATTTCCTATAGTTATTTTGATATGGACATCATTACTATTAGGAAATTTAGATTCATCCTATTTAGGTGAGATTAAAGAACCAGTCCAACTAGAGGACATTGCCATTATAGGCCAATTCACATATTTACAAATTGTTCTAAAATATGGATCAACTCTCCTGGTAGAAGATAATACAAAAGTTAACATCAGGACTCCAGATGACCCAAATTGGATTGAATTGGGTGTGTCCCTCATTGAGGAGGAATTTAAATTTTTTAAAACCTTATTGAGGGAATTTGTAGACATTTGTACATGGGCCTATTCAAATATGATAGGTTTGGAACCGGCTTTGGTTATACACCATCTTTTTGTACATCCTAATGCCAAACCTATGAAATAAAAATCACATAATTAAATCCTCTTATTTTTGTATTATTAAATAATTTTTTGGAAAAACTTTTAAAGATAGATACATCTAATCGATTTATTATTCATAGTGTATCTCAAACATTGTGCTTGTTAGTAAAAAGCTAGAAGGAATCAAAATCTACATTGATTTTAGATACATTAACAAGGCCTGACCCAAGGATGACTTTCCTCTATCTAATATAAACATGATAGTTGAATCCATATCTAGGTATGAAATTCTTTCCCTCATGTATGGATTTTTAGGATACAATTAGATCAAGATTACACTAGATAATCAACACAAAATATTTTTTACCACACTTTGGGGAATGTTTTTCTATTAGGTTATGCCATTCAACCTTAAGAATATAGGGGCCACATATTAGAGATTCATAAATATAATATTTCATGACATGATGCATGATATTAGTGAATACTATGTCGATTCCATATTATTTAAATAAAAGAACCATGTAGACTGTCGAGCAATACTACAAAGGAATTTGAAAGGATTTATGAGTACAAGATTTGAATGAATCTTAAGAAGTGCATCTTTGGTGTCACTCTAGGAAAACTTTTATGCTTCATTGTCTCTTTATAATGAATTAAATTTTATCCTACCAAGGTATAAGCCATTATTGAGATATCTCCACCTTCCACTTTAAAGCAACTCCATAGTTTGTAAGGAAAGGTCCAATCTATTAGATGTTTCATTTCATAGTTGGATGATAAATTCCATCCATTCACTTAATTTTTGAAGAAAGGGGTTACATTTATTTGGGATGAATAATTCTATAAAGTCTTTCAACACCTAAAGGAGTATCTTATCAATCCACCTATTTTGTTACCACCAATGCTAGGAAGTCCATTTATACTATACCTATCAACCATCAATAAATCCTTGGGGGCACTTTTATCTTATCATGATGAGAACGGAAAAGAGAATTCCATGTACTATCTAATCCATACATTGGTCACATATGAGCACAACTATACACCAATATATTTTTTTTGTTTAGTTATGGTGGTCTTTGTAGACAAGAAATTACATCATTACATGCTTAAAAATAAGACCACAGTCATTGCTAAAGTATATCTGATCAAGTATCTACTATCAAAGATAGATTTATATGGCCACATGGATAAATGTATCATGTTACTAAGTGAGTTTGAGATTAAGTATGTTAATAAAAAATCCATAAAGGTATAAGTACTTATAGACCAACTTACTAAATCTCCCCTTTTAGATATTGAACCACTCATGTTTACACTCCCAGATGAATCCATCACGACCATCATATAAACCCCTTATAAGGAGAAATAATGTAAGTTGTATTTTTATGGATCACTCACATCTCATGGATTAGGGTAGGCATATTATTTATTACAACATAAGGGGATCTTATTCCCAAATCATTTTGTATCATCTTTCCTTATACTAATAACATAGTTGAATATGAAGCACTCATTGTAGGACTTTGTCAAGAAGCATAATTGAAAATTAAGCATTTCATAGTTTATGGTGATTCTTAGTTAATCATCAATCAAGTTACAAACCACTTATGACCAAAGATGATAAGTTGGTATCATATAAGGCCATTGTGGACACTCTTAAACAACATATTGCCCATATATAGTTTGAACACATACCTCAAACCAATAATAGGATATTGAATGATATGGCTACCATTAGTTCTTTGATATGAATCACAGATAGGGTAAAAGAATATTAGTTCCTTGTTAAACATCTTTGAGCACCTACTCATGAACCTTCAACCATCATAATGATCTATGATGTTATTAGTCTTAGTTATATTTGGTATTTAAACCTATATAATTACCTCCATGTTCACATCATGCCACTAGACCTATCATGTAAAAAATAAAAGGAATTAACACACCAACCCTCCTAATATAACTTACTTGGCTCAACCCATTACCATAGAAGCTTTTATGGAACTCTACTTCAGTGTTTAAATTTAATCAAAGCCACATTAGTGTTGAGGGAAGTTCATAAAGGAGTATGTGGAGCCCATATTAATGAGGATATATTGGCCAAAAATATCTTATGTAATGGTTACTATTAGCTAATAATGGAAGTAGATGCAGCTACTTATGTTAAAAGGTGTGACAAATCTTAAAGGCATACCAATTTGATTCATAATTTGGATAAAACATTAAAACCAATGCTTACACCATGGCTATTTTTCATGTGGGGTCTCAATCTCATTGGTAATATTAACCCTAACTCATATAATGGCCATAACCACATCCTTACTACTACTGAGTATTTCACTAAGAAGGTTGAAGCTATACCCCTCACTTATGTGACTAAAAAACATATTTCTAAACTCATCTTTAACCATCTCATTTTCCATTATAGTATCCTTAAATTATATATGACAATGGTAGATCATTTAAAAACAAGGATTTTATAACACTATGTGCTGATTAAAACATCACCCAACATTTTTCCACCACATATTAGATTTAAGTTAATGGCCAAGCAGAGGCATCTAATAAAACCATTTTCAATATCCTTAAAAATATTGTTAATGATGTTGGCCATAATTAGCACCTATATATCTTTCACACCTTCTAGGCATATCTTACTAATTACCATACTTTAATATGAGCCACACCATATTCCATAGTCTATGACACTGAGGCCATTCTTCCTATAAGGGTTAATTTACCTTCCTTTCATATCTTATTAAAATATATCTTGAATGATGAATATTACAAGGTAACTTGATTGTAATAGATAGAGTTACTAGATGAAAAATGCATGGTCGTTATCAATAACCTCCAAACATACTAAAACTAACTACATGGTTAATGTAATTGGTAGGTCAAACATATAGAGTTCAAGCTTGCTGATCTTGTCCTCAAATAAAACCAAAAGAACACCATGACTAAGAAAACTAAGGGAAAGTTAAATCCTAATTAGATATAACCTTATGTCATTTTTGCTAATTATGGTTCTGGAGCATACATGATTACCACATTATATGGAGATGAAATTCATGAGCCTATGAACATCATACACCTCAATCATTACTTCACTTGAGAGTCCTAAAGTATTATCTATGAGGGTCATTTGCATTATACCATACCATCATCTTTCTTATACCATATACCATTCCTACCATACCTTCACTATCAACCAATATCTTCTACCCTCCTAATCCACCATTTTTGACCTTGGTTCTTCAAGCATATTAAGTGAGGGGATTTAGCTACATTTTCAATATTTGATTTAATATTATAGACAAATAGGTAGTATTTGGGACCAATATGATAGTAATTTGGAAATTACCATCTTCATTATTATCATGTTCTACCTCATTTTTGATGATACTAACTATAACCACCTTTGGGAAATTTAGTATCATTGACCCATGCCATTATTTCCTAATTATAACTACCTATGGTAATAATAAGAATAAAACATTTCCCATGCATTTCCACATCACCTTTTTATTCCTATGTTATATAGTGCCATTTGCCTAATTGATGAACTTGTTGCTAACTAGTCGGATTCCTCTACAGTGCTCGATTATGCCATTTGAATTGAGGTCTCATTATGGGACTATTAGGCAACATTTGATTTATATTGAGGTAATCCCATTCACCCTTTTCCATGATCTCACCAATTTAAGTTTCAATTCTCTCACTAATTTACAATCTCATGTTTTGAGAATTATGTATTTGACTTTGATACACTAATAACCACTTGGATTCATTTTATACTCACCATTTTGAGAGTTGTTTATGCTATCTCTATTTTATGAGATCATTCTCATTATTATCCTTAGACAAAATAAGTATTATGAACCTAATTCATATGTGAGCACTTATTTATTACTTTTTAGTGTGGTTTTAACCTTAACCATACTTGCATGCTTGCGTGATTTATTTGTGTTGACATTTTCATGATTATGGAATGGCATCCCCTCTTTCCTCATATACTCACCATTTTTTAAGATCATTATTATTTTCCTCTACATGTTAATCATGTTTTATATCATCCATTGTCTTATATTCCATATCCTAGGAGAACTACATTTGGCCTAAAGTTTGCATTAGATCTTGTGTCCATGGAAATATATAGGTAGCATCCACTTGTTTAGTGAATCTAGAGTCAGTTTGTCTACCCCTTTTTATTCTTCTCCTCCACCCATTTTTTTTGTTTGTTTTGTTGTCTCTTATAACCTAGGGATAATGTTTGTCATCATATTGTGTTTCCTTATTTCCCTATAGCCTAGGGTCAACCTTGTGTAATTGTTATTGCATTTTTATACCTACATCATTGTTGTTTAACTTAGGAGTCACCCTGTCTCCAAGCATGACACCTTTATCACACATGTATGAATAATTTGTCTTTTGTTTAAACTAAAATTGTGATTAACCACTATTTATTTTGTTTGATTTTGTTTTGATTGTTTTGTTCACATTTTATTTATTGGTGTTTTGATTTTCATTTGTTTATTTTTTATTGGTGTTTTGTTTTGTTTTTATTGGTGTTTTATTTTATTCATTTATTTTTTTATTATTTATTTTATTTCATTATT
Source organism: Torreya grandis (assembly GCA_037957365.1). NCBI lineage: Eukaryota > Viridiplantae > Streptophyta > Pinopsida > Cupressales > Taxaceae > Torreya > Torreya grandis. The sequence continues at coordinate 2,600,389 of JARHVA010000457.1, forward strand.
GTGCCTTGACTTAGTCTATATGAATTCATTGGGTGATTCCTTGCACCTTATACTTAAGTCCATCCATAATCATACATCAAAATTATCCTCATGGTTTTTATCATTGGTGCATTATTTTAACTTGTTTATTGGATCAAACGTCAGTCCTTATGCATATATGACTAAGTGATCATGATGTTTTATATCATTATTCATACCATCCCATGCTACAACAAAAATAAGTTTATGTTGATGTTATAAGTAATGGGGTTGTGGTACTTCTCCTTGATCACTTTAAAAATTCCCAATCTATCCAAATATTATTCAAATTTAGATTAATTAAAATCATAAATGAATTTTAATCCTTGCTAGATTGGGCATGTTCTCTATACTAGAAGGTATTCCTAATTCATACCTTTTCTCTATACCAAATTATTATTACTCCATGAGTATATATTTATTATATAATCACCCTTTTATGGTTTACCAAATTGTGCCAAAATCCTAGTACCAATGATTATAACTACCTTTGGGAAAATCATTATGTTTCAATCTATCTAGATGTTAATAATTATAACTACCTTTGGGTAAATTGTTGTTATTATCCACCTGATTGAGGCATGTTTTCATTATGATAATGATTATAAATACCTTTGGTCAAATCATTATCTCTATCCACCTAATTGGGGCATTTTTATTTATGCTAATGACTATAACCACCTTTGGGAAAATCATTCTTTTTCACCTAATTATGTTGATGATTATAACCACCTTTGGGCAAATCATCATTTTTACTTTCCCAATTTGGGAATCTCACTATGCCACTAATTATAACCAAATTTGGGAAAATTAATCTTTTTTTCCCTCCTTTACCTTTAGGTCCCATCATTTCCTTCTTTTTGAGGGACTAGTCATTCACCTTCTTTACTACTCACTCCCTCGAGAGGAGATCTAGGGCCCATACATCACCATTTGGGGTATTAGGCATTAAATACCTTTTAATTATTTGAGAAGAAGTTAATGTGCCTATATCTCAAAACACCTTCTCAAATAAGGGAAAATTGTAGACACCCCATTGTGGCCATAACTGGCTTCTTATTAGACTTTAGATTGATTTCTACAAAATAATATAGGTTAAGCCTAAGAATCATTGACTATCCCAATTTCATCTACACATTAGATATTAGTGCTCAAAATCATGTTGATTCATCCTTATTTTGGGTAGTATCTTGTACATAATAGTAACCTCTCACTGATTCATCTCTAGCCACCTTAAAACCTAGCAACTAATATTTTGGCCTTTGGACCCATTAAGTAGAGCACTTAAAAAATTCCTAAAATACTAAAATGCTAAGTAGAATGAATCAAATAATTAAATCAAATTAAATTCTTAAGTGATTTTACATGTGAAATTAGGGGAAAAAATTTTATAAAAAGGAAATTTCAATAAATATGAGTTCATGATGATGTCATCATCCTCGAAGTCAAGGAATTAAAATATCTCCTTAAAGTGCCTTAAATGAATAAATGAAAATATATGATTAATAAATGGGATATTTATCCAAAATATTAATAACATGTCCCATATTAAACTCAACTAGGGTTAGCCTTAACTCACCTAGGGTTAGTTTGAACTCAACCATGGTTAATTCTAACATAACTACACTTGGGTTAGAGCTAATTTTGAAGGTTATAAATACAAGGCCTCACCCATGGATCCATGATTTTTCTCATTTAATATTATTATGCCAAAATACCTCCAAAAAGCTTAATTATTATAGTGTTATCATGCCCATTTTCCAAGCCAAAGCCGAAGCTAACCAAAATTCCCAAGGTGACAAGGAAGGTAAAATGCGATTTATATTTCATTTTATATTTGTGTCTTAATGTTTTTTTGTTATTCATGCTCACCCAAGTACATAGGAAAGAATTGTTAGTTTGCATTGAAATTATTTGGTTTCAATTTTATTCACTAAAAAGAGACTAATTATCTTCTTTGTAATCTTATGTTACAATGGTGATTTAGATGCCATTACCTAAAACTATACCAACCCCATTATCTAAAAGGTATAAAAATTGAGGCTAGGCTAGTTATGTCTTAGCTAGTTATCCCTCGGAGCTTGATTATGTTGTTAACACTTTACTGAGAGCCTTAAAACTAAAGTGGTCATGAAAAGAATATACCCTTAAGTGAATGGCTTGTAAAATCTTGCATGTAATTGACATATTATTCTAAAGTGCCCATGTGTTGAAAGGTATATTGAGACCATATAAAAATACCATGAAAACTTTAGCTTAAGATATTTTGGCCACAAAATATTCATTAATGTAGGGTTGTAAAGGTTAACATCCCCTGAAGATATCTTTTACATATAATCCTTTTGAGATAAGGGTGGTATTAAAACACCACCAATAACTACTATAATTTATTTAGTGAATATTAAATTTTATGCTCTTGAGGTAAGTATATCAAAATAATCAATGAATGTGGAGTAATCTTGTGTCAGTCACTAAAATAGGGTCATTATATTGAGTATTTGATTAATTGATTGTGGTGTCAAAAAAATTTCATAATTTACATACGCCTACACAAAGAGGAATTACTCTATCCATGTTCTTCGTCAAAAAATTATTCCAAAACTTACATTTCATAACTTTGTTGTGTGAAATTGTACCATTATTTGGTCTATGTTCCTAGTCAAAATTATTCCTGTCAATGTCTAACATTATTCAATGCATACATTTCATACCTTTTATGTGCGAAATTATACCATTATTATGTTTTTTTCATGGTCAAAATTTATCCCTTATACATTAAAATTTATTCAATGCATACATACCTTTCTTATCTAAAATAGTACCATTATTTTGTCAACATGAATTTAGACCCATTTTGATCATTTCTCTAAGTTTCTAGTTCCAAACCATTTAAAGACTGAGATTGAATTCTAGTATTTGTATGATAATTTATCGCATTCAAATAAAATTTGTTCAAGCCCAAAATCTTTCTCTAGTCATTTCCAATTCATATTCCTAATTTTATATTTAAGTATATTCCAAATTCATGTCCAATCTAATCAACTCTATTCAAAATTAACTATTCATAGTCAAATAATTTTGAAGTTAAGTTTGTTTAAGTAAAACATTCATTTATATTTTTTAAATCATTTTTTTGGATATATTCCAATTCATATCCTTATATTTATATTCAATCTCTTACATATGTTGTTGGTAATACTGAAGTCATGACATCCATCCTTTCCTCATTTGAATCTAATTCCAATCCAATATCTACCCTTGCATGCATTCTTTCTTGGGTAAATCATTTGATCAATTATGTATTACATTTCCATTCAATTATATGTAATTCACACTAAGTCAAGCCCTTAAATGATACATGTTTGATAACAAGGATGAGCTCCCTTTACAACTCTTAAAAATGGGTGTTTGACTACCTAAAATTTTTGATTTTCTATCTAAAGTAGGAGTGATCACAATATTTCACAATTACATCCCTAAACATTCCCTCTACTAGTTACCCAATTGATCATGATAATACTAGAAAAAGGGAACATATTTTGATACCTTTATCCCATACCCATTTGAATTCTAAATTACAACATTCATGTCAAATGTCAAATCCATTTTATGAATCCTTAGAAGACATATTTTACTATTGGTCACAATAAACATGATTGTGTATCCACATAAAAATCCCTTTCACAAAAATGATCCCAAACATAAGTGGTATCAAAAGTAAGAATATTAGAGTATCATAGGAGTTAAATCCATTCACTTAACCTATGTAGTGGTTGCAATATTTATGTCTAAGGTTTGATTGATGATGGAGTTATTATGATTAAGCCACAACAATCATGTTAAATGTCAAATCCATTTAGTAAATACTTGGAAGACCATTTTACCAATTGGTCACAACAAACATGATTGTGTATGCAGATACTAATCCTTTTATTGAAAATGATCCCAAACCTAAGTGGTAATGAAATGAATAATATTGTGAGTATCATAGGATTTAGGGCCATTCACTTAATCAATGTAGTGGGTTTAAGATTTATGTCCAAGGTTTTATTGACATGGAGATATCATGATTGAGCCATAAAAATCAGGTCAACTGCCAAGTCTAGGCCCATTCCTAAATCAAGATATGATAGACCCATTATTTGAGTTTCCCTAATATATGTTAAGTCTCACCTCTAAACAATTAGTTTGATTCTATAGTACTTATTCTAGACTTGGAACCATAAAAAATATATCAATCCAATCATGTCTTTTCATTACCCCTCCAAAATCCATGATTTATTAAAAATCCAAGTACATCCCCATCTAAGAATCACTCATTATGGATATGCCATGATAACTTTAATAATCACAATCATAATCATCCACTTTTAAGTCAAGTTCAAGACAAATCACCCATTTCCAACATTCTCAATGAATCACCCATATTTGATGAGTCATCCTTTGACCATCATCCCATCTTTGTTGAGAGTTGATTTGAAGAACCACTCTATGACTATTCACCTATATTTAATGAATCCTTATTTGATGAACCCATATTTGAAGAACCCATTATTGATCGACAATCTATTTTTATCCCATCCTCTGAATTCCCTTATTTCAAAAAATTCCTTCATCCCAAATCCTTCTTTTCCAAGAGCATAGTGAAAAAGGTACTTGTGGATAATGCAATTCAACATGTCCTATTTATAGCTAAACCCAAATCAAGATTAACTTTCTTATTATAACTAGATTCAAAGTTAACATCACAATCAGGATCAACATTTACAATAGAATCAATTTTTATTTGAAACCAATGATAGAATTAGGTTCCATTGTAGAAACACTGTCATATTTAGCATCAGAAGTAGAATCAACATTAGTCTCAACATTGGGTTCAAATATTTTTGTGTTAAAATTAGTTTCAAAATCAATGGATATCACAACATTAGTTATACACTTATATCAGATCCACTTGAGTCTAAATCAACTTTAGAATTAACATACCTTAGTATATATTATGGCATCATCTACACACTTATTCTAGATCATCTTGAAAACATTTTTGATCCTTCTAACGTTTTTTAGGATGTTTCCTTTAACATTAACAAAAATTATACTAGTATCCTCTATGAGAAACATGCTTCCTTTTACCATTCCATTTACATTATATATTCCTTTACCAATAACCATCCTAGCCATTATATTGATATTTCACCTCCTACAAACATTTATTGAGACCAAAAAAATTACACATTGTTTAACATATTTCATATAAAAAATTCAATGGTAAAAAATCTATAGATCCAAGAAAATATTTAGGTAGAATAACGATCTCATAGTGAAACTTTGTTTGAGGTTCTAGCATAAAATCAAAGCCTAAAGTCAACATATTCTAGTGAAACCTTGTTTGAGTCACTAGATGATAAGTATAATACAAAAATTAGGATCCTTTAGTTAAACCTTGATTAAGGAGCTAAGGTATAATCAATATGATTTATTAACATCCCTTAGTGAAACCTTATTCAAGTAACTATTAGAGAATTCAAATATAAAAAAATCAAGAAGAATTTATTGGTGAAAACATCTTTGAGGTGACAATACCTGAGCTAATTAGTTCCTCATTATTTGATGAAGAAACTATTGAAAAACTTATCAACCCTACCACAACCAAAAAGAATTATAATCCAAAATAAAAAACACTAAAGCCCCAATTTTCATATATTCTCCAACCATTATACATTCTCTTATGATCCTATTATTCATTCAAGACCAATATTACATTATCTAATTAGATCATTTATCCAACTCATATCCATCTATACACTCCCTGATAACACTCTTTGTCAAAGAGACTATGAATACACCTTGTTCTAGTTTGAAGGAAGCATAATCAACATCCAAAAAATATCACAATAGCATTAGTACAACCTACATTAGTAGTAGATTTATAGTAGAGAAGTTATTTAGAATCAATATGGGTTAGAGATAAAACATTAAACTTTATGAATGTTTTCATCCTCCATTGAGTTTTTATGCTAAAAGAGAGAGAGAGAGAGATAAAAATCAAAATATAAAGATAAATACTTCATCCAATGGTGAAAACCATGTTTTTGGCACTTTAGGAAAGTACCATGATGAAAACCAGTGTTATGACATCATGTATAAATAATTTTTTGGTCCACAAGTACCTTGACACTTATTGGAATCCTTATATACATTAAAATACATTTTATTCCCATTACATTTATCATTATAACTTATCCAAAATGATCTTTCTATTCATCCTACCCTAGTCCAATTTTTCCTTCTCATCTTGCTCTTAATAAAAAGTGGAAGTTGTTATGAGCCCCATTTTGGAAAATATCTTGACATATCCTCTTAGTGACACTTTGATGACTATAAATTTGGTTCCCATGTAACATGGTACTTGGATATTCCTTATCCATTTCTCATCCATTATTATGTAGTCCAATCATTCTAACCCTGCCATTTGCTATCAATCTCATCATGATTCTAAAATAGGTTTTTTTACTTTACTAGTTATCTCTTGTAGGTATATTTTACAAAACACTCCTAAACATGCCCATTAATTACATAATCTCACCAATTTATGAGTTAAAATATGCTATTACCATTTTTCAAGCTTAACCATTTTATTTCACTTGTTCATGTCTTGTCCCTAATTATACTTATCATTTTATATGCCCAATTTTTGGTTGAAATACAATGGATTGAGGTATAATTATAATATGTAGGAATTTATCAATTTTATAAGGTTAACTCAGCCATCCTTGGTCCCATGCTCTCAACATTTGTGAGCATATCTCTTGCCATTTTGGTAAAATTATTCCTTATATACTCTCACCATTTTAAAAGTACATGTTTGTAGTTTTCCTCTATAATATATCTTTTTAACTTGTCATCAATTTTATTCAATACCAAATCCTTAGGAGAAATACATTTAGACTGAAGTCCATAGGACCATGTAGGAAATGTCTACTTGCATGGTGAATTTAGAGTTAGCTCATTCACCCCTTCCTTATTATTCTATTCTCCCTTCCCTAGTCATGATTGTTCTATCATAACCTTGGTCACAAAGAGTAATGCCTTATTGTCACACACATTCCTTTTTTAATTGAATGTTTATTTACTTTCTCTTATATGTTTGTGTGTTAATTATTTGTTTCCTTATTTGTATGTTATTTTTTTTACTTGGGTGCCTTAATTTAGTACATTATACTTTCGACTTAAGTCTTGATTATTCATATCATGATTTTGAGTTATGATCATTGGTATTTAAATTAAAATTTATTTAAGCACATTATGTTTTACATTTAAATCTTGGTTTTATATATATATATATTATTTTATGTTGTATATATTTACATTTAAAATTTAAAATTTTACACATTTTAAAAACACATGTTATCATAGTTCTTCCTAAATTATGATGCATACTAATGTGTAATATAAAAAATCAAGTCTCAAAGAGGTCTATCCATGTTATGTTACAATCACACATATATATCTATCTGATCCAATCATATGAGTAACAAACATCATGATCATTCTATCAATTCATCATCATCAAAAAGCACAGTGTGCAAGTGTTAGCTCAAGTGGTGTAATCTTGTCGACGAGTTAATATTATCTTTCATTTTAGTTTTTTCCTCTCTTTTTTGAGATTCCATACACATCCTTCATCCATATATGTACTCTTTAGGGGGAATAATCCCTAACTCATTTCATTCAAATCACATATTATATTTTCATTCAATCTCTCACACCTATCAATTGGGAACAATAAAATTATAACATCAATTATTTCATCATCTAATTTTTCATTCACCTTTTTTAGATTCTCATTATTTGAGAATATGCTAATTTTTTCTACATCTTTTTATGCCTTCTCAAATAGGGGAAAATGTAGACACTTTATTTTTATCATTTCCATATCAAAATTTTAAAATGGAATGATTCCAAGAAATTACACACAATCTAGTCTAAATACATATGTTCATCTAATTTATGCATTCAAGTTTACCTTAGGGAATATCTAGGTGGTATGTATTCATATAAAATGTAAAAATTGGTAACTTGAGCATGCTTAATGATACCTAACCATTAGGTCCATTTTACTTACTCTTTTGACCCTTATAGGTATCTTTTCACTGATTCTCAATCATCTATGGCCTTTTAGACTTGATCTTAGCTGAACTAGACCCCTTTTTCCATATCTAATCCATCATCCCAATTCCCATTAGCTCAAGAAAATAGAACCACACTTGGACTATAGCACTAGTGCCACTCCTATCTACTTTTAATGCTCTTGTCCAAGTGCAATTTTGGTCTAAATGATTAATTATTTTTGGTTACCCATCTTTATCCTTGTTGGCCTAACATGAGTACAATCAATCTATGACCAATAGATACCTATAAAATCCAATTCAAATATAATTTAGAAAGGGTTAGAAAATATCACTAAGAAAGCAAGAATACAAGTAAGGATATTCAAAAAAAATCTTCCCTATTCTTTACATACAACCAACCAATACACTTATAATCTTATTTAAATCCTTACACTAGTCCCTAACCACCTCAATTACATCTAGTTTAACATTATTCATATTAATACACTCAATTTCAAAAATCACATCAAGTGGGAGAACTACATATGGTTTGATCCCTCTTTGGAGTATTGGTGTGTAGGTAGCATGCCCACACAAGGGGTATGGATACATGTTTAGTGAATCTTACACACACTAACCATCCATATCTATTGAAAATTTTCAAAGCATAATGGAGTATAGTTTTTGAATATAAAATATTCTCTACAATAATCTATATAGACTTCCAAATACTAAAACTTCATGGATAGGGTCACACAAACTTGGTGAACAAAACCCAAAAAGCTTAGATCCTCAAGAAAATAGTGGTAGAGGTGGAATATAGTGCTAGTGCCACTCCTATCCACTTTTGGTGCTCCTATCCAATCATAAAAAAAGGTCAAATATTATTTTTTGATAGTGTCCTAGTCTTGCACAATGAATAGATTACAATCACACATATATATCTATCTGATCCATTTCTTATTACTATTTTTAAAAAGGTCAAAATTGTAATCTAATTTAAAAAAAAATTAATATATTAATTATTGCATATTTATTTACTAATTTTTCTACTCAGACCCTTTAACCAAATTAGGAATAATAAACCAATATTACTAAAATTCTTAAATCATTTAGTGAACCTAACTTTTTTTGTGCATAAAAACCCTAAAAACCCTAGGGTAAATTTCTTACTAATTTTTTCTATATTTTTTTCATTTTTTATCTACATAATAAAATCATTAATTAGTATTAAATTTTGAATTTTTATAGTAATTTTAAAATAATTTTCTTCCAAACCCTAGTTGTTCATACTAGGTCCCAGTATTTTCTTAGTAATTTTCTTTCAAACCCTAGTTGCATACACTTTACTTCTTGAGGTATCACCTTACATTATAAAAGTAGATTTCAAATATAGATCTCAATTATTTACAAAAAAATCTTACATTTCTTGTAAAAAATTAGGAGATCATCATTGGTCCTATTATGTACATGAATTATAAAATTTATCATATGTTAATACAAAGCTTTATTCTTTGCATTACATGCTTATTTTTCATAATATGGGGTGATGTTAAGAAATTTATTATTAAACATACTAAGATATATTTTGTATCACCTCCCTTGGAGCCCCTATTTCATGTTGAATCATGCTCCATGGTCCATTTTACTCTTCCCTAGGACACTAATCATTGCTAGAGAGCCCAATTGACACCCTTTGTCCCTCCACCACCTTGACCTATTGATTATCACTAATCTCCTCCTGTAGCTACTACTAGTCTTATACAACTAGTAGATAATTTAATTATAGTGGTTAATCGATGTACCACCATGCCTTCTCCACCTAATCAAGAACTCTGTTACCCTCCCATTCCTTTCTATCCAAGGCCCAACCCACTAGCATAGGTAAATCTACACAAGGCATATGATATTATTGATTAGCTGAGAAACACACTAGCTAAGATTTACATGTTAGAACCATTTAAAAAATATAATGTGTTCAAGGACATTCTCTATCAAGCACTCACTTAGACTTCTATGCCCATTGATTCATATCCTTCTTATTTTTCATCAGTGGTTAACATGCTAAAAATTATAGAAGATGATATCACTTTTGATCATGATGACATGCCATCTCAAATAGTAATTGATCAAAATTTACCACTATTCATACAAGCTGAACACGAAACTAGCATAGTTAAGAGAGTTCTAGTTGATAGTGGTTCTAAACTTAATATATGTAATATTACATTATTATAGAGCATGGGTGTAGACATGGCATCCATACAAAAATCATATAAGAACATTCAAGGATTTGATGATATACCATGACAGACATTGGGTGCCATTGTTTTGGATATCAATGTAGGACCCAAACCCTCTTGATATAGTTTTAGGTCATGTTAGGTCCCCTTCATTATAATATTTTACTAGGACAACCCTAGATACATGTTATAGGGGAAATTCCTCTTACTCTTCATCGATGTGTTAAGTTTCATTATGAAGGATACCTATACACATATCCAACAGATAACTAACCATTTAGATATTATCAAACTATAGAGTCATCTTTGACTATTTCTCTACATGGGATACCTCATTTCACAATTCAACCACCACCTCATTACATTTCTCTTGATTAGATACATACATATGAGGTTAGAGAGACTATCATTTATCTCACTCCTCCACTTATATTTATGCCCTTAGCTTTAGATATTCAACCAATTAAAATAGCTTCAACCATTCCAACTACTTTATCAATCAAGATTCCTATACCTATTATAGTTATACATTCACCAATAGTAGTTCTAGTAGTACCATCTAATTATATATATAGTTACTCCTTTAACTATAGACACTCTCACAATACCATTAGCTTTTATTATTATAGTTAATGAGATTCTCATATCATAGTTACCCATTATGGTAAATTATGAGTTACCATATGTATATAATGTTGATACAAATTCGTAAGATTATTTATATGATGATATGATTCCCAAATTCATAGATGATTATTTATGTGCATTGATATTGACACTAGTTGGCCTAAGAGACTACTGAGATTACTCTATATCTCTCACTAGACATCCTACATCACTCCTAGCATCTCACACTACACTCTCAAGATATACTCCACATTCATGGCCATAGATAGATTACTTGGCACATATAGTTCACATGGTTACCTCTATGGATATATATTTATCCATTCATATTTAGGTAGGTAACACACAAAATCAACCATAAATTATGTTACAGATGTTACTTGATCATGGATTAGTCACATTACCTACCATATAACATAGATCTATTAGAATATTATAATAATAGGATGGTTACCCATTTTTTCTTTTTCACAAGATCATATGACATGATATAAACTCATGTATTACTTTAGAATATAGATTGGATAAACTACGGGTTCGGGGTATTATTCATATTACAACACCACTAACACTAGCTTCTCCACTTCTACCAAAACAATCTACTACCAGAGCTAAACATCTTAGAGGGGAATTAGCTTCTCCACCACTACAGAAACCTTTATCTTGACTTAGGTAGGATGAAACCATGTACATATCTTCTACAGCATATGATGATACTTATCATGATGATATTGAGGCATTTGATGATGGTCATGATCCTTTCCTCCATCTCCATCCCTAGAGAGCTCCATCTTTGGACCTTTTACCCCTCTAGCCTAGTCTTTTATGTCATCATGTACATATTATTTTATGCATATGCTTGTATATAGACTTATTTTCCAACATATTTACATATCTTTCTTTTATTTACTTGTACATAGTTCTTTTCTTCAAATTCTTGTACATAGTCTTCTTATGATTGATTGTACATAGTTCATAAAATTTTAAAATACAAAAATAATACATCTCAAAAACATTCAAATGTATTAAAAATACAAAAACATGTAAATAATTAAAAATCACCAAAAATATTTTAATTGTATTCATCATCTATGCTTTTCATTTCTACTATCATGACTAGACTTATATTTGTTATTCTATGCTATTATTTGTCAGTTAAGCTACATTACCATGCTTCACTTGATCTTCTTTGAGTGTGTGTAGTGACATCTAACTCCTTGACTTATTCACTCTACCCATTGAGGGGTCATCTTACTTCTACATTCAAGACATACATTGATATAGTTACCCACTGGGGTCATGTTCTACATGACTACACCATCCAGGTTATGTCATTCTTACACCACACACTCTAGTTATCATGCTGATTTATATTACTTAATATCTTACATAGATTACTCTATCGACACTCACTAGTATATAACACTTATGTATTTCTTAACATATACCTAGTATTATATTATCATGTCTTACATACTTTCAAATACTTTCTTTGATTAGTTATATGCGATTTTATTTCCAATTTTTACATGATTTCTTTTTTTACTTCATGTATTTTGATGTGATTGCATTTTCCAGTTCCTATTTGTCTCTTGTATGTGCTTTAGGAATTTTTCAATGTCCTTTACTTCTATTCTTGTGTGTGCCTTTGGAAATGTCCCTTACCTAACTCTTATATGTGATTATCTCTTTCACGCCAACCTTGAGTGGTATTTGAACATGCCCTATATGATTGTCTTCTATTTTGAGTGACATGTGCCCATGTCTCTTGTTTGTTTGGCCCCTTTGCCACCCTTTTACACTTCTTGTTTCTTTCTTTGTGTGCTTGTTTCTTGTACGCTTCTTGTTGTCCCCCAAAAATATCACTCATTTTTGGGACAACATTTGAACTATTTTGGTCTTACAGACAAAATTTGTCTCTTCCCTTTCCAAAATTTGTCCTGGGCATTCAAATTCCTCATTTTTCAAGCTTCTCAAGAATCTACGAACTCTGCAAGCTTAAATATATAGACTTTGTAGGCCAAGTTCAATGGGATTTATAGGGTGATTTCTACAGACTCTTTCAAGGTTAGAGAAAACTATGGACTTGGTTTCTACAGACTCTATAGGTAGGTTTATTTCTATAGGTTTAAAGGCTTCTATAGGTGGGTCCAATCAAAAGAATCAGTTTCCAACACTGAGTCATTTTTGGGATTGGTTCAGCACCTTGGTTTAATCAAAAATCTCCATTGGCGAGCATCTAAGAAAAGATCCAACCATTGAACCATTGAACCTTGAACCATTTTGGTTCAACAAGTTCAACAAGTTAAAAGGTTTAACGTTATCGACAAGATTTAAGTGCTTCATCAAGGTTCAAATTTCAATCACTTCAAGGCTCAATGGCTTAAAAACACTTATCAAAGAGAAGAAGGCTTGAACCATTGAACTGTTAAACCATTGAACCACTTTGGTTTAAGGTTCAATAGGTTCAATTCATTAGGTTCAACAAAGATCAAAAGCACTCAGCCAAATCAAACAGAATGAACCATTGAACCGTTGAACCAAAGCTTGGTTCAATAGTTTGTTCAATATTTTGGTTCATTCAGTCAGTTCATCAAATGGTTCATCCACTTGGTTCAAAGCTTGGTTCTTCAGCTTGGTTCAATCAAAGGGATCATCGGCTTGGTTCAAAGCTTTGTTCAAAGCATGGTTCAAAGCTTGGTTCAATTATTGGTTCAAAGGAGTGGTTCAATACAAATGTTTAAGAGAGCCTCCTAAAGGACAAGTGCCCTTGTAGAGGGCACTTGGTCGACAAAAGCACCCTTTGAAAGGGTCATTTTTAAGGAAGTTGCAAAGGTAAATTCTTTCAAATTTTTGTTTAAAGCAGTCAAAAAAGACTAAGGCACAATTCCTTTAGACTTTTTGTCTAAAGGAATTCCTTCAGACAAAAATTTTGAAGGAATTTGGAAAGACTACAGGAGGAAAGCCTGAAGGAGTTTCTCAAAGCTGAAGAATAAATCAATAATTCTCATGGACTTTTTGTCTACGGGAATTTGTCTGTAGACTTTTTGTCCATAGGAAAATGCCCATAGAGAAAGCTCAGGGAAAATGCCTGTGGAGAAAGCTTGGGGAAAATGCCTGCAAAAAATCTTGGGGAAAAGCTCTAAAAGACTCCAAAGAAAAGGCCGCTAAAAGACCCCAAAGGGTAGGTGCCCTTGCGGGGGACTCTCAGCTGTTGAATTAAAGGACACTTCCCCAAATTTGAAGGGTCACCTTCCCTTCGAGAGGATGTAAAACAAGAGAGCTGAAGAAGGACCAAGGGGTGACATTCCCAAAGACGTCAAATTTAAGAACAATGAACTAGCTATTGAAAATGTAGTGACAGGTGTGCAAATGTCAAAATCAAGGCTCAAAAAATAGCCATTGATCCTTGTATATTTAAATCTATAAAATTGAATGCATTCAAAGGCTTTAAGGCTGAGATCAGTAGGAAGTGATTAAGGAACAAAGTATCAAATTGAATCAAGGACCCAATTCAATTAACTAGAAAAGGAGGAATGATGAAGAAGGATCAGATCACCAGGTGGACATTGAAAGATGTAAAATTTCAATAGTGTGACTTATTTCTCTACATTGGGAAAAGCAAATGGGTAGATGCCCCTAAATTCTAGCCTGTCCTCTTAACAAATTTCAATGCAACATGATGTGTTACTGTTCTCTAGTCCTTCTTGAAGAGGCTATATAAGGGACTCTCTTTTATTGTAAATATATCTCTTTTTGATAATTAGAAACAAAACATTGCCCAAATTGAAAGGCATTAGTGAGACTCTGAGTTCAGACTATTGATCATATTTTGTTATTGGAATAAGAAAGCAAGTGACTTTTTAGACTTTGTGTTGTGATATCTTTGTTGTTGGGGAAAATGTTATTATGTCTTTTTCCTTAATATATTTTATATTCTTTTAATTCAACAAGCAGAATTAGTGAAAGTAGTCAGGAAGGTGTCTTAAAGTCAACTGTGGAGAGACTTTGTGCCCCCATAATTACCTTTAGTGTGTTTTATTTTCATTTCTATGTAAAGGACCTTAGGACGACTTTGTGCCCTCATTGTCCTTTGTATCTCACTCTTGGGAAATTCAGGTGAAGCCTTTGTGCTACATCTCAATTTGTTAGTTACTATGTCCTTCGTTACATTTTACTTTTACTACTAGGAGTATTCTTGTGACTTGTTGAATAGTACTTTTGAAAGAAGAGGATTGCTTTGTGTCATTTCCCTTGAGTTTTTCCTTTGATCCACATGCATCATCTCTAAAAAAAGAGATATGGATGGTTTTTCCTACCCTTGAGCATTATTTTTTGTTTATATATATATATATAGAGAGAGAGAGAGAAGAGAGAGAGCATATCTATAGGGAACCTCCCCTTGATGAGAAGAGAGATTAGTCTCCTTTTGATGTGGTAAATCTACACATTTGGATGACCAATCTTCCTACTCTAGCTGATTAGACCTATTTTGTTTATCAGTACGCTGATCGACAAAATATTCAACCAATAGTTTTTGGCAACTTCGCTAGGGATATACATAATTTTATGCAATTTGAAACCTCAAGTTTTAGATTGAAACATCACCTGTGTCTTACCCATTATCATTATAACCCTTATCCATTATAGACTCTAGTGACTCTGTTACTTGTCTTACCCATTATTCATTATATCCTTACCATCTCCCTCCACCTCCATTATTTTATCTGGTCTGCAAAACCAGAGCTGCTGGGAAAGAGTGCATAGTTTAAAGCCTCAAGCTTCAAACTAAAGCAAGGTCAATTCTTTTCCATTTTTGTTTCACAATCTGGCATATTTGAGGTATACACAAAACCAAAGGGCTAAAGGTATTATTGACCCTACATTTGAGTTGGTATAGCAAAGTGATTTTAATATGTTTCCTTCACCATCTCATCTCCAACAAACCAAGAGCTTTCCTCCTACTAAATTTAGATCTCCATTGCCAGACGAAGTATCAACTTCTATTATTGATAAAGATTTGCCAATAATTACCCCTCTGAGATTTTTTATTCCTCCTTTTCATAGTCATATAATGGTAGTTCAAGGCCCCTGGGGTAATGCTTTTGGTCCTCTCAATCTTACTCCACCTATACATGAGCTTCGACATAGTTCAAGGAAGAATTTCCCCAAATTCTATGGTGATGGGAAAGTTCATCCTGATGAACACATTGTAGCCTTCAGCATAGCTTGTGGAGTAATTGGAGTAGAATTTGAAGATGTAGCAGTTAGGCTATTTGTGGAGACACTACAAGGTGCTGCTATAGATTGGTTCTACCATCTGTAAGCTGGATCAGTAACTGATTAGAATACCCTCAAAGCTAAGTTTGAAGCCAGATTCAAACCTATAGAAGATACACATGCCCTTCTAGTTCAACTTGCATAGATGAAGAAATAACCTCATGAACTAATGAGAGACTTTATAGCCAAATTTGACAAACTGAGGAACATAATTCCTATAATTGCTTGACCTACAACTGAGAATCTTAAATGCTTCTTCATTACTTCTCAATTACCTAAAGTTAATTTTCTTTTGAGATGTGTTAGTCAAATAGATCTTGTTGTAGCTCAAATTTTGGCCATCGAGGTAGAAGATGATCACATCTTAGTAGGGAAGATAAGAAGAGATCCAAATAGAAATAGATCAACATCATCTTCTAAATATTCATCTACAGGCACCACTGATCTAATGGTGAAAAAGCTGACAAATAAACTGCTAGCCTTGAAAAGACAAATGGTATAAGGAATGTATTTTTCTCCTTCATATAGAGATATGCCAAGAAGGACATTCCCAAATCAATCATATCAAGGCAATGATGCCAGGAATCAAGAGCAACCAGATCATCTTCCTCCCCCACAAGGGAAACTTGCCCTTGAAGCTCCTCCAACCAACTTAGTAGTTGGATATTTGGAAATAAAACATACTTTCTCTTTCCAACCTAAGTTAGAGCAAGAAAATGACATTGATCGCTTCACCAAGGATCAAGAAGAATCAACTAGTGAGTCCCACATTGGTTTCTTGAACTACCAGGATGAACCCAAAAGTAAAGGAGAAGTTATTAATGGATCATATGCATTATTTAGCAGGTCCAAGAACCAATCAATCCAACAAGATGATAAAGGGAAGATAGAGGAGCAACCTCAACTAGCAATTACAATTTCTAAGCATGGAACCACTCTGCCTTTTTAGTCAAAGGATCCGGTGATCACTCAAAATGTAAGTACATCAATTTCACCTTCACCTTCTACTTTAATTTTGCAAACTAGCCCTCCTCCCATCCCTCCTAAAACCCAAAAGGTTGAAATTATTTCCTCTGTTCCTAGTCCAATATAGCCATTTGACATAATTGATCATGTCAAGAAGACCAAAATTCAAATTTTAAATTTGAATATTTGTAGTCCAATCCTGATGAATTGGATAAGTTGGTCCAATGTGTCAAGAACCAGACCATCCCTACAAGACAAGAGGTTAAGAAAATAAATCTTGATTCCCTAAATAACATGCCCATTCCAAATAATCTTGTCATTACTCCTCTAGTTTCCCCTAGGAAAATAGAACCTTTTTATGTTTCCTTATTGATAAATGGTTATCAACTCAATAATTGCATCATTGATTCCAGGGCATATGACAATGTCATGCCTACTAAAGTAGCTAAGTCTCTGGGTCTCACAATGACTAAGACATTTGGGAGATGTTTCTCCATGGAAAACAAGCAAGTACCACTATTGGGGCAAATCAAAGATGCCCAATTTGCATTTGCAACCTTTCTAGACAAAAGAATCAAGATGACTATCTTGGTGGCTGACATCCCAACATCCTATGGCATTTTGCTTGGATGAAATTTCTACAAGGACGTGGGAGGAGAATTAAGCATGGACCTATCTGATGCAAGGATCCCTGTCCAAGGTGTAGTGAAGAGATTGCTCCCTGAAAAGGAAGAAAAATATGTGATCACCCAAACATTAGCCCCTACAGCACATATTCTATTTGAGTCTTTAGGCAAGGGCAATTATTTCTTGACCACAGAGGATGTTCATATTTCTATAGATGAAATTCTTGTAGCTGACAATCTAAGAATTGATCCAAACAACACTTCAAGAGAATTGGTAGGGCATAATAAAAATAAGGAAGGATCTCCCATCTCAATGAAGAGAAATCTGATAGGAGATCAGCTTCTGATGATGCTTGGATCCTAAAATCCAAAGGTAGCAATTCTTCCACCAATAATGGAGTTGGGACTGTGTTGATATCTCCTCAAGGAGATATTCTTCCTTCATGTAGTTTTCAAGTTAGCAACACCAACAACATAGCTAGATGTGAATCTTTATTTCTTGGATTGAAGATTGTTCAAGATGAAGAGATCAAACTCCTCCACATCAAAGGAGATGTTAAGCTAATAGTTTGTTAGGGATCTGATCCTAACAATCAAAGCATGTACTAGGCTAAACTAGAAGAACAACCAATTATGGTAATGGACCATGCTCTTACAAATCAAAATCAGGCAAAGGAACCCTTTGCTAAGAAAGCAAGGAGTTATGGCTTTCAAATTGAAGACCACATCTTGCCAATGGACAAGAAGAAGAAGAAAAAGCCAAGAGGAAGACACAAAAAATTGGTATCTTGGTGGAAATTTCCATTCTCCTATCACCATTTCTGGGGACAAAATGTCTTCTTGCTAGTTTATCAAGATAGAGCACTATTTTCACTATCTCTCAGGAAACAACATCTAAAATACTTCAATTTTTGAAGTATCAGATCAATACATCTGTATATTATATATTTGTATAGTTTTTAATTCTATTTTGTTTTATTTCTTTCCATTTTTGATGACTTTCATTTTTGGGTAGCATGACTATGTAGCCCAATGGTACACATAAAGACACTGGAGATTCTAGATTCTACTCCCTTCAATTCTTTTTTCAATTGATATAAGTTCCCCAACTAGAGGCAGCTGTTGTCCCCTAAAAATATCACTCATTTTTGGGACAACATTTAAACTATTTTGGTCCTACAGACCAAAATTGTCTTTTCCCTTTCCAAAATTTGTCTTGGGCATTCAAATTCCTCATTTTTCAAGCTTCTCAAGAATCTATGGACTCTGCAGGCTTAAATCTATGGACTCTGTAGACCAAGTTTAATGGGCTTTATAAGGTGTTTTCTACAGACTCTTTCAAGGTTAAAGAAAACTACGGGCTTGGTTTCTATGGACTCTGCAGGTAGGTTCATTTCTATAGGTTCAAAGGCTTCTGTAGGTGGGTTCAATCAAAAGAATTAGTTTCCAACACTTAGTCATTTTTGGGATTGGTTCAGTGCCTTGGTTCAATAAAAAATCTCCATTGGCAAGCATCTAAGCAAGGATCCAACCATTGAACCATTAAACTATTGAACCTTGAACCATTTTGGTTCAATGGGTTCAACAAGTTTAAAGGTTCAACGTCATCAACAAGAGTTAAGTGCTTCATCAAGGTTCAAATTTCAACTACTTCAAGGTTCAACAGCTTCAAAACACTTATCAAAGAGAAGAAGGATTGAACCATTGAACCATTAAACCATTGAACCACTTTGGTTCAAGGTTCAATGGGTTCAAGGTTTAATAGGTTCAATGCATTTGGTTCAATGAAGATCAAAAGCATTTAGCCAAATCAAAGAGAATGAAACATTGAACTATTGAACCAAAGCTTGGTTCAATAGTTAGTTTAATACTTTGGTTCATTCAGTTGATTCATTCAATCGATTCATCAAATGGTTCATCTGCTTGGCTCAAAGCTTGGTTCATTGGCTTGGTTCAATCAAAGGGATTATTGGCTTGGTTCAAAGCTTGGTTCAAAGCATGGTTCAGAGCTTGGTTTAACATTTGGTTTAAAGAAGCAGTTCAATGAAAAATTTTAAGAGAGCCTCCTGAGGGACAAGTACATTCTTTTGGATTTTTGTTTGAAGTAGTCAAAAAAGACTAAGGCATAATTCCTTCAGACTTTTTGTCTGAAGGAATTCCTTTGGACAGAAAGTCTAAAGGAATTCAGAAAGACTGCAGGAGGAAATCCTGAAGGAGTTTCTCAAAGCCAAAGAACAAATAAATAATTCACGTAGACTTTTTATCCACAATAAAATGCCCACAGAGAAAGCTTGGGGAAAATGCCTACAAAAAATCCTGAGGGAAAGCTCTGAAAGACTCCAAAGAAAAGGCTGTCAAAAGACCCCAAAGGGTAGGTGCCCTTGTAGGGGACTCTTAGCTACCAAATTAAAGGACACTTCCCCAAAGCCAAAGGGTCACCTTCCCTTTGGGAGGATGCAAAATAAGAAAGCTAAATAAGGACCAAGGGGTGACGCACCTGAAGACATCAAATTTAAGAATAGTGAACTAGCTGTTGAAAATGTAGTGACGGGTGCACGAACATCCATTTCAAGGATCAAAAAATAGCCATTGATCCTTGTATATTTAAATCTATGGACCCAAATGCATTCAAAGGATTTAAGGCTAAGATCATCAAGAAGTAATTAAGGAACAGAGTATCAGATTAAATCAAGGACCTGATTTAATTAACTAGAAAAGGAGGAATGATGAAGAAGGATCAGATCACCAGGTGGACATTGAAAGATGCAAACTTTCAATAGCATGAATCATTTCTCTACATTGAGAAAATCAAATGGGTACATTCCCCTAAATTCCAACCTATCTTCTAAACAAATTTCAATGCAACATGATGTGTTATTGTTCTCTAGTCCTTCTTGAAGAGGCTATATAAGGGATTCTCTTTTATTGTAAATATATATCTTTTTGACAATCAAAAACAAAACTCTACCCAAATTGAAAGGCATTACTGAGACTTTGATCTTAGACTATTGATCATATTTTGTTATTGGAATAAGAAAGCAAGTGACTTTTCAAACTTTGTGTTGTGATATCTTTGTTGTTGGGGAAAATGTTCTTATGTCTTTTTCCTTAATATATTTTCTATTCTTTTAATTCAACAAGTAGAATTAGTGAAAGTAGTCAGGAAGGTGTACTAAAGTCAACTATGGAGAGACTTTGTGCCCCCATAATTGCCTTTAGTGTGTTTTCTTTTCATTTCTATGTAAAGGACCTTGGGATGACTTTGTGCCCTCATTGTCCTTCATATCTCACTCTTGGGCAATTCAGGTGAAGACTTTGTGCTACATCTCAATTTGTTGGTTACTACGTCCTTGGTTACATTTTGCTTTTACTACTAGGAGTATTTTTGTGACTTGCTAAATAGTACTTCTAAAAGAAGAGGAGTGCTTTTTGTCATTTCCCTTGAGTTTTTCCTTTGATCCACATGCATCATCTCTGAAAAAAGAGAGATGGATGGTTTGTCCTACCCTTGAGTATTATTTTCTTTATATATATATATATATATATATATATATATATATATATATATATATATATATATATATATATATGCTATATGCTATATATATATATATAGCATATCTATATCGAACCTCCCCTTAATGAGAGGAGAGATTAGTCCCCTTTTGATGTGGTAAATCTACATATTTGGATGACCAATCTTCCTACTTTGGCTGATCAGACCTATTTTGTTTATCAGTACGCTGATCGACAAAATATTCAACCATCACTTCTCATTGTTTATAATGCCATGCTCCACATCATGCATTATCTTGCTTTCTTGAATGCCATGATGGACATCGTGCTCCATCCCTCCATAACACCTAAAAAATAATAAATAAAAACTAACTATACTTCTAATTCCAATTTAGTAAATTACACATGATATTGTATTTTTATATTTATCTAGGCATACCTTTATTGATCGAATAATATCTCATTATAAATCATGTTATATCTTGAGATATCTTATTGATTATCATTGATATATCATGTTTTTTGCATCATAACATAATTGTAGGGCTCTTTATTCTAAAGATATTCATTACAGTATCTCCATTCCTAACCTCAAAAGAGGGGTAAATAAACATGGGTTTTGTCATAGAGATCACAACTCCTAATGGTAAAAAAGTAGCATTCAGAACAACCAAAATAATAACTAGACATAAAACCAGTTAGAAAAAACCAAGAAAATAGTGAAAATGTCAGAATAGTCATCAGATTTAGTCGAGCACAACAATGCCAAGATCAGACTATAGTGTTGGTGCCACTACTGTCCATTTTTAATGGTCTTGTCTAAACAACATAAAAACCAAACTTTCTAGAAGTTGGCAAAAAAGTAGGTTAAGATATAGTTTTGCATAGTCAAACAAGTTCAAAATTAATAGATTTTGGTAAACTTTTAATTAGAGAATATAGATATAAGTGGAATCATGCATGGCATGATGTATTTCACTTCTAGTTTTAGATATGGTAGTTGGTATAACTTCCAAATCAAAATCCATGTTTTTGACACTAGTGATCGGTATCAATGTGCATGGCATAATTGTTTTCTTTTCTTTTTGAGTTAGAATTTACCCATGCATTCTTAGTAGTTTCATTGCTTATTCAATCTATAGGTGGTTGGCTTCATTTTAGAGTGGCTTTCATACAAGCCCAACTTCCACATTTTAGAGTGGCTTTCATATAAGCTTAGTGCACCAATTTTAGAGTGCCTTTCATACAAGCCTAATATCCATCTTTTAAAGTGGCCAAGAGTGGCCTAGTTTCTAGAATACATTTAGTTATACACACCAAAATTGTTAGATTATAGAGAATTCATGGGATTTAAAATCCATCTCATTTGATACATATTTCATACTAAAATCAGTTCATAGCTTCACTTCATAGGGAAATGATGAATCCAAAGGACTATCTAGCCTTTGTATTCTTGAGCCACATATTCAAATGGATTGGACACATAGTCTAGACATCAATTAGCACATGCATGATCACATAGCTTCACTCAGTGAGTGATGATGGAGCCAAAGGTCCAGCCTTTGCATTCTTGAGTCACTTCTAAGGAATTGATCACTCAACTTCATTCATGATATTACTATTGGTACAACATCATCTAACATTACTCAACATCATATAATATCACTCAACATCACAAAAAAAATTGTATTTGTTCATGAACCTAGTGAGGTGTATTCATTCATTTCTCTTCCTCTCTCTCTTACCCAACTTTATATATTCTTATTTTAGATATAGCATATCTAGTAAGAACTAATCTACTTTTTGTTTTCTCTTATAGATTCACACTTCATAATGTGGTCTCTCTATGCACACCTGATATCACATAACTTCATGAGTTTCACTCTTGTAGGTAAGTTTAGGTATGCTTTCTATTTTTCCTTTATCCTAGCATGTCATTTTATTGTATCACTAGAATAAGGGGTGGGGGGGGGGAATTTAGTCATATAAAATATAAAAATTGGTAACTTGAGTGTGTCTAATGACACCCAACCCTTAGGTCCCTTTTGATTTCACTCTTAACACTCATAATCATCTTTTCATTGATTTTTAGTCATATGTAGCCTTCCAAACTTGATCCTAACTGAGAAATACCCCTTTTTCCATGACTAATCCATCACCCTAGGTCCTATCAGCTTAGAAAAATAGCACCATACTTAGACTATAGCATTGGTTCCACTCCTATCCACTTTTGATGCTCTTTTCCAAGTTCAATTTTGGCCCCAATGGTTAATTCCTTTCATCTCCCCATCCTTATCCTTTTTATCCTAACATGACCACATTCAATCCATGACCAATATATCCCTATAAAAGTGCATTCAAAGATCATTTGGAAACGGTTGGCAAATATCACTAAGCAAGCAAAAAATACAAGTAACACTACTCAAGTAAATATTCCATATTCTCTACATACAACTAGCTAATACACTTACAAACTTAATCAAATCCTTACACCAATCCCTATTCATACACTCAATTACATAAAGTACATCAAGTGGGAAAACTATCTATGGCTTGATCCCTCCTCAGAGTATTGGTATATAGGTAATGTGCCCACATAAGGGATGTAGATACACACTTAGTGAATATTACACACACTACCCCCCCCCCCCACCCTCTTTTAAAATTAGTCAAAGTAGAATGGAGTATAGGGTTTGAAGAGAAAATTTACTCTAGAAGGAGATCTATAGACTTCTAACTATTGAAACTTTGTGGACAGGGTCACACAGACCTGGTAAATAAAACCTAAAAAGCTTAGATCCTCAAGACAACAACAATAGAGGTGGACTATAATGTTGGTGCCACTCCTGTCCACTTATAGAGCTCCTATCCAATCATAAAACAAAGGTTAGATCTCAGTTTGTGATATTTTCCTAATCCTACATAGTGAATATCAATCCTTGTTTTAGTCATATCAGTTAGTTTTTAGCTAAGTCTTATTTTCTATTTCTTATTACTATTTTTAGAAAGGTAAAAATTTCAATCTAATTTACACAAATTAGTAGCTCAATTATTTCATATTTATTTAATGATTTTACTATTCAGAACCTTTAACTAAATTAGGAATAATACACTAATATTCTAAAAACTATTAAATCATGGGATAATTCACCATATTATATATATTAAAGTATCATTTTGTTTAATTTATCTATTTAATTATCATTCTAGTCAATTTATCTATTCAATTATCATTTTGGTTAGTTTATTTATTCAATTATCATTCGATTAATTTCTATGTTCATGTTTCATGTTTCACTAAAATTTGTCTATTTCAAGTCTAAAGAAAAATAGAGAAGAATGATAGGGATAAGTGATTAGAATGAACCCATATTAGTTTGTGCACCATATATAGATGTTGTGAGTACTCCTCTTTGACTAGGGAGGACTACCTAAAAGTAAGAAAGCAATACCACAAAATGTTTGTTAGTAGATAAATGAGTGGGCTACTAAGTTATGTGCTTGTTCTAGGAAGTGTGAAACTTCCTTAGAGATGGTATTCCACTTTTGAGAGATAAAAGAGTAATAAATAACTAAAAGAGAGATAATGTTACCATTATTCACAACCTGAGTGTAGTAGAGAGTAACAAAGTGCAGGTGGTATATTCTATTTCTATTTTATAAGTTGTTTGGGTAGGTTTTAGAAAGGTGAGGAAATCCATAGTCACTAATGTCGGTAATGAAGTGACTAATATCAGTTATCCTGCTAAGGTTAGTGGGTGAAGGTGACTAATGTTGGTTATGTTGCCAAGGTTGGTAGGGGAAATAATTACCTAGGAGCTTGGAGAAGGATTTTTTAGGTATGGGAAATTATTTTGGTCAGGTTTGAGAGGTTAGAGAGAGTTGTGAAAGAGAGAGAGTATGATTTAGATGGATCTGGTTAAAGGTTTGGTGTGTTAGGTCAAGGGGAAAAAATCAAGGAAGCTTTGTAACTCCCTCATGGGGGTTTGGTCAAGAATGTGTAAAGTAATGAATAGTAGATGTAAAGTGATAGCCAAGTGACAATTTAAAAGACCTATAGAATAAGTGATATACTTAGTTGTAGTGGTGACTGAATGATAGGTGCCAGATGAATGAATCTTATTAGGTATTCCAAATTGATGCCCTAAATAGAGAAAATAAGTGGATGTTACTAGTCCTCAAGATCTTGGTTCTTGATCTAGATTGACTTATACAAGATAATAGTAACCAAGATGTTGAAAGTTGAATGTTGAGAGCTTGGATACAAATAAGAATCAATTTTTTTATTTTTGATGACCTGATCATAAGGTTGGAGTTTGGCTTGTATAACCAATGTTAGTGATCCTGTCAACGTCAATTATGGGCTGACCAACATTGATGGCCTTATAATAGGTTTAAATATATTTTTTTTGGCCAATTTTCTATTGCTCTTCATGCCAAGTGTGGACCCATTATAAATGGTAAAAATAAGAGGTTAAGAAGGATGTAGTTAGTTAGGAATTAAGTTTTGAGGTGAGAATAAGTCTTGGGTAGTTAGGATAAGGGGACTAATTCCTGAGGTGACTCATCAGGTGAGAATCAGTCTTAAGACAAGGTGACCTAGTAAGGTGGCAAAAGGGGTTTTTAATTAACTTAATTATATATTTCAAATTATTAAATATGTGAGGGGTAAAAACATGGGTTAGGGAGGCTAATTAAAAAATAGGTTAAAGGGGAGTTTCAACATAGGGAGTTATGCACATGTGTGTGATATAATTTTAGTGTCTACATTTTCCCCTTTTTGTCTTGTAATTTTCACTAATAAGTTATGAGACAAAAATAGGATTTAGATTCTCTAAGTATTGGATGAGGTATCCCCCCTCAAAATGGGAATTGATGGAGGAGAAACTAGAATAAGGTACCAGATTGAGAAGAAGTGAATGTGGTGAATGAAGGAAAACTTTGTAGTGCTTTGTGTGCATATACTACTATGATATATAGTTGATAAATTCAAGAATAGGTAAGGTTAAGGAGGACTCAGATAGAAGTAACCAAAGAATAGCTTGTAAGTGATAGTTGAGAAGGTCAAAACAATCAAAGTTGTAGATCTAATGGTTTATGTGTCCTAAGTATCCAAGGTAGGAAGTGCCCTTAGGAAACACAAAAAGTTTATAGGTGATAAGATGAGCTTGGTCACCATCCTAAACACCTAATAGACATGTGTGGGTATAATAGCCAACTATAGCAGAATAGCATAAGTGATCAAGACAAATAATGCAAGGTTGTTTTAAAAGGGTCAATGAGCGAGGAGATATTTGTGATCTCTAAGCAAAGTCCTCAAGGGTAGAAATTTAAGGGATCTCCAAGGGAATTTTTCATAATTAGGGAGATATATATGATCTCTAGGTTGGTGGTCATGGTTAGTGAGATATATGTGATATCTAAATTGCCCCAGAGTATGGGTAAAGTCTAAGGAATGGTGTTGTTTTTTGGTGAAAACATTAATATAATGGTGTCAACATGGATGACATCACTAATGTTGATAGTAAATAGTGTTGATGTTGAAAACATTACCAATATCAGTGGCTTAAGGTAACATTGATGATATCAATAGGATTAAGTACCAATATGAGTGGATTAGGTCAAGGATGCTGACATCAGTGGCTAACCAAACCTGACAAAAGGGTGTTTGGTGGTTAACCAAACTCATTTGTAACTTTTTATTAGAGAAAAATAGAGCTCTAAATGTGATTGAGATGGTCAAGCTAAGAGGGGACCCAGTGAGAGGCATGCCACTACAAGAGTTAGTTGTGCCATCCTAAAGGAGTTGGAGAGATGAGGTAAGAGTCTCTACCATTTCATTTTGAATGTAAATTGGTTAATTTACTTTGGTAGGTTAATTTGATATTTGGGGGGAAGTAAATGTTAGTAGAGGGCTAGGAAATTGGGTAGGGTAGGTTTAGGGTGAGTTGGGAGAAATTTGGGTTAGTTTTAGGTGAAAATTTTAAACTTTTGGGAATGGGTCATTCAGCCCTAGGACTGAACCAATCATCGACGTCAGTGGGGTCCACCAACATCAACTGACATGACATCAATGTTGATAGGTTTTTTTTGATGTTAGTGACTATGAAGAACTAGAAAATAGGAGAAAGTGTTAGTTTGGGTCCCTAATGGAAGTAGTCAATTAGCCTAATGGCTGAGCTAGCCTTAGAAGACCCTATGTCGATTGAGTGTTACCTACATAGCCCATTTTAGGGGCTCAAGCTAATCTAGTTCTCCAAAAGCCTAGGGGAAATATCTAAGGTATGGATAAAAAGTGTGTTAGGTGAAATGGATAAAAAGGTAGGTTGAGATAGGTTAGGAGGCTTAGGGATTAAAAGATAGCACATAAGATCAAGGGTCAAGGTTATATGCCATGAGGCCTAGAGTTGTGATAGGTAGTTAGGCTTAGGGTTGAGAGAGAGAGGTATTGAAGCCTAAGGTAGAGAGGGAAGAGTAGGGTAGATAGTTAGGTGGGTATATCACTGAGCTATCCTTAGAAGACCCCATATCAACTGAGTGCCACCTACATATCTTAGTTTAGGGCCTCAAACCAATGTAGTTCTCCTAGAAGAGAATGGAAAAAGGTGGTGATAAATGATATTAGAAAGTATGTGACTAGAGTTATGTGTGTATAGATGCATGGAGGCTAGAGTTGATATTATGGGATCAACTAATGAGGATACTAATGTGGATGAGGAGGGATGTCACCCTAGATGAGTGGGAGCATATGGAAACTATGGGGTTAGGGGGAGTGTGATGATATTTTAGAGTCACACAAGATGTGATCTTGATGATAGCATTGATTGAGAGGTGGGATCATACCACCAACACCTTCCATCTACCAACCAGAGAGTTGATAGTGACTCAAGAGGATGTATATAGGATATTACAATTAACACTCTAGGTTGAGGATCTCTTTGTATGCTTGAGAGAGGAGCATGATATGAATGTGGTGGTATTATACGGTGAGCATGTTAGCAAGGTGACATATCATTCAGTGAGTTTCACCTACCAATCATTGTATATGGTTGATGAGGAGTAGCATCTACTGAGTATCCTGATGATGATAGGGATCATAGTGTATGCACTAGAAGGAGATGATTTGAAGAGATAGAGATGGTACCCATGGCATAGGTCAAGAGGTAGTTTAGCCTACTATAGGATGTATCATCTATTTTCCCTTGATATAGGAGGGATGATATATAGGCACCCCTACCCTTGCCATAGTAAATAGATGGGCCTAATTTTGAGGAGCATCTGATAGGGCTGAGTATAGTTGACTCAAGATATACAGTGGCATATATAGCTTAGTAGGTAAGTTTACATCCTAAAATTAAGGTCAGAAGGTCACCACTAGATTTATAGAGTGTGGTGAGGTAGCAAGATGCAACTATAGAGACACAAGATGTAATAGTGTAGGCTATAGATATAGGATAAGCATAGGTAATAGCCTTACAAGGATAGGTGGAGACATTATAAGGCTAGGTGGGGGCACTACAAGGCCAAATTAAGGCACTACAGGGCTAGGTCAATATGTTACAAGGTTAAGTTACTGCACTGATAGTGGAGAGGGATAGTTTGAGAGCAACAGGTTAGGATACTCCTCCACCATAGGGACTAGTATAATCTGATCCATTAGTAGGTATGATGGGACCATCATAGATTGTATTTTTGGCTAGATATAATACTACCCTAGATTAAATTTCCTATTACAAAATGGCCATTAGGGAGTTCCCATAGATTCAATGGTATTCTGGGTTTGAGAGTAAGAGAAACTTGTGTCACATGAAATAGATTCTAGCTCACACAATGTAGATAGGTTAAGAGTGGTGATGACACTACTTCTTCATGCCTGTGTGGTGAGCCTCAAGGACCCTGAGTGCTAGAGTTTACATCTTTTAGTTATATATGTTATATGTACACTGACCTATGAGCTGAAGATTTGAGATGTATATTTTGAGAGAGAGATGATATTATGATGATGTATTGATGGACATGTATTCTGAGCATATATATATGAGATATTTGTTTATTGTGATTCTGATATGCATTTATTGTGATTGTGATGATTATGTTTATGTAGATGATTATGTTAATGTTATGTTAATTTTGATGTTAATGTTGATCATGTTAGTTGAGTTAGACTAACATTTCCCATATATGTGATGGTATATGCATAGTTGGTTTGTTAGTTTCATATTAGCATTTGTCCATATTTGTGATGGTGTATGCTTAAAATGAATAAGTTGGGTATGTTAGTTTATTCCAACATTTTTCCATATTTGTGGTGGTGTATGGTCAAAATAAATTGAGTATGTTAGATATTGTTAGTATGACATTTTTCATCTCAATAGAGAGATCAACATGTGATTTGAGTGGGAAAACAAAGGGGGAAAATGATCATGTACTAATAATGACCATAATCATAACATAAATAGGCAAAATAATATGAGCCTCATTCATGCCTTATAGTATTGGACCATTTTGTGTGTTAGAGGTAGGTCATGTTCACTTTATGTTAAGTGAGTTCAAAGTCCCTTGAAAGTGTATGAGGTAAAAAGGGGTGGAATGATATGCCCCTACTATGGGTGACCTGAGAGCTACTATAGGCAAGTCCATGACTTAAAGCTTCTTTTTTTTATGTAACTTGATCAATGTGGGAAGCCTAAAATGGGATTGTGTATGTGTAGAGTTCATAAAAAGCTAATCAATATGAGAATATTTTCATTTGTATTCCTCTTTAAGATAAAGCTTGGCCTAGCCATCCTTCAAGGGAGTGGTCTAAGCATTTGTTTTTTATTTTTAAATAGTTGTCCTTCAAAGAAGTAGCCTATTGATATTAGCAAAGAGAAGTTACATAGTTTTCCTTTAAGGGAGAAAGCTATGTTGAGAAATATTACCCTAGAGATTATAAATTTTTGCATATCCCATTTTTTTATTTATTGTTGTTTTGTTTTGTTTTTTTTTTTTTTTTTTTTTTTTTTTTTTTTTAGTCATGAACAAGACTATAGAGGCTTAGTATTTTTCCACTTTGAGGGAAAAACCATAGCACTTTGTAAGTTAACCATGTGTGTAGGAGTAAGGGTGAAGAGAAAGGGAGATGAAGGAGTAAGTGTGCTCAAGGGATGAGCTCAAGTTAAACACATGGTGAAGTGATGCTTATCTAAAAAAAGAATAGTCATAGGTGTAAGGCATTTAGAGGTTCAGGTTCTATCCTTCCCTCAATAGAAGATAAGAGATAAGTTCTTGAGCCATAATTGTGAGTTATGATATAGGGTCCAAGCTAATTGGGACAAAATTTACCCCATTTGCATTTCTCCATGTTCGTCACATGTTGATTTTATTTTAAGATGATATCTCCATATTGAAATCTTAGGTTTTTTTATAAATGCATTTGATATGCTCTTGATAGAGTTGGAGGTGGTTGAGGGCTATGAGATGGAACTCATCAACTAATTTGAGTTGAGCCAAATGTTCTTGGAAAAAGTCATTGTTAGTAAGTATGTCTTTTATATAAATATGAAGAGAAGGAATCTAAACCTCATGAGGCAAGACAACCTCCAACCCATATACGAAGGAAAAAGGTGTATCACATGTAGGGGTTAAAATTATAGTGTGGTAAGCCCATAAAGCAAAAGGAATGTGTGAGTTCCAATCCTTTCCTATGTCATTGACTACCTTCATGATAATTTTGGTCAATGCTTTGTTAGAAGCTTCTGCCTATCCATTTTCTTATGGATAGTATGGTGATGAGAATCTTAATTTGATTCCAAAAATATCACAAAGACTTTAGATAGTCTTATTTTTTAAATATTTTCTATTATCTATTATAATTTTATGTGGAACACCAAAATGATAAATGACGTGATGGTTGATAAAGTCAACAATTTTGTCAGCCTTAGTGGAAATAAGAGGAATGGCCTCAACCCACTTGGTGAATTATTCAATAGAAGTAATGATAAAATGATGATAGAGGGAGGAATGAGGGTTAATCTCCCTAATTAGATCCAAGCCCCATTGGGATAAGGACCAAAATTCTTTGGTGATTTGTAATGCATGACTTAGAATGTGAGGGAGTTTAGCATGTTGTTGAGATTTGACTCATCACTAAATGTAATCATCACAATCTTGATGGAGTGTGGGCCAATAATAGCCAAGTTGAAGGATACGCTTGGTAACTATGTGACCATTGAAATGTCCACCACAAATCCCATCATGGACCTACTTAATAGTAAAGGGAATCTCAGTACTAGTGAGGCATCTAAGAAGGAGACCATCAAAATCTTGATTGTAGAGAAGTCCCCCTAGCATAGTGTAATGAGTGACATGTCTTATGAAGGCACATCTCCCATTATTAGAGAGATCAAAAGGGGTAATAGAGAAGGAAAGGTAATCCTCAAGTTTCTTATACCATAAGTCATGTGGGTTGGATGTTACATTTCTGATAAAGAGGATGTTAGTTGATACATAGGAGGGTAATGTTAAGTGATGCAAAGTGACAGATTTTTGAGGAAGAGGATGAAGAGGGTATGTGTGAGGAAATTAAATCCATCGTGTTAGCAAACTTATTTGTAGATCGAAGAATAGTTTTTAATATATAAGAGTCAAATGATCCTAAGAGTGTATCTACATGATGTTTATACTACTACAGAATCTCATTTTTGCATAGGTAAGAGCCATTATCCTGGTTAACCACTAGCTAAGAATCACCAAAAATGGTTATAGATTTGATACCCAAGAAGAGAGTTATTTGAAGTCCTAAGATTAAAGCCTCATATTCAGCCATATTATTAGTGCAATCAAACTATAGTTTAAATGACAAAGGCATAGGTTTTCCATTTAGAGGAATAAGAATGACTCCCACACCCCCACCGTATTGACATTTAGACCCATTAAATAACATCATCATTTTATAGGAGGTGTCATCGGTGGAGAGCATTGTGATGGATTCATCAAGAAATTCAAGGTTTGAAAGTTGGTTATCAGGTAAAGGGGTGACAAATAACTAGTTAGTGATTGTTTACACCTTAATAGACTTTTTTTGAATGAATTATAAGTCAAATTTAGTGAGAAGCATGAGCCACCGAGGTACACATTAGTTATGATATGGCTTGGAATGCATGTATTTGAGGGGACCAGTATGGGTGACTACATAGGTTTAATTATTTAGGAGATAATGGTGAAGCTTGGAGGAAAAAAGGACCAGCATGAGGTAAATTCTTTTAGTATGGGTATATCGAGTCTCATAATCAGTAAGTGTGTGCCTTATGTAGTAAACCACATGTTCTCGATGTTGGTCATCTTGATGTGCAATGATAGCACCTAGAGAATGGTCTATTATGGAGATGTATAGGTAGAAATGCTAATTTTCCTTAGGTAGAATAAGAACCAGTAGGGAAAGGAGATATTATTTGAGTGCATCAAAAGCTTCTTAGTAATGGGTATTCTAATGGAAGGAAACATCCTTTTTAAGGATATGGTGAAAGGATTGGCAATGATCTAGCACTTGGGAGATGAAGTGGTGAATTGAAAAAAAAATTCCCTACATGCTATAGAGTTTTTTGATATTATTAGGTGGAGGCATCTCTAATATTTCTCTAACCTTAGTAGGGTTGACCTCAATACCATGGAGAGAAATGATAAAACCTAAAAGATTACTAGAAATAAAACTAAAGACACATTTCTTTAGGTTTAGTCAAATTTTATATTGGAGGAGATGATTAAATATGGTTTTAAGAATCATCAAGTGGTTTTGGAAAAGTTTAGACTTTCCAAGTAAGTCATCCACATAATAATCCATAATTTTGTGTAGGAGATCATGGAATATTTAAGTCATATCACATTGATAAGTGGCACTAGCTTTCTTTAGACCAAAATAAATGACCCGATAACATAAAGTCCCCCATGGGGTAATGAAGGTCATTTTGTGTTGATCCTTAGGATCAACCAAGATTTGATTATATCTAGAGAAACCATCCACTAGGGATAGCATCTCATGGCCGGCAGTAAATCAACAAGTTGGTTGATACTTGGCAATGGGAAGTCATCTTTTAGATAAGCAAGATTTAATTCATGATAGTCGATACAAATATGGATTCCCTTGGTCACTTTTGTGATAATAAAAATATTGGAAAACCATTGCAGGTAGTTGATGGGTTAGATAAAGTTAATAAAAAGGAGGCATTAGAGCTCTTCTTTGATAAGGTGAGAAATATGAGGATGTATCTTATGAAGCTTTTGCTTAATAGGTTTAGAATCTTGATTGGTGACAATGTTATGGGTGATGATAGAGGGGTCAATACCAGGCATGTCATTATAAGACCAAGTGAAGGCTTTGTTATGGTTATTAATAAATGTGGCATAATCAACTAGCTTGAAGGAATCTAAATATTGGCATATCTTGAGGATGCAAGGGTTATCAAGAGAGGGTAGATTGATGTCAATGGTTGATTTATTTAACATGTCTTTTGTTTTAGATGGGAGAAATCATTAGATATAAGAATCATCCACACCCATGTATGTGAGAATTATATCATCATCTTGACATTGGATAGTTTAATAGTGGGAGAGTCTTCATCAATTATTTTAGGATGAACTAAAGGAAGGGACCTTGTTTCCTTACCCTGTCAATAGGTAAGATGCCCTAAATGGATGGAAATTATTGAAAAAAAAATTAGGAGGTATAGATACCTCTGATTCTTTAGGTGATGGTGGAGAAGGAGAGACTATTTATTCAATAATTGGTACATGGAAAGTTTTAGTGAGTTTACTTGGTTCATTATTTCCCACCCCATGCCTCTTTTTGGAATTTTTAATGGTTTGGCTAGTATGATATTTAATAGGAATATGGGCACCCTACTCATAACGACCCAAACCAAATCCTTTTTAGGTACACCAAAAGAGATAGATGTGTGTAAAACTAGGGTTTCTTAGGAAAGAGAAGTCACAGGTAAATGGTTATGGCAAAGAATAAGGATTGTAGACAATAGGAGCTTGATCAATTCCCCCATATGTGAAATTAGTTCAAAAGTTAGGGGGCATAAAGGATGACCATCCCAATGAAAAGATAATAATTTGGGTGCATGTGAAGCTTTATATACTCTTATGGAGTATAGAATATGTTGAGTTTCAAAAAATGATATTCATCGAGTGACAAACATTAAAAAGTCTCCTCCATGGGATCCTTGTTAGGAATTTATGTTGTTGGTCTCTATGTAACCCAGGGAGTGGAGCTTGTGGAAGCTTCAAAAGTATCATGTAGAGAATATGATGTCTTCAAAGGAAAGAGAACATCATTAGGATTATAATCCATGTTACATGTTTTAAATGGAGGTGGGTTAGTGGGTATAACATGCACTTGTTTGTCATGCTCAAAATTGACATAATAGTGAAAATTTAAGGGTACGCATGCCATAGCACATATCCAAGGTTGTCCAAATCTTATGTTATATTATAACTCTCCTTATACAACATAGAAGAGCTTAGGAATTGTGTGGGGACCTACATAGATATGTAAGACAATAGTGCCCACTATAGTAGCTATGGTATCATTAAAGGAATAGAGTACCACATCAATTTGAGACATGTAATTGTTAAGAAGAGATAGTTTTTTATAGGCATGGGTGGAAATAATATTGATACTAGCTCCCCCATTGATCATGAATCTCTTAACATGAGTTCGATCAATATATATATAGTAATAAAAAGGGCATAATTCTGATCTTTAGGGTGTTAAAGTGAAATTTCTAAATTACTAAAGAAAATTAGGGAGATGGAATTAAGGGAGCTGACCAAAGCAAAAAGATTTTGGGGATCATCATGTTGTATTTAAATTATTTACAAGGCACTAATCAAAGCTTGATAGTGTTGGGATGAGTTTTATATTAACTCATACAAATTTATTTTAATAGGAGTTTGGTGAAGCTATTTCACCATCAAGCTTTGAATAATGCCTAAAGATATTAGTTTATAGACACCTAAGATGGAAATCTTGGGATTCAGAGGAGTGTCTTTGGAAAAGGGATGAGTCCAAAGAGTAGTGACCTTTTCTTTACCTTTATCCTTTTAGTTTTGTGATCACATGGCCACATTAATTGTGTTGATCTAAAATATAGGTGAAGGAGCTAGAAAAGGGGATATGACCACATCTTTGTGTTTGAATTTAGGTAGAATAGTAGGAGGCATTATGGTTGCTAGAGCTAGAATAATAGGAAGGTTAACGAGAGTATTAACAAGGAGAGTGTTACCGAATAAATTTTGTGAAGGATGTACAATTTTTAGCATCATATCTAGGTGAATGATGATATAAAAACACTTGTGTATCATTAAACCAAGATGGATTCATTCCAAGAGGACTATAAGGCTTAATGGGAGGAATATTTATTATAGAAGATTACATTAATTGATGTAGTAAAAAGCTCTAAGAGCCTATAAGTGGGCTCACACTTATTATGGTAATATGAGTAGAGACATTCTTTTGTTTAGGAGTTATAGAGTTGATTTTACATGGTGACTTTTTTGGTGGTGATGGAGTTATGTGTTTTACTGACACTTTCTTGGTGTTAGGCATCATGGTGTCAGATGTGAAATGCCTTCCAGGTGGCAAAGGTAAGAGTGAAGGTAACTTAACCTTTTTTTTCTTAGGTTAGCAATACTCTAACTAAAGTAGAGGGGTGTGGTACCAAAATGGATGGTAAAGTTAAGGGTCAAGAGGGGATCGATGAGATCTAGAAATATTAAAATTTTTTTGTAGTTCAAGTCATGAAACTCCGACTTGTAGTTGAGGAGTTAAATCTAATTTTACTTGTGGATGTACTAAATTAGAGATGGGGCATATGCATAAAGGCTTGATCTACTTTAATATGGAAAATGTCTATGAGGGTGAGGGTTTTGACATAGCTGGATGAAATTTAGATTTTTTTGGTGAAGAAGCTCTAGCTTTATCAAATACATTAGGGTAAAGGTTAGTGAGAGGTTTGGTAGTAAATGTCGACACTCATTGTGTTGGATAAGGAGTTTTAAGCTGGTCCCAAAATTTTGAATGACTAGCTTCATGGACTCAATAAATTATAGACTTTTCACTAACTATAAGAAGGGTTTAGATGAAGTTGATGTAGGCCTTATAGTTACATCTTTAGAAGCTTGAGGTTTTTGGGAATAGGTAAAGTATGATTCTCTATAAGTAAAAGAAGGGGTAAGAGTGGTCTAATTGGAGTAGGCAAAATACATCTCTCATCTAATGTGGGAGTAGATAATATTTACTCTTCTAGGTGTAAAGGTGGAGGGGATGGGGTATTACTCTCTATCAGTGGAGGAGAGGTAGGTGAAGAAGGTTCTTCAAGAGGGATAATACAAGAATGATGTTCCCTTCAACATGTGGTTGTAGAATAGGTAAGGCATAGTCTTCCATTGGCAAAAGAATAGGTAATATTGATACAAAAATAACTAGCAATATTGGCTCCTCTAGTGGTAGAATAAGTGATAATGGAGGCTCTTCCTCATGTGGGAGTGGAACAAGTGAAATAGGCAATTCTACCTAGGGAGGAAGAAT
Source organism: Torreya grandis (assembly GCA_037957365.1). NCBI lineage: Eukaryota > Viridiplantae > Streptophyta > Pinopsida > Cupressales > Taxaceae > Torreya > Torreya grandis. The sequence continues at coordinate 2,637,347 of JARHVA010000457.1, forward strand.
GGGAAAAACAAATGCCATTGATTATATGTGAGGAGTCAATAAATTAGGTACTTCTTGTTGAGGGGAAGGATGAACTAGAAGTAAAGGAAAGACCATATTAACTGTATGGATATTATGACCACCTGTGTTAGTCATGGTTTGATAAATATTTTGATTGGGTGAATGGTTAGGAGAAAAAATTTTGAATGCATCCATACTTTAGCTAGGGGGTGCATTAGGATTATCCAAGATGAGATCACCCCTATCAAACATGTCTTGAACAATATTCTTGAATGTCTTATAGTTATTAGAATTATGGCCTTTGACTCAATGGTAGTCGTAAAACTCATCTTCCTTGTACTAAGTTAGAATAGAATGGGAGGGATCAAACTGTATAAGAGGTTTGATTTGAGGAAGGCTTATGACACCTTGTTCCAATAGTTTCTCCAATGACTCCCCAATGAGAGTGTATTATCTTTGTTCATACTGTTGTTGGAATTGCTTGGTCACATTTTAAGAAGTAAAGGAATTTTATTGATTTGTGGTTGTGGAAGAATCTGACTTAAAAACCACTACATTGGTGGAGCCCTTAGCATTTTTGTTATAAGGATAAGTTTTAGAAGAGGAGGAGTCATTCAATTTGTAATTGGGATTCATACTGCACAACTTGACTCTTCCTTCATCTATATCATAAATCTTGAGTTTCCATGCCATTATAAAGGCTTCCTCAAATGTGCAAAACTTTATACCCAAAGTGTGGATGAGATGTGCTTAATACATGCCCTTGAGAATAGCTCAATAAGCTCAAGTTGGGGTAAGGAGAAGGAGAGTTTATTAATCAAGCATCTCCAATGAGTGACAAAATCTGTGATAAACTCATTATCAAATTATCTAATAGAATAAAAGTATGTAATAAAAACCTTTTTAGAAATGTTAATAGAGAAATGGTCTAGGAATATTTGTGTGAGTTCAGTAAATGAGAAGAGGGAGTGCTAAGGTATAGATCTATACCAATCTAAGGTAGCACCCAAAAGAGACAGGGAAAGTGTAGAGTAACAACACATCATTATGCCCTATTAAATAACAAACATGTCTAAATGCTTACAAATGCTATTGTGGGTTCTCTTTACTCTAGAAATGAGTAAATTTGGGGATTTACCATTGACTTGGATAATGGTGAATAGGCATAGAAGGATGGATGGGTTCATTTCATATTTGATCATAAGATAACACATTCTTTGAACCAAAAATGGATGTCTCTAGATTAGACATCTTGTCCTTCAACATCTTGATGAGATCTAAAAGGGGATTAGTCTAGGAAATACCTCATAAGTTATATGAAACTTGATAGGAAGTAGAGAGAGCAAGTGACATAACTTGTTGAGGTTGTATTGGGACAACATAAGGATAATGAGTTTTAGGTAGAGGGGTGAAAATAAAATGGGCTTGTCCTATTGGGTAAGAGACTATGCTTTGGTTGGATGTTGTTATTATAGGTTAGGTTATTGGCATTGTTAGAATAAATGAAGGGTGAGTCATAACTCAGGTAATTATATGTGCAAGACTAGATGAAATAGGTATAAATAAATTTTGAAATGAGGTGTAACTTGATTTAACTAGTTGTGGGTGTGAAATTTGGGAAGTCATGCTAGGGTTTAGGTGGGATTGGGTAGTTGGCGATGCTAAAATTTGGACATTATTTATGGTTAGGTTACTTATCAAGGTGGTGGTTTGAGTAACCATGGGGAAAATATTGGAAGTAGATAAAACTAAAGTTGTCTCCATTAAAGAGATTGGCATACCATAGATTAGGTCACCTAAAGAAGTATGGGTTCAGTTCATGGTAAGGTAATGTTAAAGGGATCCCACATTGCGATCAATAAATTTAGAAAAATATTGATCTCCCTTAGGTACAATGGGAATTTGGTTGGAGTTGGGAGTATGCTCTGTATTTGAAGTATGCTCCATGACAGAATCAACAACAAGAGGGAAAGGTGGAAGTGGTTGCCAGCTTGTGTAATCGATAAGAATTTTGGCTTGAACTCACATCAATACCATAGAAGAAGTAAGAATAGTCTTAATATTTTTTATTAGTGATATAATAATGAAAAATTAGGTTTTGGTGCTGATAAGTGGGTTGTTTCAACTTGTTATTTTGAGAAAATGAAAATTACATATTTGTCGATGTCGGTCACTTGATCGATGTTGGTAGTAAAAGTTTTCCAACATTGGTGGGATTAACTAATGTTGGTAGCTAAATTTTGCTGACATCAGTATAGTTAATCAATGTTAGTCACTATGATAACCTTGGAGATAGAAAATCCAATGTTTTAGAAACCCAAAAGTTAAAACTAGGTAAAATAGTGGATACAAGAGGTCTGTGTAAGAAGGAAGAACACTCAAAAAACCTGAGATAATAGGTTATTGTGAATTAATAAGAAAACATCCTTACCAACTCCAAAATATAGAAGTAAATATAAAAGTAGAAAAATAACATATATCCACCAATTATTAACTCTTAGAGATTAATTTTAGTCTTGTGTTGGCTTATGCCTTAATCAGATAGTGAGAAGAAAATATGGTTGTTGAAGGTACTAGAAAGTAATCTAGAGCTAGTTTCACATTAGTTTTAGTGCTTAAGAGGAAATATATGTTAGACCAAGTATGTGTCTTGTTATAGGAGATTATTCCCCATACTTCATGGACTTGAAGCCAAGCCAAGCTGCTTAGCCAAAATATACCTTCTACCTAGAGTTTATACTCCACTAGATCTTGAAGAAGGCTTTTTGGGGTTTAAGAAATGGTTTTTGTTAGGTTTGGGAGGTGTGAGAGAGTTTTGAGAGAGAGAGAATGGTTTAGATGGATCTAGTTAGAGGTTTGGTGTGTCAGGTCAAGGGGAAACAAGAAGGGAATCTTTATAACTCCCTCATGGGGGTTCAATCAAGAATTTGTAAAGTAATGAATAATAGATGTAAAGTGATAGCCAAGTGACTATTTAAAAGACCTACAAAATAAGTGATATACTTAGCTATAGTGGTGACTGAATGATTGATGCCCTAAATAGAGAAAATAAGTGGGTATTACTAATCCTCAAGAGCTTGGTTCTTGATCTAGATTGACTTACGTAAGATAACAATAATTCAAGCTATCAAAATTTGAATTTCAAGAGCTTGGATGAAAATAAGAATTAGTTTTCTTGATTTATACTAACTTGATCATAAGGTTGGATTTTGGCTTATATAACTGACATTGATGATCTCATTGATGTCGGTCATGGGTTGATCGATGTTGATGGCCTTGGAATAGGTAAAAATACTATTTTTGGCAAGTTTTATATTACTCATCATGCCAAGTGTGGAACCCATTAAAAATGGTAAAAATAAGAGGTTAAGAAGGACATAGATGGTTAGGAATTTAGTTTTGAGGTGAGAATAAGTCTTGGGTAGTTAGGATAAGGGGACTAAGTCTTGAGGTGACTCATCATGTGAGAATCAGTCTTAGGATGAGGTGGCTTGGTAAGGTGGTAAAAGAGTTTTTTAATTAGATTAATCATATATTCAAATTAATTAAATATGTGAGGGGTAAAAGCATGGGTTAGGGAGGCTAATTGAAAAATAGGCTAAAGGAGGGTTTTGACACAAGGAGTTATACACATGTGTGTGATGTAATTTTAGTGTCTACAGTTATCAATTTCTCTGGTTAATTATTTTATTTTGGTCAATTCATTAATTTTCCTTCTTTGATTGATTAATTCAAATATTTCCATTTTTTATTCATTATTTTAATTAAATTATCTTCAATGTATTAATTAAATTGATATTTGATTAAATTAGTTAAACATTCTTCTTATTAAATTCCTCATATTTTTATTAATTAAATTAATCATTGATTATCCTAATTAATCATTCTTATAAATTATATTTATTTTTAAAATATAATTGCAACTTACTTTCATTTAACTAATTCTTATTTTTCTCCAAGTAGGCATCTTTATTCAAGAAAGGATCATGAGATACTTTGGAATATGCTTTTGTGAGCTAAAATAAATTTGATAAAGTGAAATAATGTAAAATTTATTATCTACCCTTCATCTTGGAGACAATATGAAGGGCCATTAATAATTCTTTTGGGATATTTTAGGATCATTCTCAACCCTTCATCTTGGAAAAAAAATGAAGGGTCCATATTGGTAATCCGTGTGCCTTTCTTGGGAATGATTCTCCTCCCTTCATATTGGAAATAATATTAAGTGTCTAAATGGAATATAATAAATATATTATAAGGATAATCCTTCACCATTCATCTTGGAAATAATATTAAGGGCTTATATTAATTCTTATTTGATATTTTCAAATATCATCCTCCACCCTTCATCTTAATTAAGATAAAGGGTTCACATCAGTGATCCATGCGAAGATCCATATGCACTCTTGATGACTCTTTTAACACCATTAAATTTAATTTCAAGATTAAGGTTACTCACTAATCCTAATTTTTTATAAATATACTTCATTGCATTTTAATTGATCATGCTCAATTCAGTCAATGAAGTGATGACCAATTTTGGAGTCTTATTGTGCATCATCTTCCCAATTATTGATCAAGTTAAACATAGTCCATATCTTAAATGGAGATGTTTCAAAATAAATTGGAATTAACAAATATAATTTGACACTATATTTTAGCCACATCCTATTCAAATACATTTCTAATAGAGGTTTGCATGCTTTTGATTTGAATCTTATGCATTATTAGCCAATATTTATATACTCATGAGGTCTTAGGTTCAAGAATGTTTCATTTGGTTTTTGTGTTTAATTTAATAAACTAAATTGGTGAAAATATAGCTTTTGAATATTCCTAATGACACATGATTTTCACTAGAAAATTTCATATACTTCTTTGTATAAATGCTCATGAATAACTTCTTTTGTAGAAATTCTTATTTTTTAATTATTATGTGAAATTGTTAATTTTTTTATCGAGCCATCATTTCAAGTCTATTTTTCCTAATATATATTTCAATATTATTTAATGTTACATGAACACCACACAATTATTATTATATATTCCTAGAATACCCATCAGAACATGCTAATTTTTATTTTATGTGAAGTAAGAAACATAAATAGAATGCAATCACGGATAGATAAAAATCAAAGTCTTTTCTTCAGTATAAGATTAGAAATTAGTTTAATAATCTTATATGAACATAAATATAAAATTCCTTAGTATTACTATATGTTTAATCAAATTTAATCAAAATAAAACATTCACTACAAAATAAGGATAAAAGATGTTCTTGAAAAACCATCATCAAATCTCTATATTGATCTCTATATGTTTGAAACTTATTTTCATTACAAGTGATCATTATATATGGTATTGTATAATACAATTTCACTTCACATTCCATCATTTTTATTTGGGAGTGAATGATTCCTTTTGTATTTTGTAGAATTTTAAAATGCCTACATAGGCTGAATATATCCAAAATATAATACATTGTACTACTTGATATCTATCACACACTTGTCCTTGATCTACACTCTATGATTTTATAGTTATATTATACTATCAATAGTTTTCATCATATTAATGATATCCAATAGATCTATTTTACAAGGTTAAATTTATCTAATAATCATTTAACTTGGTTTGAGAGCTATGTGCATTCTTTATTTTTTAAGAATCTTCATCATATTTTTAATTGGGATGATTTAAAGATGCCAATCAAGAAGGAATTTTATCCTATTTTTTATGAGGAAGAGATTTCCATGTATTGGAAATATATTAGGGAAAATTGATGCCAAAGTGAGTAGGATTACATCAACATGTTTCGTAAGAAGGCTGTCCAAATGGGAAAAAATGTAGCAGACCATGATCTCTTGATGAAGTATATGGGTGTAATTCATAGTCATTTGTGGAGAGTGGTCCTCTTGGCCAAGCCTAAGGATATAGATGAGGCTTGTTCTCAATATCACTAATTGGATATGGAAAATAATAAGGCTCCATACACCTCTTAAAATAACTTCAAGCCAAAAAAAGATCTAAGAAAAAAAGGAAAGGTAAGTAAAATACTACTTTCATTCATAAAAAAGATACTAAAGTAAATTATGGTGAATTAATTATTGATACTCATTATGAGGATAAGTTTTGTAAGATCCATTTAAAATTGTATATTTTCAAGAAAAATAATAACAAAAAGGCCATGTCTTCACTTCAAGGTGAATATATGGTTGTAGCTCTAAGGTGGATGATAATTTGTGTTTTATCTCCATTAATAGAGAGGTATGTTTGGGTAGTATTAGTTATCAAGAGAGTGAGATTTATAAACTTTTATGTATTAAAATTCAAATGAATAAAGTAAAATTGGATGCTATTTTTATATTTTTTCACAAGAAAATTTCATAATTAAAGAGTAGGTAGAAAAATTGAGTTTTGAAACCTACACACATCTAATCCCATATTATTCAAGTTGGGTAAATAAAGGTGTAAACATCAAGGTGACCAAACAATTCAAGGTTAAGTATGATATTAATTCTAATTTCATTGAAGAAGTTATAGTGGATGTTTTAGTGTTTATTAACCCTTACATGTAAATTTGGGATTTCATATTCATGATGAGATCCAAATAATATTGATTGGTAAAGGATGCAAAAATCTATATCACTTCAACCTATAAAAGAGACTCAAATATATATTTTTAGTGAGTGCCTCCAAATATAACAATACTATTAACGCTATAAGTATTTTTTCTTTGTTTATTTTGAGAGATTTTCAAGATATAGATGTTATGGTAAATAAAAATTATTGTAGCATGTTTAATAAAAAAGAATATAAGTTTATGGGAGAGATATTACAATAGTTCCGAGAATTTGTTTAGGATCCTATAGGGTTACCATTGGTTAGTTCCATTAAGCATAAAATTAATTTATTTCCCAATAGTCTACTTCTAAATCTTGATTTATATAGGTAGTCCTTGAAGGATGGAAATGAGTTAAAAAAATAGTTTTAGTATTTAATTTAATAGGGTGTACTATGTCCTAGTACTTCTCCATGTGGTTCTACTATTATTTTAATACCTAATAAATATGGCACATGGATAATGTGTGTTAATTATAGATCACTTTATAATACAACCCTCAAGAATAGGTAATTTATTCCCATGGATAGATGATATTCTTGATCGAATTCAACATGATAATATTGCACTAACCTTGATTTTAAATATGGGTATCACCAAGTATAGATAAAGGAGGATGAGGTTTTGAAAAAAGTGCTCAAAACAAGGGAAGGGTTGTATGAGTGGTTAATTATACTTTTCATTCTATTTAATGCACCAAATACTTTTATGCTATTGATGAATGAGGTAATGAGGCCATTTATTTATTCCTTTATCCTTGTATAGTTGGATGATATTATTATTTTTAGTATAAATTTTGATGAGCATATTTAGCATCTCAATGTTTTTTAAACATTTGAAGGAGAACAAGTTATTATTTATTGAGAAGAAATGTGAGTTTCCTAACAATGATTATTATTATTTATACATGTGGTTATATATGGGGAATTGAGGATTGATCCAAATAAGTGTAGATACTAAAATCTTATTTATGCAGTAATCTAGTCTTGTACACTTGGAAAATATCTATCATGGTGGTACCTTTAAGTTATAAACCTGCCCGCTATCAAAATTTTCATGTTCACTATGTATTTATGCCTAAATTTCTTATTTCTTAGTACAACAATTTCTATTTTTATGCCCATGCCTTATATACTATGAAAAAAATTCTAAACCTAGTTATTATCCTTCACTTCCAATTTTAGACCTATTATTGGGCCCCTAACTTTGGTTTGATGGAGTTTTCAATCTAACTTGTTATCCACATTAGAGTGTCTACTTATTTTGTCTAGCAAGTAGTTAGCCTAATAGTTTTGATGGCCAACTAGAAGATCTAGTGTAAAACATGTGTTAGATAGTCAATAGATTATCAACTCTCACATAATTAGGACATCATCAAAGATATAAATAAATATGGAAAGTGGAGCATGGGAATCATAGGATCATGGAGCCAGTGGTTATGATGGAAGAATTCCAACTCAATGCTCACATATAGCCTCCACCCTTGAAAATATACTCCTCAAGGTCTATATAAAGAGCTCAAGCCAAAAAATGTAAAAACCTTATATTTTTAGTAAAGTTATAGAAAAATGGTTTGGGAAGCATTTCTTGTAAAGTTTGCTCTAGTGGCCATTAATGCCACCTAGATTTTTGGCTAGTCTTAGATATATAATGGAGGTAACCCTATTTCCAATTATATGTTCAAAAGCTCTCCTGTAAACTATTTGGCTATGTGTAGTATGTTTTTGTATTTAAACTCTTATTATATACTTTGAACAATTATTAATGGTTTATTTTGAAATACACTTGGGTTTGTCTTGGTTTGTATGTTAGTAGTATTACTATGGGGTGAAAGTGAGTTTGTGTTATGCCACATTTTGGTTAGTTATGCTAAACTAAAGTTTATGCATTTCACTAGTTTTAAATTTTAATGGAATATTTGTATTTTACTAACATCAACATGATTATACATCCAAAATGGGTATAGATCTATGTTCATGAACACAACCTTTGTTTAATCTATATATGTTAAGTATAGAGGATAACTTAAATCAAATTAGTCTTGTGACCCACTTAAAGCCTATATGACCCTAGGGTTACCTCGAAATAGGCCTATTCCTATGGGTCTACCCATTAGCTAAGTTAGCATTTCATTTTTTTATCCCCCCTTTGAATCCTTACATCATGGCATAACTAGCCTAACATGGGCCCTAGTTCTTTCTCAACTACGCTTCAGGTGAGAGTATAAGGCCTATGCCTTATGTGAATTATTTATTACATAGTCAATTAATTAAATTTTGAGCACAAAATTATTTATCTTATGATTGTGTTTGTTTTCAAAAAACCCTACTAGACCCCAAAATTTTGTTTCCATTGCTAGGACCCATGTTGAAGTTTGTTGTTATGATAGTGTGATAGGATGATGTATTGACTTGCTCTCAAGAACATTATGCATTGGGTGCACTAGGTGTAAAATAGTTTTGCACATAATTATCCAACTTAAAAAGGATAAAATATAATAAAATGGGTTTACAATAACCTATATGATGATTTTTATGAGATCATTTTCTATGATTTACCTGACCATGTGTACAACTAGTTGGCTACATATTTAACCCATAGAAGAAGAAGCTATAGATAATGTTATGATTAGATAAATGAGTGCCTAAATAATATTTAGAAACTAAATTTACCCCATACTATAGTGTGTATAAATTGTGGCAAGGAGATCTGAATATCTATGTGCTTGAGTTTGTAGTATCAATTTATTTGTGCCTTGAGGAAGCAAAATACCAATTTTTACATGACCTTAGAGGCAAGTTTATGGAGAAGTTTGACATAAATATCAAGAACATAATCATTTATTATGGGTTTTAAGTTTGGTGATGGAAGGATAAAATCCTTTCACATATGATTTGTGCAAAAGGGAAGATGGGGATGTGTAGGTGAGGTGTGATGGAAGGATGAGCCAATCAACCTCTAAGATCTCAAAAGACAAGCCTATAATGAGATATGGCATTGACTGACAAAGGATATATAAGTTGGAAGTGCCAATAGGACCCATAATAAATTATAAGGGCATGGGGAAGTATATCTTGACTAACAATAATGCAAATATGATAAGTTTAATGAAGTGATTGGCTAAGATCAACACTTAACAGGTTTAGGGTTAGTTGAGTTCTTACATAATTTGGCGAGTGTAGATACACTTAATATGCCTACCCCCTTTGAAATTGAGGCACATTATCATGCACTACACCCCCCACTTAAATATAGTGTAAAATTGATTGTTGACCCTACCAATGCCTTAGATCTTAAACATTTTATAGCTTCAGATTGTAACTTTGTTATTGAATAGCTTAATCTAGGCAAGGAGGTGAGCATAATTATCTCTATTCCATTGAGTAAAATCTCACCACAATAGAGCTTGAAAGAAAGGATACCAACATAGATGATGTCAGTAACACAAGGTGGGAAATATACCATAGGAAGTGGTCTGATGCCATAAACAAGTAGTACAACATTGATAACATCTACTATGCCAATAAGAATGATGAAAATAATGCCTAACACCAAGGGTGGATGCATTATATAAAACCTTATAAGAAGAGGCAATAACATGCCTAGTGGATTATGACTACCACTAAGAGGATAGGCACTAGGGGGACAAATGACATAAGTACTAGCTACACCCCTGCAATAGATCTACTATAAAATGGATATGCATCTCTTAGAGTAATGTATCATGGAAAATGTTGAGAAACATGTGTTGAAGTGTGAATTATAGTGGCACAAATGAGTCATGACACAATCAAAACACAAGGATAATTAGTTTATAACCAATTTAATTGATCATACCCACACCTAGTATAAAAAGTTTGATCATAACCAAGACATGATTGACTATGATACACTAAAGCATGCATTCTTGAAGGAGTTAAACATCTCAAAGTTCAAATAATAGAGAATCATTGAATTGAAATAAATTATGAAAGGACTCATAGAGAGTGTGCACTTGTAATATCTATGTTCTAAACTTTCTTATCAAACCTTTCATACGATATTCACCCTTCTCAACATGTGCAATGGTTCATTGGAGGGTTTCTCATGCCATTCTATAGGGTGATTTCCATAAGGACTTTTATAAACCCTTAAGAAGCACTTGAATCCATACTCAGATCCAAAGTATTCAAAAGTGTAGACACTAGGATCAACCTATTTATGGAGGCATAGATTGCATATATGGTGTCTCAGCTCTAAAAACTTACTACTATATCAGTGCATGGGACTCAAAGTGGACTAAGGTGTATCAAATATTAATTAAAAGGCCATAATAGAACTAAATACCCATGGAAGAATGTGTGTGATGTGATTCAAAGCTATGATGTCTATTGAGAGGTGCATGCTATGAAAAACTACCCTTTATTACAATACACTAGCCAAGTCAACATAATAGTCTATTATCATTTGTGTGATGCCTACACCCATAACACTATTAACTATCAGTTAATTGAAAAAATGTGTGAAAACATGGAAATGGGTGTGGGATAGGTTACAAAATCTTTTTGGGGAAATAAAACCAAGGGAATGATGGCTTTAGGATGTAGCAAGGTATTAGGGGGTGAGGTAGAGGATGCGGTGGAAGAAGGTTCCCATCATGCTCATATTATCGATATGGCTCAATAGAGAATTATCAGAATGACTTCCATACACATCCCATTTATGGGTACTATTAAGGACCCTATAAGGTTGAATAATACCCTGACCTTTACAAAAATTTGACCCATAGAAGGGCTGGTGCAAACAAGGGCACGAGGATGATCAAACAAGATTAGAATATGGAAAAATGGATTATAAAGGCATAACCTACATGTATAGTATAAATCAAGGTACAAATAGCTAATCAAAGTGGGTTCACCACTTAGCCATTAGCTATGCCAGTACCTGAGCTATACCTCGATTATGGGGATAAGGGTCAAAATGAACATGTAATGTGGCATGAACCAAAGTTTCACCTTATCTAAACCCAACACATCAGAAGGATGTACTACAATAGACTATGAGAATAATATAAAACTTATAAGGAAGTCTCAAATTAGCATGGGAACTAGAAGAACATACTATTATGGATTGAAGGAAATAAGATAATCTAAAATTTAAAGTACAATAATTGACTGAGATCATATGTCTCTTATAGACCAAGGGTATGCTACCCCTATTGAAGAATTTTTTCCTAGAACATCTAGGGAAAAATTAAGTCAAGGTTTTCATTCCATGCATGGAGAGGGCATGAAAAGTTTGGCATAATCATAATTTTGAATATGACAAAGAATTTTTGGTGGGCATCGCTATTGATGGCTAGTCTATTTATGAGTTCTTGTAGACACAGGCATTAAGGCCAACATCTTGATGAAGTCTGCTTGGGATAAAATGGGTATCCTAGCTTTGAGATGTTTTCCTCATGTGATCTTAATAGCCAATAAGACACAAGTGAAGCCTATTATGAATAAAATAAATGTGGTTGTAGATGTGATCATATGAATTTGATGTAGGGAGGAGGTTAGTATTATGTTACCAATAAGCAAACATATCTAGCCTAGATCATATAGGTAACATAGTAAAAAAAAATGAAAATCACAACTAAAATGTAGAGAACAAAAATATCCTTACCTTCCTAAGATGATCCAAATGATTTATCATATGGATTTCATGACTTGTGCTCAAAGAGTCTTTGGAAATATAACTTAGTTATCTCCTTCTCTCCTTGGCACCATGGTTGGATTATGGCTTATTATTGCTTGATGGATTGGCTTATTATTTTTTCATTATAAAATGATTACTTTAAATCTTTCTATACAACTTGCATTATAACTTTACTCTATCCAAGCTTTCATAAATTTAATAAGCAATGGCTTGTATTTATAGGTTTAAAAACTAACCCCAACTCAAGGTGAGTTAGAGTGTAGTTTAGTCATGGAATAAGTTAAAACCTAACCTACTTGAGTTAATTAACCCTAGTAGACTTAAAAGGGTGTCAAAACCTCATTATTTGTAATGAATATGCATGGTGAGATATTTTTAGATATTTTCAAAGGCTTGACAACTCACAAATGTAATTATGAAAACCTAAGATATTCTTGATTTTTGAATTTCATTAATTACTCATGGTCAATTAAACTAAGCATTTAATTTGTTTTAACATTTTAATTAATTTTGTTTAGGCTTTTATCATTTCCAAGATTTGATTTGATTTTTTCACTTGCCCCATTTAATAGGTGTATAGGCCAAATTGCATGTTATAATGTTGTATGATGATTGGAGATGAATCTATTAGAGGTTTTTATTAATTAAGGTAAGCTAACCCAATTAGGGATGTCTTAATGAGATTATGAGCTTTTATGAGTTATTCACAAGTGAATTTATGACATTTTAGTGAATTTATGACCAAATATATGAAATGGGGTGGAAGAGATTGATTTGCTTAAAGGTAGTTATAATCAGTGGAATATGGATCTACCCTAGTAAGGATAGACAAATAGGATTATTTTCCCATAGGTAGTTATAATCATCAACATAGGTAGTATTAAAAAGGTGATGATTTTCCCAAAGGTAGTTAGAATCATAGAAAAAGGCTTAGGCTAACAAGAGGATGATTTGCCCAAAGTTAGTTATAATCATCAAATGGGGAAAAAATGATTTGATAATAGGTGGTTATAATCATTAGTAGGATAAAAACATGCCCCAATTAGGTGCATGAGGATAATGGTTTTCCCAAAGGTGGTTATAAGCATTATCAAAATGAAAATGTGCCCCAATTAGGTAGAAAAAATAGAATGATTTACCCAAAGGTGGTTATAATCATCAACCTTTAAATGTATGGAAACATAATGATTTTCCCAAAGGTGGTTAAAATCATTGCTAATGTAAGTGGGATGTTATATAATGATTTGATCATAGGTGGTTATAAGCATTGTACCTTGATTATGGAAAACATGATATGGAGGATGATGGAAAATTGGAAGATGACCACGATCGACACCATTGACAATGGTTTTGTTAGATGCTTATACCTAGCCATTACCTTGTGGGCAATGTTTCATGAATTTTTTTGTTTAATCTTGTACTTGACACATAGTAATTAGACATCCTTATTTTTTAATGATCTACCATTATCAGATATAATTTTGGAGGGGACACCATAATGGAAAATGAGATGGTTAAAGATGAATTTGCAAATTTGCCTTTCTAATCACATAAGTGAGGGGTATAGATTCAACCAACTTAGTGAATATTTGGTGGCATTAAGGATATGTTTATGGATATAAAATTAGGTGGGGTTTATCTTCCTAATGAGATTGAGGATCCATGTATTAAATGTCCATGGTGTAAGCATTGGTTTCAAAATCTTAGCCAAGGCATGAATCAGATTGGAATACCATTGACATTTATGACATCTTTTAACATATGTAGCTTCATCTACATCCATCATTGACCAATAGTACGTAGTATGTACGAGATTTTTGGCTAGTACTTCCACACTAGTATGGGTTCCACATACTCCTTTGTGAACTTCCCATAATGCTAATGTATATTTTTCCAAAGTTCAACAATAAAGCATAGTTCCATTAAAATTATGGTGTTATAGTGTTTGTCTAAGTAAGGTATAACATTGAACATTGTGGATAAATTATTTAGATTATTTAAAGGATAAGTTTGGTAGCATTATTTAGTCATGATGATAGGTGTATAGGTCTAAATACCAAATAGAGTTGGGACCAATAATATCACATAACATTGTGATAGTTTAAAGTTCATGAGCTAGTGTTATTAGATTTTCAATGAGAAACTGATATTCTTTTATCAAATATATATTTTGAATCAATGATATATTGGTAGCCATGACATATGTTATTCTATTATTGGCTTTTGATATATGTTCAAATTGGATATCAACAATCTATTGTTTGAGAGTGTCAACCATAGCCTTATAGGGTAATAGTTTTTCATTTTTGATTTTAAAATGGTTTGTAATCTGATTGATGATTAATTGAGAATTACCATAAACCTTTAAATGTTATATTTTCCATTATACTTATTATTGAATCCCTACAATGAGTGATTCATATTTGTCCATGTTATTGGTACAACGAAAGTTGATTCATAATTATTTATGGATTAGATCCCCCTATGGAGTAATAAATAAAAGGCTTACCCCTGATCCATGTGTAGTGAATGATCCATCAAAATAAATCTTCTAATGCTACTCCTCAAGAGGTGTTTCAATTATGGTGATGATGGATTCATATTGTAATTTAAATGGTAATGGTTATATATCAATAAGGGGTGCTTTAAAAAGCTAATTTATAAGAACTTGCCCCTTGGTGGCTTTCTGGTTGACATGCTCTATCTCAAAAAAATTTAAAAGCATGATCCATTTGGCCATATGGCCTTGTAAATATATTTTATATAGTAGATACTTGAGTGGATCTACCTTGGAAAAGACCATGGTGTTATTATTTAACATGTAATGCCATAGTTTCTAAATTGCAAAAACCATAGCTAAATAAGCTTTTTTAATGGGCATATAATTGTGTTCATATGCGACCAGTGTATGGCCTAGATAGTACACATCATGCTCCTTTCCATTATCATCATGTTGAGATAGAATTACCCCTAAGGCTTTATTGGTTGCTGATAAATATAATAAAAATGGATGGCTTGGTATTTGAGGCAATAAAATAAGTGGGTTGGCTAGATAGTCATTTAAATGTTGAAAAGATTCTTAGCATTCATCATCCTGATGAGATTCTACCCATTTATTATGAAATTTCATGAAAGGATGACACTTATTGGCCAATTGAGAGATAAATGATCTAATAGATTATATTTTTCCCTATAAACTATGGAGCTACTTCAAATTGGTCAGTGGTTGCATGTTTGTTATGGCTCATATTTTGGATGGGTTGACTTCAATGCCTCAACAAGACATAATGAAGACAAGGAATTTTCCTAAAGTAACTCCAAAAACACACTTCTTAGAGTTGATCCTAACTTTGTATTCACATATTCTCTTAAATATCCATCATAGTGTTGTTAGATGATCAGCCCTAGTCTTTGATTTGCCTAGTATGTCATCAACATAGTCATCAACAATGTCATGCATCATATCATGAAAAATGATGGTCATGGATTTTTGGTAGCTATCCCCTACATTTTTGAGACCAAATGACATAACCTGATAACATAATGTTCCCCATGGAGTTGTGAACATTGTTTTATGTTGTTTTTTTGGTGTTATTCAAATATGGCTAGACCCTAAAAATCCATCCATCAGTGACAAAATTTCATAACCCACTATGGAGTCAATAATCATATAAATTTTTGGTAGAGGAAGGTCATCCTTAGGGTAGGATTTTTTATGTACTTTAAATTAGTGTAGATCATGCTTCCTTCAATATTTTTGTTGATTAGCATAATAGTGGAGATCCATTCAGAATAGTTGATTGGCCTAATAAATCATGATTACAAGAGTTATTATAACTCTTTCTTGATTAATAAAATAATTCGAGGATACATCTTGTATAATTTTTGTTTTATAGGTTTAGCATTTAGATGTACCACAAGGTGATGTACAACCAAGGTGAGGTCCAAACTAGGCATGTTAGAGTAGGCCTAAATAAATATATCAATAAATTCCCTCAAAAAGACCGTAAAGACTTCACATTCCTTCTTAGTGTGGGATGCACCTAATTTGATCCATTTCAGGTCATTTGGAATCATGATGTTAACCTCTAGCATATCCTCTACTAAAAGGGTCAAACTATCTTATAGAATGGTCTGCAAAGATTTGAATTGGTTTATAATGGTAGAGTCTTTTGTAAGGACTGGCTCTTCAAGTTCTCTTAAGTATGATGAATCAAAATCTCTTAGTGGTAGGGATGGACATGTAATAAATACTATTGGAAAATCCTAGATGATTTGATCAACATCTTGCTGCTCTTTAAGATTGAACTTAGACCCATAGGAAAGTCAATCATTGGTGTTCTCTTAAACTATGTTAGATGAATTTTGAACACCTTTATCTAATGGCACTTGAAATATGTTTTCACCACTAAATTGGACTTTATTTTTACCATTTCCCTAGTCTAAAATTTCCTCAAAGAGGTTTTCACTTTGGGACCTTAATGTTTTATTTATTTGTTTTTGGATAAGGGTGCTCACACATTCTCCAAAATAGGTTTCAGGATCTAGTTTTATTGAGAACCCTTGTTTATGGTATCCTAACGAAACATTATCCCTAAGGCCAAGGAAATCATAGAAGGCCTCATCATTCTAAAATCCATCAACTGACACTTTTAATTCTTGTTGGCCCCAGTTTATTAGTTGAGGATAATATAATGAAAGCAGACTATGGTGAATAACTAGTTGAAGGGTACAAATGGAATTAGTGTCAAAAAAATTGGTATTGGATAGGTCATTGAAATGGCTATGATTGAACTATGATTCACTATCAGCATCATCATCACTAGTCATTGGCATTGACACATGAATAAGTTAAGTGTGGTTACCCCCAAGAATTTTATATCCAATACAATATGTTCCTTTGTATCAAGTGTTAAACATTGGTTCAAGAAGACCTTACTAATTTAGCCTAAGGCCCACTCCTTCATAGGCATGTTTCTCCATGATTCTATTATAAATTGGAAACTTGGAATTGATATAAAAATCAACCATTTTGTCATTATAAAACCATGATTCATCACTTTCAAGTGGGTCCTTTTATTTTCCAAAGGCTATAAAAGTGGTAAGTGCTAAATTATGTATGTGGCCTTTGCCCTTTCTTTATCATTTGATGTAGGGTTTGGTTTATGTTCTTCCAAAGGACTTGGGATTATATGGAAGCTTATCAATGTGAAAGGTATCATGGGTCAAGTATTTTCCTTGGCCATTAGCCGATATATTATAATGATTATACATTTTAGGAGGTGATATGTGGGAAAGTGAATCAAGGGTATCAGATTTAATGAACTTGCCCTCTAAGGAATCAACAAGTATTTATTTTCCCTTGTCCTTATTAGCAACTAGATTAAAGCTGAAATGGTAGTTATAGATTTGGTGCTTAGCCTCTAAATGCTTAAAATACTCGTATGGTTACAAATATCCATTAAGGGTGACATCCATACTTGAATGGGGGAACTTGATACATTGGTACAATGTTGATGAGATTGTATAAATTTTATGTATATAAGGTCTACCTAAGAGCATATGATACAAAAATTCAAGGTCTAACACATGGAATAGGGTATCATGAGTCAAGCTCCTAATGATAATTGATAGGATAATGGTGCCTTGTGATTCCTACTCTTCATTATCATAGGCCTTAATGGTGATCATTTCTAGCTAGAGATCAGTTGTCATGTACCTGAGAAGCTTGTTGAGCTTTAAAGACATTATGTTTAGTCTTGATCCATTATCTACGAGGGCACTTTTCACTTTGTGATACATTATGGTAACTTATATATACAATAGATTATTATGCAATGAGCCAAGGGATCAAATATCACTTTGGTCAAAGTTTAATTATTTTTCTAAAGCTATATGTCCAACCAAAGCTTGAAATTTTGTAGGATATATGTCATTTGGAACTTGGGATTGGCTAAAGAATTCTATTAAGATGTTCATGTGGATGGTGGACGTATGCAAAAAATCTAAAATGGATATTTGTGCAAGTGTATTCTATAATTGTTACATAATATAGAATGTCTTAACTTATATAATAATAAATGGTGTATTCCTTACTAGAATGGTTCGTTAGATGGGTGAATTGGAAGATGAATGTGGGCTTGTTATGGTAATCTTCAAATATCAAGTTGTGATTTCATAATTAGGATTATATAAAAGACCATTGTTGATAATAAATGATTATGGAAGAACTAGATAAGTCTTGATTATTCGTGTACTTGTGCATGGTCATGGGATAATGACAAGTTATCAATATAAGGTCTAAAAATGGGAATCCCTACTTGTTATTATGCTTATATGTGGTCCCAAGTCAAAGAAAGATCACCAAATGGTTTTTTTGATTGGGAATGATTACCAAAGGTCTTGTTTTATTGGTACATGGTCTCATATTAATGGAGATGATATTAATGCTACAACTTGTAATATGGCCTATAGCTATGTTGTAGTCATGTGAAACTACATGGTAGGTCTGTTGGTTGTTGGCATCATTATGGCCTTGGTTCTATCCATTCATTTGATGTTGTAGGTTATTCTATTAGTTTTATTGGTTATGTTGATTCTACCTTGGATGTTGGTACTATTATTTTTGTTTTTGTCCTAGCCACTATTATTATTGCTATTGTTCTTGTTTGTTATGTTGGGGAAAGGGGTTTTGATAAATTATAAGGTTCTAATTAGATGTGGAATCCATGTGATCCAATGTAATCTCTTTGTTTTCCAACATATTATAGATTAAATGTTTAATTTTCACACATCATCACAAATTATGTCTATTAAACTGATGATACTTGTAGAATTCATTTTGCCTATACCAGTATGGATAGTCAATGCGCTCTAGATAGTGTTTCAAAATAGGATAGTTAATTAAGTTAGATACAACTAGATTTAAAACCATGGACTTAATGGGTTATAAAAGTTCACTAAATAAATGATGAGTAGGCACATTTATCCTTAAGGGAGGGGCTTTCAATGGCAAAGGTTGTTGAATTTATTGTATTGGTCTAGGTTGTTGTGCTTGCTGCATTTGTTGAAGAGGTTTTTGGTGAGGAGTAATTTGCATATGCAACATTTATCTAAAATACTATGTTTTCACTATTTATACATTTCATGACTCAATTACTTCATTCCATATAACATTATTGTTATAGATGAACTGCTTAGGTTTGTTATAATTATTGGCCTAGGTTGGTTGTGATGTTTGTGCTTGGACTTAGTTTTGATTTTGGCCATTATTCTAGTTTTGATTTTAGATTGGTTTTGACAAGGTAAGTTTAATTATCCCTTTGTTAATAAGGGATATTTTTATCAACAAAAATTTTTCAATGATTTCTTTGAAAAGTGTGCACACTTCAACTCCAAATGGTAAGATATCTCACTATGTAGATTTTTAGTAAACACAATGACTAGTTGTTTGTTTGGTAAACTAAGGGTAAATCATCTATAAAGTAATATGCATAATTGTATATAACTTATGAAGCTTTCAAAGACCTTTTATTTGTCTTGCATAAAATCTACCAATGAAATATCATGCTCAAGATTGTAGGAGAAGTGTTGCACAAACTTGTCATAAAGATCATCAAAATTAGAAATGAAATTCTTGGGAAATTTTAGGAGCCATTCTAATACTTGTCTTGCTAGGCTTCTTGGAAAAAATATTAAAATGTATATGTTGATATAGTCTACTAGATGGCATGCAATAAATAATTCTATCAAATGGGACTTGGGGTCACCTTTCCCCTTGTATTTTTCAAATTTTGGTGGCTCGTATCCTAGAGGAAATGGTATCTATAAGTACTTGATGTTGAAACAATAGAAACACACATCATCCAACTTACAATTTTTGGTATGTTTCCATTCTTAGATGATTTAAATTGAATCATTCATTTATTGCAATTATTATATAAGGAAACCAATGGGAATTTTGGACTAAAGTGGAGGCTAGGCAATCAAAATTGGATTACTTTGATTGGGGTATAGTGGAGGAATTTATTGGGGAATATTGGTTTGGTTTGGGAATGGAATAGGAATATTCATATGTGGATTATGATAAAATTATTGAAATTACACGTGTTGTGATGAGATATTTTAGTTAGGATTGGGTATATGGTCCTAGATTTGGGTAAATTATGGCTAGGATGGATGAATATGGTTGTAATGTATCTATCAAGGTTAAATAAGGACATGATGCTAACTATTTAAACCTTATTGATTGAGGGTAACTTGTGAACTGAGGCCCTATCATTAATCTTGTGGCATGTTTGGCATGAAAGGCAATCATTACCTAATTGGTACTTGTGTAACATTGGAACCTCTTGGTTGCAAGAACACTTGTTATGAAGTAGGTGTATGTTGAAGCTTCAAACTTTGTCACTAACTAATACTTGTACATTTTTGGTTAGACATAATTTGTGATTGGATTGACATGTTGGTCTTTGATTTAAGAGGTATGTTCGATACTATCTAGCAAGGTGGAACATTGGCTTCCCCTATTGAGGTGGTAAGATGTTTTACCTTTGTTGCATGGGTATGTTGGATGGTTCCAATTATTATGGAATGTTACTCATCACATATTTTGGTAGAGTAACATTAGTCACATTTTTTTGAGGCATGACTCTAGTCTTTACTTGGATACTTAATCCTTGATGTTGGGTGCTTGAAAGAGTAGTTGGCTGAGGATTAGAAGTAGTTGGTTGAGGTTTGAAAGTATAAGATATTTCCCCTTATATTTTTTAGCCATTCATGGTGTTGAATAAAGGCACATTTTGTTATTGACTATTTTTTAATGAATTTACACCACTTTGGTCTAGATTGGATATTACTTACACATCATCCACTATGTTTGGCTCACTATTCTGCATAGGAGTAGAAGACAATTCTTTCATAATTAGGGTATTAAACATGTTTTATACTATTTTTTTTTTTAAATGGGTATATACCCTAATTTTATTGGCCTATAAATTCAATTAAGACTCTTGTTAAAGATGCTAACTCAATAAGAGGAGCACTTGACATGGATATACTATTAAAGTCACGTGTTAGGTTTAGGTATGTTTGGTATGTTATTTGCATCTAAATGAAATGATCCACTATGAGGAACTTTTCTATGAAAAGTATAAAAGGGTCTTGATACAATATCAACACAATGAAATGAGGGTTGTTATAAGAGTCATATTCATTGGTTTGATTATAAGACATGTTATAAGACCCTCTTACTAGACTTATCAAGTTTTCATGGGGAAAGTCTATGAAAAACTTATCCTCTACCTCTAAAACTCTAATTAATACTTCATACTTATTCATAATAAAGTTAAAATCAAATAAATATGGGTCATAGAATGATGGCATTGTAACATAATAAGGTTATCATTGTACTTATTCTACAGCTAAAGGTATACTAGCTAAGTACTATGCCATATGTTCTTGGTCCTAATCTGAGTATGGAGGCATTTTGACCAAATAATGGGCCAAAGGATCTTAACTCTATTACCTTGATTTATTGTTGTAATGTGGATAAGGATCCATCTCAAAAATTAAATAATCTTCATAGGGGTCTTGAATAAAGTCTTCTTATGTAATAACATTTCCATACCCTAGATTATACATGACACCACTACGTGTATATAAAGACATGGTTAAATCAAGGGTTTATATTTTGTGGCAAGGGAGGAGAGTAATAAAAACTCTAAAAAATAATGTTGAAAAATAGAAAAGGTTCAAACTAGGTCTAACTTGGTCAAAGTGGTGGATTTGTATATCCAAAATGGTTTGTGATAGAACTTGGTATAAAATGGTATAACATCAAATTTATCATGTCAAATGTCTCACACAAACAAGTTCAAGTGGATCAAAATTTAAAAAATGTCAATCTCAGGGACAAAGTGTTCTAAATAGGTCTAATCTAATAAAAATAAAAGGTTGTTAGGTATTTTGCCCAAACATGACATCAAAAGCTAAGCTCAAGTAAGGCATGTGCTAGGAATCTTGGCTAAACTTGATGTAAAAATATAGACATTAAACAAAGAGTTATTTAATCTAAAAAACTTAAAACACTTTAGCATAGACTAGGCACTTGATTTTAGACATGAACTTAGTCAAATTGGCATGAGATATGAAATAAAAAGCATTTAGAGATAGACTATTTTCTTCCAAATGATGGTACAAACAAATAGTTCTCTAATTTGGGTAAAGAATTAACCTAAGTTATATAACCCAAAAGAGAAAGATCAGTATCTAATCCTAAATTAGATAAGGCTTAAACATAAATCAATCAATGTTTGGATCTAAACTTATCAAGGTTAATTAAAAACTCAACTTAAGAAAACATAGGCTTTAGTTAACCAAATAATCTAGACAAAATTTAATGGTGTAATGGCACTTGACAAAGATCATAATGGCATACAAGGTTTGGTTTAAACATGAATCTTACAACATAATATGAGTCTATGAAGTTATTTGAGTAGAGTAATGATGTTATTACTCTCTAAAAATATAAACAATGGTTTTATTCAAAGACTCCAAGGCACAAACTTGAAATTATTTGGGAAGCATAGCATTACTCATTTCAATCAATTGACACACACAATATTTTTGACACAAAAATTCTAAGGTAAATGAAGGTGTCAAACAAATGGCATAATTCCTCCTCAAAACATGGACTAGTGTGGACAAACAACTCATTTTAATGTGGTAGAAATAGATAAATATTTAGTCTCAAAGACCAAATAATCAAAGGAAAAATACCAAATATAACTAAGTAAATTTTCCAAAGTCCTAAACTAACAAGGTATGGTCAAATGGGGTAGACTAAAACTATAGTTTTTGAACATCTAGATTAACCCCAAGTCTGATTAACACTAGAAAAACATCATGTCAATCAAGTTCATACCGATTAATTTATTATGCAAAGGTCTATTCCTTTACATAATGATTAAATCTATGGACTACTTAGTGGAATCCCATACCTAAATAGACCTAACTCAAGCCTTCGTTATGAAAAGAGAGGTTAGTTGCTCAACCCTATGGATCTCATAGTATGCATACCCTAATTTGTATACCCATCATGGAATGGGGTTGAAACACTGCTGAGAGATGAAACCCTAGGTCAATATTTCCCTAAAGAACTTTTGAATAAGCTATGAACTCCCCTTCACAAGCCAAATTTCATGAAAATAAAAACTAAGTGGAAAGATTATAGGGTTACATTTAGATCACCTAAAACATGTGGGTTTTGTAGAGAGCCTTGATAGCATTCTTTCCATGACTTGAACTAGGCATAGATTACAAATGAAAATGCATTTTTGGTCATCCAAGTTCCCTATAGGGTATGGGGAAAGAGCATACATGTAGTCTTCCTTTTATACAAAAAACACACAAGTAAAAAACACTTTCAAGAAATTGTACTCTAATTGAAGTGTCAATTTGATAACCAAATGAAATTTTTGATTTAGTTCTTTGGTCCCTTGGCTTAATTATAAAATCTTTAAATAAAAAAGCACAACACAACTTAATAAAAAACACCTATGTTCATTTCAAACACTAAAAACAAATATTCAAGACCTAACATATTCATTTTAGGCACCAAAATGAAATGTTTAAGAATTAGCCATTCTAATTCCTTTTAATCACTAAAGTTAAATGTTCAAGACTTAGAAATTATTTCTGGCACCAAAAATGAAGTGTGAAAGAGTTATCTAAATTTATTTTAAACACCTAAAATGAAATGTTCATTAGTCTAAACTTGTAAATTAATGTTCTATTCCTACCTTGGACCTAAAAGGGTTAGAGAGTTTCCTCCTACTTTGAAGCAATTAAAATGATGAGAAAAAAATTTCAAAACATAGCTCTTGGGTTTCCTATTTTAAATACATAAAGACTGATATCTATCACCTATGACCAATGCCAATTACTAGAGAATTGATGTCGATTGGTAATAACCGATATGGGTCAATAAGGATCAAGATCGATTGCCTATGAACCTAAAGGAAAAACTAACATAAGATAAAAAAAATGTTAATTATCTAAAATTTAGATAAATAATTGTCAAAACTTATAACATAGTTACTAGGTATAGAGTTTAAATGTCAACAAAACAAATAAATAAACATTATGAGTGACAAAAAGATTTAAAATCCAAGTTTTGTAAGCTATGTTTTACCCTAAAACCTGAGTGATGATGGTAACTTAGAAATGATCTTGGTTAGGTACAAATGATGATGGTTTGGTAGAGCTAATGTTGGTTATGCCTGACTAACATCAGTCTTTGTGTAGATCTGAGTTAGCAAAAAAATAAAAAAATAAGGTTAAAACTATAATTTTGAATATATTCAAGCATTAATTTGATAATTTATGAGTTAAATCTTGGTATCCTTGGTACGTGGGGTGATTTAGGTCCCATCAATCATGTCATTTGTGATCATAGGAATTTGACATAGAGAAGAGGTTAGTATTGTGTTAGAACATAAAATAAATGAAATCAACACACTAACAAGCTAGCATATCTAGCCTAGATCATAGGGGGAGAATAATAAATGAAAATTACAACTAAAATGTAAATAAAAACAATATCCTTACCTTACTTAGATGATCCAAATGATGTGTCATGTGGTTTTCTCGACTTGTGCATAAAGAGTCTTTGGCAATGGAACTTGGCTATCTCCTTTTCTCCTTAGCACTATGGTTGGCTTGTGGATTATGCTTGCTTGATGCATTGACTTATGATTTTGGAATAATAACATTATTAATTTCAATCTTGATATAAACCCTAAATTATAACTTTACTCTATTCAAGATCTCATAAATTTAATATGCAATGGATCGTATTGATAGGTTTAGAAACTAACCCCAACTCTAGGTGAGTTAAATTGTATTTTAGTCATGGAATGAGTTCAAACCTAACATAATTGAGTTAGCTAACCCCAGTAGAGTTAAAATGGTGTCAAAACATTGTGATTTTCAATGAATAGGCATGGGTTAGATATTTTTAGATATTTTCAAAGGCTTGACAACTCACAAATGTAATTATTAAAACCTAGGATATTCTTGATTTTTAAATTTCCTTTTTTAGAATTTAATTAAACTAGGCATTTAATTTGGTTTAGAATTATAATTATGTTTAGGATTTTAGCATTTCTAAGGTTTGATTTTATATGTGCACTTGCCCCATTTAATAGGTCTATAGGCAAAATTGCATGTTATGATGATTATAGATGAATCCATGAAAGGTTTTTGTTGCTTACACTAGGATAACCCAATTAGGGATGTCTCAATGATATTATGAGATTTTATGAGTGATGCACAAGAAAATTTATGATGTTTTAATGATTCTTAGGCTTAATTTTCAAAGGTTGGTAAGAATTGATCTCAATTCTAGTTGAAGCCATTGGTGGCCAATTTTAGGTGTCTATAATAGATATCATTGGCACTAAATTTTGGGATGGCTTTGAAGTAATAGAGTTAATAAAGAATGACAACTACCTAATGTTTATAGGAAGGTTGTGCTTTTATATGAAAAATGTATATATGCACTTTAAAAGGAGTTAAATGACCTTTGAGATTGGAAAGGAGAGAGTAGTCATACCTATATCAAATAACCAAGGACCCCCCCTATGTTGAGAGTGTGGATATTGAAGATGAAATTAGCTATATCTATAACATCATAGTGTAAGGCACTAAGACACTCAAGCTAAGCAATTAAGAAATCCTCTCCTGGGAAGATGGATAGTCAACCTCTGATACCACATATTTTATTTGTGAAAGATGGGTTGAGGAAACAAATGAGACAACTAGTTGATGATATTAATTTGTGTGAGTAAAGGCACCAAAAATTGTAAAAATAGGTTGGATACAGATTGATCATGATTTTATAATATGGATTTATTGTGACAATCAAAGGGGAAAAAGAGTATTACACATCTATAAAGGCAATATTTACACACTCCCAAGGTATGAAGGAAGTAATCTTGTGGAGGACTATGTCCACAACATTGAGTCCTACATACTAAAGGAGGTGGATAGAATGATCACATATGTGTACACATTTAAAATTTATAATGATCTTTGGTGGGAAATGTAGAAACCTATCTTTCAAACTTCGTAATATGTAAAGGTGGCCATTTAGACTAGATTTGGAAAATATAATGAGGACCTAGACATTTTAGCCTGCTCTAGAAAATCTAACACTATAACACATGTATAACTTTGAAAAGAGACATGGACTTTTTGTGGTGAAGATGCCCCAAGAAATCTATGCGTTCATGCCTTCTATATAACCTTAAAGACTTGGGTGAAGGCATGGTATGTATTAAATGAGACACATCATAAAATTATAAACTGAGATGAACTTAAGGATCGATTTGTTACATACCTTTTCCTTTTCTTTGTAAAATATTCAACTAATTGAACCATTTAAAATAACTCAAAGGTTAGTGTTTGAGGACATTGCTATACTAAAAGAGTGCCTAAGGGACCTATTGGGAAAAAAGGTTTAACACTCATAACCTTTTTTGAAGAAAAAAATTTAAACAATGACTCTAGTGATGAAGATGATGCCACTTGAAAAACACATAATTGGAAGAATTTGGCCAGAAAAAAGAAGTTAGTATGCTAAGTTGAGGATGACATCCTAGATTAAGACTACCCTACCTGTATTTAGGTAGAGACATCTAAGGGAATTATATAGGTCATGGATTCACATGAGGAGAAGCATGAAAATTATAGAGTGTTGTTAAAAACTACCAATGTATATATCAACTTAGAGGGGGAACCCAAAATTGCCACTCTATGCACCTATTAGTCTGACATGAAATTGGCACTTATTGTTGATCTACTAAATTAGTTATAAGACCTGTTCCCAAAAAACTATAAGGATATAAAAGGAATCAACCTATCCCTTTGGAAGGTGAGCATCAAACTAGTAAATGATGTAAGACTAGTCAAAAAGTGACCCTACAGAATGAACCCAAATGTTCTTGCCAAGGTCAAAATTGAGATCAATGGAATGTTTTCCATAGGAGCTATTTACCCAATGTAGGAGTCTGAATGGGTGAGATTCATGGTCATTATCATCAAAAAGGATGGACACATTCAAATTTTTGTTGACTATAGGATGTTGAATGCCACTTGCATGATCAAACCCTTCTAAACTCCATTCATTGACAAAGTATTGGAAGCATCACAGGTTGTGTAATATACACATTTACTGATGGATTTTTAGGTTACTATTAATTCCATATTGAAGAGGAATACAAGCCAAAAACCACCTTTACAATTGAGTGGGAATATTTTTCATAACACATGATGCCCTTTGGGCTGAAGAATGCAAAATCATTTTTCTCTTGGGTGGTGATCACCACATTCAAATAATTTATTCACAAGTTCCTCCAAGTGTATATAGATGATTGGTCAATATAAAGATTGATAAAATATCACTATAATAATTTGTTCCTAATGTTTTAAAGGTGTTGTTAGTAATAAATCTCTTTAAATCTCAAGAAGTGTATTTTGTGATGCCATTTGGTATATTTCTCAAGCACATCATTTACAAGGATGGCCTACCATTGATTTAGCCAAAATTACAATTAACCTTTAGATTCAAATGTTATCAATGCAAAAATGCATCCTTACCTTTTTTAGACATTATAGATATTATAGGAAGTTTATTAGTAATTATGATAGGATTATAGTGTTACTAGAGGAACTATTGTATAAGGATGGCCCATTCTATTAGGGTACAATGTGGGAGGATGATTTTGAGAACTTGAAGAAAAAGCTGGAAAGTGTACCAATGTAAAAATTTCCTAACTCAATGACTTCATTCCATGTCCATGTCGATGCCTATAGTACTGAAATCAGCACCATTTTAGCATAACCAAGAGAAGGGAAAAGATATCATCCTATTTATTTTACAAGCAAAAAACTAACCAAGGTAGAAAAAATTTACACCTGACTAAGCAGAGGCACTTTCCATGGTCTATGTCCTACATAAGTTTAGATAGTATTTAATGGTGACCCCATTTATCTTCTTTACTAATCATAAGGTGTTTAAGTACCATATGAACAAGGTTATTTTACATAGGCACATTTTCTAATGGATAATATTATTTTAAGAGTTCTAATTTTCTATTGTAGTCAAGCTAGGAAAGTAAAACTCAAGCCCAGACCATGTACCCCAGATCAACTCTAGAGAAATGACAACACCAATTAAAGATGATATTATTAATGTGAAATTCTATAAGATCTAACACATCCTATAAGACTTATCAAAGATCATAGTGTTTTTAACCTTTGGGTCTGCACCTCAGGCCATGGCAACTAAAGAAAAGAATCAACTCATAGTTCACACTGCCCCATTTTAACTCATTGGTAGGGAACTGTATAAATTAGGCCATGATGATATCATACATTGATGTGTCCTAAAACACTAACAAGATTAGGTATTTTAATAAGAAAATTATGGGATTTCTAGAGGCCATTGTGTTGAAGATACCACAATGCAAGAATTTATAAAATCTAGCTTGTGGTGGATGACTATGTTTAATGATGATGTAAAATAATATGCAAAAAAGTGTGAAATATACCAGAAGATAAGAAAACCAAACCAATAGGATGAGATGCCCCTCATCCCCATCCTTACATAGGTGCCATTCAAAAAATGGGCCATTTATTTTGTTAGTCCTATTACTTATTCCACAAGGAGAATAGGCATAAGGTACATTCTAGTAATTATAGATATTTTTACTAACTAGGTGGAATTTGTTCCAAAAAAAGACTATATAGCTATAATGGTAACAATATTCATTTGGGAAAACATTATCAATAGGTATAGGTGCCCATTCAACTTGACTAGTGACTATGGCACACATTTAATCAATGAAATAGATTAGATCTTGATATTCAAGTATATGGTGGCACACCATGAAATGACACTCTACCACCCTTAGGATAATATAATTATAGAATCATTTGATAAAATATTGGGGACATGCCTAAAAATAATTTGTAACATTAGTTGTAAGGATTGGCATTACTACATGTCAGCTATGTTATGAGCCTATCACATGACATATAAGTGCCTAAACAAAGCTACACCATTCCAATTGGTATTTGGTGTAGAGTTAGTTTTAAATATGGATTTATTAGTGCCTTTGTTTCACATCATGTGTATTGGTTGATTGGATGACCAAGAGTCACTTACCACATGCCTGGAAGTTGCAGAGAGGCTAGACTAGACATGTACCCTACTATGATGGAACCAAAAATAGAGAAGACCCACAAAAAGACATGGCATGATAAGCATATCAAGGGAAAGGTGTTTACAAAAGGTGCATTGGTCCTCTTTTACTATTCTAAGTACCTAAATAACCTAGATAAACTACATATCATGTGGATGGGACCTTATGTAATATATATAACATCTTAGAGATTGGTGCATGCAAGTTCTGCACATTGATTTGTGAAATGCTCCCCAAGAATTTCAATGGAACCAAATTGAAATTATACCATCAATAGAATGGTGCCTGTATCCTCTAATGCTATCTTTCTAGTCAAAACTCAATAACTTTATATTGTGACCATAAGAAAATTAGAATGAGTAAAATATTTAACTAATGTTTTACTAATTTTGTGTAATTTGAATAAGTGTGGTGTTTTTAGGCCCATAGTAGAACATTTGTGGTAATTTCACTCACATAAATCTAGTTAGGTTAGTCAAATATAGTTGATTTTTAATTAAATATGGCCAAAAACTTAGTTTCTACATAAATTTTATGTTTTCTAGGCTAATTTAATTAAAGTTACAATTTGATGAGTAAAGTGCACACGAAGGTGTTCATGCAAAAATGCAAAAAAAGGCGATAGTGAGGCACTAGAGGACTAGCACAATTATTTTTATGGTGTAGGGGAGGCCAAATCAAGAGATATTAAAATGTATATAAATTTACTAAGATAATGAGGTAAACTTGAAAGGAATCATAACACTAGAGAAGAGATGTAACCTGAGAGGATGAATTACACGCATGTGAAGTGATATACCCAGGTAACTAGAAGGAAGGTGAGGGTCATGCCAAGATGAACAAAGTATAAATAAGTGACCATTTTCATATTTGACACCCACCCAAAATTTGGTAGGAAGTGAAATTTTTTATTACCTATCATTTCCCTAAAGAAACTATTAGTAGAGTTAATGATACAGAATGATAGTCGAAAAAAAGATACACATTAATGAGAAAATGGTGTATACACATAATATTTTAAAAATTTTATCACTTACTAATGCTATTTATCTTTCAGGAACCCATCGAGTCTCATTCTCTCTGAGTACATGCCTTAATGGGTGCACTAGGAAAGGGGTCAGTAGATCATTGGTGCTTTATAACATTGTTTTCCCTTTTACCACTTGTTATCTACACACCTATCTCCTGAAAACCATATCCATAAGCTTATTCTTCTCTATTACAAACTCTTCTAGTAATTTCCTACCTTTTGTCTCCCTTTTCCTAACCTTAATACCCTTTTGAATGTTCACTCTACTAAGTTGACTAGGTCAACCCTATAATTTTTTAGGTAAAACTAATTTAGGGTCTAAGTTAGCTCTTGATCAACCTAGATTATAACCAAGTGAATTTTTGTCCATAATCATACTAGGTCGATTGGGTCAACCCTATTGGCCAAAAAATTTAGAAGGGATTGGGGTTAAATCTACCTATATATATATATAAGTTCATTTTCCCATTATTTATAAAAGATAATAAGAATTAAGAGCTATTGTGCATCTGCTTATCCACCATTTTACTTGAGGACCAAGTTTAGGGTTTCATACTTCCATTAGAGATACAGATCTTGTCTTATGGAGAATTATTTTGGATGTACTAATAGG
The DNA here is from genome assembly GCA_037957365.1 of Torreya grandis. Classification (NCBI taxonomy): domain Eukaryota; kingdom Viridiplantae; phylum Streptophyta; class Pinopsida; order Cupressales; family Taxaceae; genus Torreya; species Torreya grandis. The sequence goes on from JARHVA010000457.1 coordinate 2,668,564, forward strand.
TTGTAAATCCTAGCTCTGATTAATCTTTATCATCCTTACATACCATAATAACCTCTTATGAAGTACCCTGGCCGAGGGAGAGATTGAGGCTCAGTGGTTTCATCTTCAAAGGTAAGTATTCTTAACTTTGTTCCTCCTTTGTAAGAGTCTATATCTATGCATGTGTACTTATCTTCCATGCATTAGGATTTTGTATATATTGATTTGATTGTATGTTTTCTATACATGTTTAATTTTATTATTTATAACCCCCACTTTATGCCATAAGCTTTGGTGAGCACTAGATTAGACTTTAATTTACTTGTTATTAGTTTAGTGAAATATGAAAACATATGATGTAACTAGGTTTATTACCTAATTATGCTTGACTAGAGGCTTTGGAACTCTCCTCGGCATTGTGTATTATGATAAGAGATCCCCTAATTTGTTCTAGAGGATCCCCATATTGTTCATTTTCCCTATTATCTAATGTCTAAACTAGGAATTTGACTAAAGATAGGATGATTAGTATCATCTTAGTTTCAAAATGAAAACAAAATAAAAGAAACATCCTAACTTAGAATAACATCTCTAGGCCTAGATAGTAGGGAGAGCTTAGTTAATAAACATGAATAAAACATACAACTAAAATGTAAAATAAACCCTCTTTTACCTTCCTTAGATGTTCCAAAATGCTTGTTGTAGTGACTTTCTTAGATTGGGCTCATGAAGTCTTCATCAAAGGAGGCTTGGCTATCTCCTCTTCTCCTTGGCACCTTGTGGATTTAGCTTGTCTTGGCTTGGAATCAATTTGGCATGGTAAAAATAATTACTTGAATATTTTTAATCAATTTTACAATTATAAATTTTCATAATCATGTCTTAGAAATTATGTTCATGGCCTCTCTATTTATAAATTTTTGAGATTGTTCAGAATCAACATGAACCATCCATCCTGAGATGAAGATGTGTGGCTAAGGATTAATCCAATTTTTAAATTAAAATTGATAAATAGGCTCATAAATATTTTAGATAGAGGATTAATTAAGAGGCATGGAGGGCTTTGATAAGATATGAGAGGCATGAATCCTAATATTTGTGGCATTTATGGCCTAGGGATGTCTTTCAAAGAAATGAGGTCACTTGATGATGCAAATATTCAATATTCATTTCTAAAAACAAGTATTCAACAATTTTCCATGGAATTATTAACTGTACCTTAATTTTTATTAATTATCTCTTAAGAATGATTAAGCACTTTGTGTACAAATTACTCAAATTGATCAGAATGCCTTGTTATTGGTCTAAAATTTGACTGGATTGAAATTGGAAGTCAATGTCAGAAGCATTAGAACCATATTCCCATTTGGGATGTTATAAATAGCAAATAATAAAGGCACATGTCTCATGCAAGAAATTTGATACGAAAGAGCAATTCAAATCCCATAGGTGTAAAATTAGCATTTTGACTTGAAATGATCTAATCAAATTTAGTTGGCCAATAAATTACACTAACCCATTTAATGATACCCTAGCTAGAATCAACATTTGACTCTATCAATTTCAAAGCTTTTAATTTGTTTTAGTGTTTTTAGGCCAAATCATGTGCTTTAGGTGTAAATTGGTTAAAATCCTTGTTGGTGGTTATTGGTGGCTAGTTTTAGGTGTCTACAATTTGCCCTTGTTTGGGAATACATTGCAAACCATAGGCAAAACAATTTCTTCTCAAATAATGAGAGATGACCTGTATGCCAAAAAGAATATGGTTGAAGAACTAACCTCCAAATAGTTTTTTGAAGCCTATGATGATGCCCCCTCGAGGGATTGGTCATCACATATGTTGATGGATGGTCCCTCAAAAATAAATAAGAAAGGTGGAATTAACCTATGGTTGAGATTAATCCAAATGAGAAAATTCTTACATGCATTGATGTAAAAAGGATATTGATTTTCCCAAAGGTAGTTATAATTAGGATTAAAAGTAAAAAAGAATGATTCACCCATAGGTAGTTATAATCATTAAGAGAACCTAGATTAGCTAAATGTGATGGTGCCCCAATTAGGGATGACTAGCAAGCATAACTCAAGGATTTAACATGGAATATAGATTCAAATGAGTGGGTACAAAGTGATGAAAGAGATGAATAGAAGAATAAGATTGATCAGTGTGAATGATTCAATTGTACCTACCAATGAGAAGATTCTCATCTTGATTAACAATGATAAAACTAGAATGGTCAAATGAGTTATATTGATCAAGGTGGGTGGGAGGATTTTCCAAGGTACCATGGAAAAACTTTTGTAGCTCCATTGATTTTAGACCTTCCTAAAGCTAATTTTTCCTATAGCATGTGATGGTAGGCATCATGATAGAACATCATGAAGACTTGGCTAAAAAATGCATAAGGACTAACTCTCAATATCCAATAAACACTCAAAAATAGTTTGTTAATGATAAAAACCGTGATGAAAATGTTAACATATCAATATGGATAGACTCAAGAATAATGTGCACAAAGAATGAACACATATAGACTTAGTCAAGGCAACAATCCTAAAATCAAACAAATAGGCAAGCAAACAAACAAATAAACAAAATTTAAAAAACAAACAAACAACTTGAAATAAAAAAACAAATAAAAAGCCTAAAAATAAAAGAAAAAGAAATCATCCTAATAATGACCATACCCCAGTAAGGTGGATTGAGGATAACTGACTATGCTTAGATAGGACAAATATTTTTGGATTTTCGAAATGTTATAAATGTTTTTGGCATTTTGAGGTATCTTAACTCATTAGAGAATGATAAGATACCTACTCCCAAAATGGCAAGAGAATTTGGCTTAGGTTACTCATAAAATGGTGAGAGCGTATGGAAAGTAGGATTGAGGTGACCTTAACATGAATTGAGCATGACCCACATAGTCATAAAATGACCTCAAGTCATAGTAATTCCATCCACACAAAATGTAAGGAAAAACTAACTAGGTCCCAACAAGTTCTCAAATCTAGTAAATGGCCAGTCAAATGAAAATAATGATGGCAAGGTGATGGGGAAATGCATGATAAATAAGTGTTGCCCCTAGTTTGTCATAGGTAGTTATAACTAGGAAATAATGACATAGGTCAATGATACTAATTTTCCCATAGGTAGTTAGAATTAGTAGGAAAACTAGTGAAACATTGATTTGCCCATAGGTGGTTATAATCAGGCTCACATAAACAAACTTGATAGGATAAAAGATATCTTTCTAGATCAACTATCACACTAATTTCATTGACTATCATTATAAACATAGATTGGATTGATTATTGAAACTTGATCAGAATCCCCCCATGAAAAGGTGTGGGAAGAACCAAATTAACCAAGATCAAAATAGGATTGGCTAGGATGAATAAAAATAGGCATTAGTTTAGATAGGAATAGAATGATAGGATTTATAAAATGGTAAAATGATTTACCCCCAAGTGATGGGGTGAATGGTAGGATATGTAATAATGGTAATGGCATGGCAATGTGAAATGATATAGTACATGTTGTTGGCCTGGGTGTGGTTTTTTATTTTTTTGTTCCTATTGATGGGGAGATGCACATCCTAATCAACAAATGATACAATAAAAATACTCGATCATGTTAATTTATAGTTCACACCTCATCTAAATAGCTACTTTATCAAAAATATCCTAAAAATTTAGTTGTCAAAAATTCTTTTGTGATCTTTATTGGTTGTTGATTCTAATTCCTTCAAGTGTCGAGATAAGGTATCTTTTTAGCATCTACAAAGGAAAGTGAAACTATGGATGGTAAATAGGGAAAAATAATAGATGGTAGGTTTGATTGTGAAATAGAATGGTAGATGATAATGGAATTTATAATGGTGGGGAAAAAATGAAGATCAGGAATTTTAGTCACACGTAAGGTTGTTAATGTCAGATTTAACATAACTTTGGTTGTGGTGGGTCTGAAGGCTTTTTCTCTTAATAAGACCACCAAACTTTTTTGTTGTTTGATCTTGAGAGTAGCTACCATCTGATTAGGCTTTAGATTGGAAGATATTTTGATTTTTTATTTGATTTTATCTAAATCAAGAAGTGAAGAAATTTTGTGCTCAGATATTGGCACCTCAATGAGGTTTTCACAAATGAAGTTAGATTTATTGTCCCATAGCACCTTCGAGAAGGTTTCACTAAGGAATGTTTATTTTTGACTTTGATTGTCTTCTAGCACTTCCAAAAAAAATTCACTAAAAGATGTTAAATTGTGACTTTGATTGTCCCCTATCACTTCTAAAAAAGTTTCACTAGGAGAGTGTTCTTATATTATAGGAATGTGGTCTTAGCCTCCTTGTTCTTCTTTAACTACTATGTCACCATGGATGAAGTTCAACAAAGTGTGATTCTATCGATCCCAATTAACACTTGTGGGAGATGGAATGTCAATGAGGTTGATGGTAATGGCCTATGGAATGGTAATGGAATGGGGAGACGCTGCACAATCCTCATAGAATATACTAGGATAACTTGTGTCAAAGCTAAAGTACTCATCCTAAAAAACCATAGAAGGATCACAAATGTATTAAAATTTATCTACAAGGCATGCATAACCAATGTTGTAATAGCCATGAACATATTATTCTTCTAAATCTTATTCTAACTCAAAGGATACTAAATCTAATATTGAGACTGATGTTGATTATGATTATTATGCTAAATCCAATGTTGGGTCAATAATATAACCTGACTCTAACTCTGATTATTTATCTAATGGGTACTCTATTACAATGATGTCTTGATGAATATTTAGTATTGGACAAGTAATATCATGTGATTTCATAATAGGCTCCACAAAAATATATTTGTCAAAGTGGGACTCCTTTAAGATGGGAAAAAAGTCAAGAGACAAATATTTAGAGACTAGCTTTTCAATAGGAGGCTCTTGAAAAATAGGCACATGGTCAAGGTAATGCTTTACCCAAAGGTAGTTATAACCATTAAGAAGTGACTCAACAAAGACTGGCACATTAGTGTGAGACTCTTCAATAACTAGTATAGGATCAATAGGTGATTCATCACAAGATGACTTATCACAAGTGGTTGATTAAACAAAAACATCTTGGATTGGTTAGTTGTTTGAGAATTGGTTTCCAATGAGTTGGAAAATACCAGTTTTGAACACATCTTGATCTTCAAAGGATTGGATCGATCGAGGCTTAGATGGGATTGTTTTTCGATGAGGAATGGCTTGTGGTTGGATAATGGTAGGGTATTTTGGAGCATGATTGCTCACATGATCCAAAGGATGAAGTCCTAAAATAGGAACGATAGGGTGATGTGGGGCTTGATTGCTCACATAATCCAAACGACTAGGTTTTGGTATGGGAATGGTTTGGCATTGTGGAACTTGATTGTTCACACAAACTAAAGGATGAGGTCTTGGTATGGGAATGGTGTGACACTGAGGTCTTAGAATAGAAATGGTATGATGTGGTGGACCCTAATTACTTACATAAGCCAAAGCATCCAAGTCTTCCTCATAAACTATATCATCTCAGTTGTGAGTTAGCTCATAAGTTGTTTCTTGACTATGTTCCATGTACTGATTATTGTAAAGAGGGTATGGATCCGTATCCTAAACAACATTATCTATAGTTGGGTTTTCAAATTCCTCACAAGCCTCTTCATGCCAATCAATCTTTCAATATGGATTTTATGGATTTTGACTATGTTCCCCATATGGAATATTGTAGGGAGAATAACAAAACTCCTTAGAAAATCTTTCTCTATAGGGGTTCCTAGTGGGATTTTGCATGGCCATTATATCATAAGTTGCATTGTACATGAATCCACCATAAGTGTAGCTAGACATTTCCACATAAATTATAAAATCTCTAAAATAAAAAGGCTTAGAGTTCTACAAACTCTTAAAAACTATGTCCAAAGGACAAATGGTTCCAACTTGGTCTAACTGGATCTAAGGTGGAGTTGTATCTATAATATGGTCTAAAAGTGGAGTTGTATCTCCAAAATTATTTGTGCTAATACTTGGCATAAAATATTCTAACATAAAATTTCTAATTTCTAATGTCATATGCATAAAAGGTCAAACATCTGAATATAAACTAGCATGTCAAAAGTCTAGGTCAAAGTGTTCCAAACAAGGTCTAAACTAGGAAAGGGAAAAGTTGAGTTACTAGTTATTTTTTCCAAATGAAAATTCAAAAGCTAGGCTCAAAAAAACAAGCATATGCTAGGATAATTATCCAAATGGCATCAAAATCTAGACTTGAAACAAAGGTATGATGTGATTTGATTTAATCTAACAAGTTTGGAAATAACTTTGAAATAGACTCGACACATGGAATCAAAGATAAACATGATGAGTTGGCATAAGGCATAAGACAAAAGGATCTTTAAATAAAGACTATGTTTTCCCAAATAAAGTCACAAACAATGATAAATATAGTTATTGAAAAACAAAGCATTAATAGTTTTCAGTTTTGGGTAATCGATTAACTAAAGTTATGCAACCCAAAAGAGAAAGATCTATGTATCAGCCCCATGAATTAAGTCCTAAACAAAAATCAATCAATGTTTGAATCCAAACTTGATAAGGATAATTTAAAACTTAATGTTGAAGATTAGGATCTAACCAAACAAACTAGACAATATTAGACAATATGATGGCACAAGACAAAGGTTTAAATGGTAAATGTTGACCATTTTTTGCCCAATAGGCCAAAAATCAGTCCCCTTCTGTCCCTGCTATTATAGGCAATTTCTTTTTGATTTTGCACAAGTCTAGAAATTTCTACAGACTCTACAGGTCTAAATCTATAGACTCTACAGGTCTTGGGTTTCTACTATTTTTGCAAAGAAGTTTTTCTATGAACTCTGCAGGTTAGTCTTTTGGCACAGGAAGAATCATTTTCAGAGAGTGTTGGGTTTTACAAGGCTTCTTCAAGCTCTTGTCTAAGGAAAAGTCATGAAGAAGCTTGGCATCATTGAACCATTGAACTAGTTTAATGCCTTGGTTCAATGCCTAGTTCAATTTCTTGGTTCAATCGACCTTGGTTCAATCAGTGGGTTCATCGCTTGGTTCCACACCTTGTTCAATTGCTCAGTTCATCAGATGGTTCAACGAACTTGGTTTAATGCTCAGTTCAAAGGTTCAGTGCATAGTGTTGAACTATTGAACCAGTTTAATGGATTGGTTTAATGGTTGGTTCAAGTGAAAGGTTCAAAGGACTCGGTGCATAGTGTTGAACTGTTGAACTGTTGAACTGTTGAACCATTTTTGGTTCAATGGGTTGGTTCAACGGCTTGGTTCAAGGGGGCGTCCCAAAGACCAAGGGCAAGTGCCCTTGCAGAGGGCACTTCTAAGTTTAAAAGCCCTTGTGAATGGCATGAATCACTTCAAAGGGGACACAAATAAGTGGTTTGAACTTTCAAAATTTTTGTTAAGGCAAAGTCCTGAATTCCTTTGGACTTTTTATCTGAAGGAATTCCTTCAGACAAAAAGTCTGAAGGAATTCAGGGGAGGCTGCAGCCAAATATCTTGAAGGAAGACCAAGGTAGTGAATTATTTCAAACTTTTTATCTAAAGGAATTCCTTTAGATAAAAATTTTGAAGGAATTCAGAGACCAAGTGGCCAAAGAGTGACTATCCGCAGACAAAAGTCCGCAAGAAAATGTCTACCGACAAAAGTTTTTTCTAAAGAGTTAAAGAGTTTTTGGTGTGTTCATCAATAGCCTTATGTTGATCCTTTCACTTCTCCCACTCAACCCAATCTCTTTGCCAATCAACCCATTTCCACCTTCAAATGAGCACTGTTGGGATACAAAAAGTATGTAATAGATCTTGACACCAGAAGGGAATGTGGCCAAAAAATTATTGATCATGTCATCCACCAAGTGAGAAATGCACTAGATTAGGTTAAGAGTGAATGGGCTGCTATTGAAAGAGCTAAATGGAAAAGGCTTATAAGTGAGATGCTAGATGTGAGTGGTATGATTGCATCTTTAGAAGAGAAGCTAAGTATTTATGAGAGGCAGCCTTACCAAGTCTATCAACCTGCATACTCACTTCCCCAAGTATCATATCAGTCATATATAGCCCCTACTTATGAGCCAAGTCAAGCCTATCAAAGTCCTTTCCCCAATCATGTTGAGGAGAGTTTTGAAATAGTAAATCTTGTGTTTCAGGATAATCTTGATAGACAAATCAAATTGGCAAATCTTTAGATGTAGCAGTCCATTTTGGTAGTAAGGGAAGTGGAATCTAAGCCCTCACTTCCCTCTCACATTGTGGCCCCATCACCCCAAAAAGAGATGCCCAGTCTGAATGTCTTGAGCTGGAATAAAGTGGTTGAGTCATGGAATAGCAAGGAGGAGAAAGACATTGTCCAAGAGTGTGAGGTAAAAAATAAGGTTAGTCCTTTTCAAGTCCCTCCCACCCTTCCTTAAGAATCTTCTTGCATTTCATGGAAACCTTCATGCACTCCTCATCTCTATAATGTTTCCTACGAGCTCTAAGAGGTACAAAATGAGGATAATCTAGCTAAGCAGATTAAAGAATTGGAAGCTAAGATGAGACTGCTTGGAGAAAAATAGATGGAGTTTTTAGACCTTGTAGGGGAGACGACGCCAATAGATACCCCTCTGACCAGCCCTCAAGCTGATTCCAATATTGATGAAGTGTTGGTAAAGTGGAGGGACAAAAATCAAGAAATTTTGGCCCAAGGTCTAACCCATCCTATTCTGAAGAAAGCCCCCTCTTATGTGCCAAATCCTTTCTATCAGATGGCACTTGCTCATTCTGACTCATCTGAAGCATCAATCAATCCTACCTTTAATCCTATATGCCTATCTTTGTAGCATGCCTCTTTTTAGATAGCTCTTCCTGTACATGAGCAGGCCCTCCCAAATCTTCCCCAACCTCCTTAAGTCTTTCAACATGATATCCAAATTCTAAGCTGGAAAAAGGAACATCATGAACCAACTCAGGACTTGGAAGAGGATAAGGTTGATGCCTATTCACAAGAGCAAGATTACAATCCCAAGATCATGATTTGGAAGCAAATAGTGGAATCATGGAATAGAAAGGAAGAGGAGAAAGGTTTTGTTCAAAACCTTGAAGAAGATGAGGCTGCTCTTGTTCCTGATGATGATTGTGACCTCCAAGAAAGGCTCTTCTAAGAAGATATGGATAGGAAGATTGCAGATTTGGAGTCCAAATAAATTTTCCTCAACAAACGTGTGATGGACATTTTAGACCAAATAGTAGAATCCATGTCTAAACACACTCCATCCACACATGTCCAAGAAATCTATTAGGACTTACCTAATATAGATTATGCTTAGTTTATGACTGACCAGGGAGACTTCATGAGTACAGACGAGGAGGATATCACCTTAGGTGACATGGAGGATCATGGACAATCTCTCGTTCATGTTTTGAATGATTCATTTGAAGTCATTGGGGTAGGCTACACTATTCTTCAAGGAGCCTATGAGCTGGATAAGAGTGGAGAAGGTAGCATTAAAACTCAAATACGTATGTGAAGGGGCTACAGGCTTTCATATTTATCATTTCAAGAGGTTGGTGAATTTTATGACACTTTCTTTGAGATCATCAAGGAGGATGGTCATGCCATGGAACCCGAGCATGAGGCAGAAGAGAACAAGCTAGTAAATGATGCATATCAAGGAGCTAATGGTGATGAGCTAGTAGTGATTGATTTCTTAATGGGATACACCAGCCTAAAGAACCAATAGGAGGTAATCTTCTAAGAAAAAATAGATTACATATACATTGGAAGCATGTTTAAATCTGATCCACTCGGATACAAGCCAACTCGAGTGGCAGGTAAGAGGAGCAGGTCACTAGCTCTCCATTTCATTCAGCCACTTGTCTGGCACCATAATTTTCCTTCCCAGGGAGGGGACTTGAGAATTTTTCCCTTTGATCTAGGAGGGAAGTAGATGTACCTGCTTAGTTGTATATAGTAGTTGTCTTCATTTTTCTTTCCCACTTTCCCTAAGTGCAGTTTGCACAAGTAGTGTTTTTAGGCTTCTGTGTGTTTTTTTCCTTTGTGTGTGGGGTAAAAGCTTCATGTTTGATTCTTGGATATTTGGGGCTATTTCTAACTTTTATTCAAAGCTACATTTTGACTATGTGCCCAATGGACTACAAGGCAACTAGTCTCTAAGCATAGCAGGCATGCTTTCCCTGGGAGTCACCAATTTGTTGACCATTTTTTGCCTGACAGGCCAAAAATCAGTCCCCTTCTATCCTTACTATTTTAGGCCATTTCTTTTTGATTTTACACAAGTCCAAAACTTTCTATGGACTCTGTAGGTCTAAATCTATGGACTCTATAGGTCTGGGGTTTCTACTATTTCTATAAAGAAGTTTTTATACAGACTCTGTAGGTTAGTCTTTTGGCACATGAGGAATCATTTTCAAAGAGTGCTAGGTTTTAAAGGCTTCTTTAGGTTCTTGTCTAAGGAAAAATCATGAATAAGGTTAGCATCATTTAACCATTGAACCAGTTTAATTCCTTAGTTCAATGCCTGGTTCAATCACTTGGTTTAATCAGCCTTGGTTTAATTGGTGGGTTTATCACTTGGTTCAACGCCTGGTTCAATCACTTGGTTCATCTGATAGTTCAACGAGCTTGGTTCAACACTCAGTTCAAAGGATCGGTGTGCAGCATTGAACTATTGAACTAGTTTAATGGATTGGTTCAATGGTTGGTTCAAGTCAAAGGTTCAAAGGGCTCGACATGTAGTGTTGAACCATTGAACCATTTTTTGTTCAATGGGTTGGTTCAACGGCTTGGTTCAAGGGGGCGTCCTGAAGACCAAGGGAAAGTGCCCTTTTAGAGGACATTTTTTAGTTCAAAATCCCTTGCGGAGGGCATGAATCACTTCAAACGGATCATACAGAAGTGCTTTGAATTTTAAAAAATTTTGTTAAGGCCAAGTCCCGAATTCCTTTAGACTTTTTGTCCAAAGGAATTCCTTCAGACAAAAAGTCCGAAGGAATTTAGGGGAGGCTACAGCCAAATATCTTTAAGGAAGACCAAGGTAGTGAATTCTTTCAGACTTTTTGTCTGAAGGAATTCCTTTAGACAAAAAATTTGAAGGAATTCCTAGAGCAAGTGGCCAAAGAGCGACTGTCTGCGGACAAAATTCCATGGGAAAATGTCCACTAATAAAATTCCATGAAATCCTAGGGAAAGTAATCCAAAAGAGGAACCTACCAAATGCCAAAGGGGCACCTTCCCTTTGGGAAGGTGCAAAGGAAAAACCCCATAGATAAAGTCAAAGAAATTTTCTAAGGACGGTGACATCTCGGAAGCCGTCAACTTTAAGAAGATAGACTAGCCGTTGGTTTTCAAGCTATGATGGGCTCATGAACGTCAAATTTCATAGCAAAGGAATCATCAAAGGAAAAGTGTAAGTGGAAGTGGCCATGTGTCAACTTCTACCTAACTCTTGAAGAACCCTCTAAGTTAAGCGGATGATACCATGTCCCATTATCAGCTTGATAGAAGATGCCATGTGTCAACTTCTACATTTAAAAGTGTCTCCTAAGTTTCAAAGTAGTGGACTGCAACACGTTTCATAAGCGAATGCGCTCTCAACCAAAGAACCCAAGGAATGTAGTGACCTACCAAAAGTAGTTAGAAAGATAGAAACTAGGATGAGACAAGGTGCATAAAGAGACAAAGCAGTTCAAGTGGCAAAGAGGAGGTGAGTTATTATTGGATGAGCGGCATGACCTACTTTTTCTAGTTGGCATTTATGAGGGGACAAATAGTAGTCTATTTGTAGAAAAGAGGTGCGGCCATGATTTTTACATTAATGTGGAATGCCAAAGTCAACGTAGGGGCTGACAATCAGATGGCTTCCTCTTCCCAAAGTTTAAAATGCACATGGGCCATTTGAAAAATGATTGCCAAAATCTTTCCAAGGAAGAGCCCAGTTCTCTTCCTCTTTCTATATATTGTAAAAAAATCTCATTTGAGGAGGATCCAATCTCTTATCCTTAAGTCAAAACTCTACCCAAAAATCTCTCAGGCTTGTAAGGTAGAGCGCTACCAGATTTTACCTTGAATCAGACTTAGCATTTTTACCTCTATTTGGACTTGCACTTTAAAGTATATGTCTATTTTATTCTTTTGTGTTAAATCATTGTCTTTCATGCTTTCATAGATCAATCACAGCATGTCCAATGCATTGTGAAGTCTCCTTTCTATAAGTCTACCAGAAGTGTCTATAGGGGAATATAGGTGCCTGTGAATATGCTACCATAAGTGTGTCTGAGAACACCTTTGGTAGTTCCTTCCTCCTTGTATCTCCACGGACCCCTAGCTAAATGTTATAGAAAAGCTTCCCACTTTAGATGAAGTGTATGGGTGCTTCTTTTTGGTGAAAAGTGTATATTCAAGTTGCGTGGGTCAACCTTTTTTGGTGTATCACCTTTTCATTTTTTAAGCTTAGGTTCCTTTTTTAGCATCTCTCTCTCCCTTGTCATCCCCCCCTTTTTCATTTTGTTTGTTAGCAGTAGGAGAAACCAGGGCCTAAAAGATACATCAGAGGGAGCTATCCCTTATCTAGAGACTCTCCCCTCCAACTTTGTTGATCCCATAGGCAAGAGGGGAGTTTCCATTATTGCGTGTGGAAAGGTAGGAGCTCAGCCTCCTACCCCAAGTGCAATCCACTGCATCAATAGTAAACATGACATGGTTTAAAACAAATGGTTTTTTGATATAAGGTGAAACAAGTCTTAAAATAAATTAAGCATCTTAATGGAATAAGCATGCTTGAATGATGTGATCAATGTTATGTTTCAAAGAGTCAAATTCAAAATGGTTTGATATGATTTTGGTAGCATAACACTACCCTCTGTAACTCAAATGACACACACACAAATATTTTTTTCAAAAAGAAATCAAGGCACAAGTGTGGTGTAAAATGGCCATCATAACACCTCTTTAGATAAAAGAGTTACATATAAATAAAGTGTTTTTGACATGGATTTATAAAGAAACAAACAATTTTTAGTCTCAAAAACACCAAGTGAGATAAATTACCAAAATACACTAAGTATAATCATCCAAATCCTAACAAGGGTATGGCAATGTGGGATTGGCTTAACTAGCAATATTTCAAATTTTTAGAGGAGAATCAATTACATAATGACTTTCATGTCAAATGATGTAAAAATAAGCATGAAAATTAGGTGATTATGACATTAGCTAGTTATAAAAAGGTCTATTCTTTTTTACAACCACTACATCCTATTATTCACTCAGTGTAGTGTGATGTCCAAATGTAGATATGTCCCATGTGCAAATTAAGAGTAAGTGAAGTCAATGCTGAGAGGTGAAACCTAGGGTCAAATATTCTCTAAAGAACTTGTAGGAGGTAATGATGTCCCCCTTGCAAGACAAGATGCAATGAAATTAAATACATAAAAATAAATACTTTAGGTTCATTTTCAAGGTCACCCAAACTTTGATGAGTTTTTGGAGAGTGCTTTAGATGACATTCTTTCTAAGCCTTGGAAAAGGCTTTTTAAAATAGGAATGGCACTTTTGATTCTAAGGTTTCCCTAAAGAGAATAAATGGGAGAGCATACATATGGCATCCCTCTTTTTTCAAAAAAAAATCTAACTTAAACAACTAAGTAAATATAAAAAACTTGGAAAGGTGAGTTCATTTTTAAGCCCAAATGAAGAATGAGGTGGTGTTCAATTGACCCCTTGGTCTTAAGATTATGAACTTGGAAAACATTCATTAAACATATAAAATTTTCATTAAGCACCAAAATAAGGTTTTTAATTCAGATTAAAAGTATGCCAAATATGTCTTAATAGCATGTTTTAACAAGTTCCAAGTACATTGGTTACCTGTCTACCCTGAAGGCATCATGCCATAAGAAAATATGTTAGATTAGAAACATTTTAAATATATTTTATAAATTTTGTAAAAAAAATTATGAAAATTGAAGCTAAACTAATTTAAAATTCTAAAAATTTAGGATAAAACATGTGGTTTTAAAAAAATATCATCTAAACCAAAGTCCATATGACCCCAAACCAAGCATTTTAAAATAGCTCTTGAGTTTGTGTTTTTAAGAAAACACAGTGACCGATGTTGGTTATATAACTAATGTTAGTTACACTAACTAAATTATGATGGTTATCTAACTAAAATCAGCTATACCAATAGTGACTGATAATAGTTATCCAATCAATGATGGTTTTACAAACTGATGTTGGTTACTGTGTAAACCTGTGATAAAGAAAAATAGAAAAATAAAGTTAGAAAATCAAATTACAAGAGTTTTAATGATCCAAATGAATATTTCAAAGTTTCATAATGATATTTGTCATGTGTGGGATGTGTTTGGTCACATCGGGCATGCCATATATAAACTAGGAATTTGACTCAAGAAAGGATGGTTAGTATCATGTTAGTTTCAAAATGAAAAGAAAATGAAAGAAACACACTAACTTAGCATAACATCTCTTGGCCTAAACACTAGGGAGATATTATTTGACAAACATGAATAAAACATATAACTAAAATTCAAAATAAACCCTCTTTTACCTTCCTTTGATGCTCCAAAATGCTTGTTGTAGTGGCTTACTTGGCTTCTACTCATGAAGTCTTCATCAAAGGAGACTTGGCTATCTCCTCTTCTCCTTGGCACCTTTTGGATTTGTGATGGCTTGGCTTAGAATCAATTTATCATGGTAACACTAATTTATTGAATTTTTATAATCAATTTTGCATTATAACTTTTCATATTTATGTCTTAGAAATGTTGTTCATGGCCTCTCTATTTATAGATTTTTGAGATTGATTAGAATCAACCTAAACCATCCATCTTGAGATGAAGATGTGTGGATAAGGATTAATCTAATTTTGAAATTAAAATTGATAAATATGCTCATAAATATTTGGGATAGTGGATAAATTAAGAGGCATGGAGGGCTTTGATGAGGCATGGGAGGCATGAATCCTAATATTTGTGGCATTTATGGCCTAGGGATGTTTGCCCAAGAAATGAGGTCACCTGATGATGTAGATATTCAATATTCATTTCTAAAAAAAGTATTCAACAAGTTTCCATGGAATTATTAACTATTCCTTGATTTTTATTAATTATATATTAAGCATGATTAGGCACTCTGTGCACAAACTACTCAAACTGATCAGAATGCCTTGTCATAGGTCCAAATTTTGACTAGATTAGAATTGGAAGTCAATATCAGATGTGTTGGAAATCTATTCCCATTTAGGATGTTACCAAAATTAAATAAAAAATTCATGTAACTTGTGTAGTATATTTGATAGGAAAGAGAAATTTAAAGCACCTAGGTGTAAAATTAGCATTTTGACTCAAAATGAGTTGATCAAAGTTAGCTAGACCATAAATTGCATACCCTATTTAATGACACCCTAGCTAGAATCAACATTTAATGATATCAAGTTCAAATATTTTATTATTCTTTATTTTTTTAGGCCAAATTGTGCACTTTAGGTAAAAATTGGTCAAAATCTTTGTTGGAGGTTATTGGTGGCTAGTTTTAGGTGTCTACATATTTATCTAGGTGAGCTAATTGCAAAAAGAAAAACAATGAAATGTAGTGATTTTGAAACCTAAATTATAAATTTTTAAATTCAAATGAAAACAATGGTTAATAGGAGAAGAGGATGAATTTCACTATCATAATGCTCAAAATAGGCAAACAAAAGAAGGTGTTCTTTTTAGCTTGCAAGAAAATAATGAATTTATTTTAGAGGCAAAAGAAGAGGAGAATGATAGGGAATGAAAATTTTAGTTCTTTCCTTAAAAATAAAATAAAAAGTTTAAATTTTCAATTTTAAGAAAGATAAAGAGAGAAAGTACAAGGAATGAAAATTTCACTATGGTTCACCTATATGAATAGCTAGACAAGTAACAAACCTAGGAAAACTCTAGGGTCCCATCGAGTGTGCCAAAATGTTTCACTACATTTTGAGCTTATTTTATATTTAGAGAGAGAGAGAGAGAGAGAGAGAGAGAGAGAGAGAGAGAGAGAGAGAGAGAGAGAGAGAAATAAAAAAGAGAGTTAAGGATAAGTGATTAAAACCCAAATAAGTACACACCATTGTAGACTTTGTATATTCCCCTCTTTGGTTGTCAAAGAAGACACCTATAGATAAGAAAACACTACACAAAATAGTTTTTAGTGAATACATATGCAGACTACCAAGCTATGTGATTATTTTGAGAAGCATGAAAGTTCCTTGGGATTATAGTCTCCTATTTTAAAACAAATTTTAAAATAAATGAAAGTAAAGAGAGTAGAGAGAGAGAGAGAGAGAGAGAGAGAGAGAGAGAGAGAGAGTTTTGTTTACCATGTTATAGGTCTAAGTGTAGCAGAAGATAATATAGTGTAGGTTGATAAGTCAGGTTTATGTTTTGGGAAGGTTGTTAAGTGATTTTGAGGTTAATAGTTTAGAGACATAGTAACCAACATTATCTAAAAGATCAATGTCAGTTGGGTCACTGATATTAGTTGAGGTTACCACTATCAGTTTGGAGTCACCAATGTTAGTTGGGGTAGTAGTATTAGAATGAGTTAGAGAAGGCTTTTTTAGGAGGGAGAATATGAGTATGGTCAAGTTTTGAGGTTGGAAAGAGTCGTAAGGAGGTGGGTAAGACTTAGGGGAGTCTGGATAGAGGGTTGGTATGCTAGGGTAGAGAGAAGTGGGTGGGGAGATTTACAACTCCTCCATGGAAGGATTTGAGGTTCATGAAACAATAAATAGTATAATGTAAATAAATTATAAAATTACTATGTAAAGACTTATAAAACATGGATATATACTTAGTTGGTGAAATGGGTGAACTATGACTACCAGGTAGATGACTTTGAAGAGGCTTGGTGAATTGATGGGTAAAAAGATAAGATAAGCATGTGATACTAATCCTTAAGAGTTCAAGATTTGTGTAATTTATCAATTCCTGATCTGGATCAATTTGTGTAGAGTAATGGTAAGCCTAGATGTTTAAAGTGATGTAGGATGCTCTGATTATGAAAATACTATGCATGAATTCTTGATTTTTTGTGACCTAAATACCAATTTGGAATTTTGCTTAAGTAACTGATGTTGCTTATCCCACCAATATCAACTAAGGGTTGACTAATGTCAGTGGCATGAGAATAGGTAAAAGGGATATAATTTTATGATCAATAAATTTCATGAATTTAATATTTCCTTTAGGTATAAGGGGGATCTCGTTAAGACTAATAGTCAGAGGGGTATTCTCTACATAGGCTTTTGGAAATTGGGCATAGGGCTACAAAAATAAAGAATTCATGCATAGGATTTTGGCAATAAAAGCATCCTACATCATTTTAATACTACTACCCCAACTGACATCGATGACCCCAAACTAAATTCAATCAATAATTCATACACAACCTCACCATACTCCCATTCTCCCTCTCAAAAAATCCTTCTCTAAATCATTCTGATACTAATGACCCAACTGACATTAGTAACCCCAAACCAACATTGGCAACCAAGATATTATATACCTTAGGACTGGTTAGGACATATGAATATCATGATCCTCCCTTGAACACAAGAAAAGATCATCACCTTGGAGTGGTAGCTATGAAATCCTATATACATCCTCCTACATCACTATCAACTCTCCAGTAGGTAGATGGAAGGTATTGGTGGTGTGATCCCACCTCTCTATCAAGGCTACCATCAAACTAACATCTCATGCAGTTATATAATATCATTTCACTCCTCCTCATCCTATAGCATCCATGTATTCTCACTCATTCATGGTGACATCCCTCCTCATCCTCATCAGTAGTGTAGGTAGTCAATCTCATAAGCTCAACTCCTACCTAGCCTACATCCACACACATAAAATCACTTTATCAATCCATATACCTTCAATTATAAACCTCCTCTTTTAATCCCTTTCCCTTTGGGAGAATTACAATGGCCTAAGGCCCTAATAAGGGCTATGTAGGTATCACTCAATTGACATGAAGTCTTTTAAGGCTAGCTCAGCCATCTACCCACCTACCTATCTAGCCCATTCACCCACTTAAACTCTAGGCCCCATGACATATATCTTAAACCCTAGGCTAATCGACCTATTCTATACCCTAGGCGAATTGGCCTATTCTACACCTCTAGGCCCCATGGCCTATATTTTAAACCCTACGCCAACTAGCCTATTTTACACCTCTAAGCCGCATGGCCTATATCTTATACCTTAGGCAAACTGACCAATTTTACACCTCTAGGCCCCATGGCCTATATCTTAAACCCTAGGCCAACTAACCTATTCTAAACCTCCAGGCCACATGGCCTATATCTTTAACACTAAGTCCCACAACCTATTTAAACCTATTATTTCCTAGCCATTTACCCTAACAATTTTAACCCATATCTAACCCCTACTTCCCTTCCCTTTGGGAGAAATACATTAGCCTGAGACCCTAATTAGGGCTTTGTAGGCAAGTACTCAGTTGACATGGGGTTTTTTGAGGATATCTTGTCCATTCAGATTGTCCACTAATACACTTATACCAATTCAACTGAAGATGCATAATTGGCCCTAACTCATCCTAAACTTGCCACATCAGTTATATTTCAATTGACATCAATCTTATATGCCAACATTAGTGTTGGCCATTAGTTTTATTTTGATTGATGTCAATATTTTATGTTGACATCAGTGTTAATTATCAACTAACATCAGTATCGGTCATCACCCAATGTTGGCACACCCAACTGATGTCTATGATTGGTTTAGCCTTAGGGTTAAACAATTTGTACCCAAATTTAGGATTTTTTCTTAAAAACTACCCCAACACCCTAAAAATCCACCTAAACCTACCCTTACCCCATCTACTAATCCCTTACCCTCTATACCTGCCACACACTCACATTATACCTAACTAAAAAATTATGATCAAAACCTAAATTTAAAAACAACCAACTCAAGCCACTTAAATAGATCATACCTCATCTCTCCATCTCCTCCAAGATGGAATGGTTAACACCTATTATAGAGTGCCCTATTTGGATCCCCTCTTCCCTCTACCATCTCCATCCACACCAATGCTCCCTTGGTCAAACCATGGCCCACCAAGTGCTAAATCACACCCTCACTCTCACACACTCTTTTCAACCAATCACCTCTTTCCACCTCACCACAATAGGAAAAACATTTGATGTTTTACACCACATGACACTTAAATTTTTATTTTCTTCCATTATAATGTCACAAATGAACTTTGGTGGGACACCAAACCCCTTTTATGGAGTTTGGTCACCCATCGGCATTGATAGTCCTACCTAAGGCCACTGATGTTAGCATATTACCTACCACCATTAGTGACCTAACTAATGTCAACATATTTGCTACTGTAGACACCGAAATCATGTCTACTCCCTTGGTCATCCTCTCCCATGCCTATTTATCCCCTCTCGACCATTTTCCCATGAGCCTTGACCCTGGTAGCATGTAAGAATGAGCAAAAGGCTAAAATTAGCCTCTATCCCCATTTTGCATCTGCCGATGTCGGTCACTACTCGACTGATGTTGCCGACGTCGGTCACTTTTTGGCTGACATCGGCAGTTCTGCTGGTGTCGGTTATCCTTAACACTACGTTCTCAACCCAAATGTAGGATCTGTTATCCATTATTCGTTATTCAGTTCTCAATTAGTTTCTCGATCAATTATCAGACCTTCTTTCAAAACACTCTTTCATTGGACCTTCGAGACGATCAGCCAACTTTTTTCATTTCAATCAATCTGCAATCAAATCTCTCTCACTCTCTATCTCAGGTATAGATATTTTGCTTCAGTCATCTCGCTAGGGGCCTGCTACATCAAACTTTTACAACACATCAACAACAGTAATCATGCCTCCTACTCTATCTTTAGCAGGTAACAAGTAAGCATTTGTTCTATGCTTTTATTTTGTTTTTTGGTTATTGTTTTTAATTGATATTGCCACCCAGATTTAGATTCGAACCACAGACCCGACTTGACTTCCTCCCGTATTACCTCTATTCACCCTTTCTAGAATATACAGTCTGTAACTCTGCCTAGATCCCTACATAGACCCCCAAATAATCCTTTTGACTCCCAAACAAGTTCCCTAACCCTTAGATGAAACTTCAAACCATTCTGTAGTCCTGAACCCTGTCCAGACCCACCCAGACCCCGTCTAAGAACTACTGCCCCGACCGACACCAGTCATTACTCCTACCGACGTCGGCATCTCAATCGACCTCGGTGACATTCCTTGATCGACGCCGGCACAGAGACTGACACTGGTGACTGTGCAAAGTAGTTTGCTATATATCAAGTACGCATTTTGCTTTTTGTCTTTTATTTCTTTCATTCTATCTTTCATTATTTTTGTTTCTGTCAAATATTTTATTTTTAATCAGTGGGTTGATATCCCTCAAGGAAGTCTTCATACTTCAGGGATCAAGCTTTTGCTTGACAGCCCACCATCTCCTCATCTAATTTTTTTCATGTTTTAGTCTCTTTTCCTTTTCAGGTGTCATCCTCCACAACTAAAGAGGATTTCTCACAATGTCTGGATTATGGTGCACAGACTTCATCCAGGTACATACAAGCCTTAGAACATTCTTCTTAGTTTCTTATTATCTCTTTGAATGTGAAAGCAAAATCGTATAGAAACATTCTGGCACGCCTGGTGGGACATTAGGGTCTTCCTTGGGTTCTTTTCTTTCTTCTCATATAGGGTGCATTAGGTTTCTCCTTTGCACTTCTTTCTTCTCTCTCTTTTAAAAAACATCATAAGCAGGATTAAAAAGAACTCTTCTTTCTTTTCTTGCATCATAGACTAGTCAAAAATCATACTCTTCCCCCCTTTCTCCATTTGTCTTCATACGAATTAACATTTTGACTTGGGCTTAAAACACACTGCATTTCATTTCTGCTTGCTTTCATTTCTTAGTCCACATCTAGTAATTAGACCGCATCATGAATTAATCACACTTATGTTACACAACCGAATCACTTGCACAAATCAAACATCAAACAATACTTGAGACAAGGCCCAACTGGGATTTCATCCCCCAATGGATACCTTACCCATCCTGACAATCCCACTTGGATTTCACCACCAAGGGGAAAGCCCACTCCATTCTCTGGCGGAGGATAATCTCTAGGGGAAGTATATTTTAGCTAAGTGAGACCAGCTCATCAGTGGGTTCGTGAAGTGAGGAGAGCTTGCTCCTTAGCACCAGGCCAAGTACGAAACCTAATACAGACTCTTGAGCACCTAAACAAACCTGAAACTAGCTCTAGACTAATTCTTCTAGGACCTGTCTCAAAAGCCAATCTTCCTACACACATTCTAAGGCAAAATCCACTGGATTCTAAAAGTTTATTCCTAGGGATTTAACGTTTAGGATCTGCTTGTGTTCTTCATCTTTTCTATTCTTATCTACTTGTTTGAGCTTGTGAGGATGTTCTTTCTTGCCTTGAATGGTTCTAACTCACAGTCAAACCAAGGCTCTTCTTGACCACGCTAGACATCAACTGCTTCTGCCTTCCCCATCCATAACCAGTCCTATAATGGAGTTCCACTCGGAGACTGAAAGAACTCCTACTCGACCGACTCCGATTCAAACCCCCATCATCCCTAAAGGGGACCAAGATTTTGAAAGATTCGTAGACCTAAATGTCAAATCCTTGCAGCATTATCTCACGCGAAGCCAAATGTGAGACTCTTCAGGTGACCCAATTTATGGGATGTTGACCTCTTTAGTCGAGACTGTGACCGTATCGACAGCGTCCGTAGTTCAACCTGTAGACACCCAGGCTATCACCTCGACCAATGACCAGCCCTTGACCAACCATCTAAGTTTGGCCTCTCCCTCCATCTCTGGGCCCACTTCCATTGAGGTTTCAGCCCCCTATCAACTGCAACTTATTCAACCAATCTCTACCCCTTTCTAGAATTTGGTTGTTTCTATTCTGCCTACCCTCGCCCCTATCAACACCAAGGTGGCTACCCATCCATTGGCCCATGTTACCACTATCCAACCTTTCGTGGCAACATCGAGCCTAGCTATGCCTTCTACCCAACTGCCCTTAGCCTCCACTTCCATCCCAATGACTAGTTATCAGTACATTGTGTCCTTACAAGTGTAACTGACTATGGCGTATGCTCCCTCTAGCCTCTTTCAAGTGCCCTAAAACCTAGGGGCTGCTCCACCCACCAATCCATCAGTAGACATCATCAAAATGCTAATGGACAAGATGTCTAGCCTAGAGACCTATATTTCTGGTTCACACAATGCCCTCTCATATGAGCAAATTTGTAATGAACCCATTCATCCCTCCATCCCAATCAGGCTGTATCCCAGTCAGTGGGAGCTTCCTAAATTTTCTCATTTCCAGAGCAAGGAAGACCCACAACAGCACCTATGGGCATTCAGACATGCCTTTTATCTCATTGCACACGATGATGCATTACTTTTACGCACATTTCCTATGTCACTCTCTGGTGCTGCTCTTGACTGGTACAGCTCCCTTACCAACCATTCTCTCTTCACATTCACCCAGCTGGCACAAATCTTTCTTGATCATTTCTCCATCACTATCACTAAAAAGGTCTCAATCACAGACCTCTATTATATCTTCCAGTTCAAGGATGAATCCATAGCTGATTTCATTGCTCGCTGGAGAAGCCTCGTCAATCAGCTCTCATTTTCCTTGCCC
This sequence comes from Torreya grandis, assembly GCA_037957365.1. Lineage (NCBI taxonomy): Eukaryota > Viridiplantae > Streptophyta > Pinopsida > Cupressales > Taxaceae > Torreya > Torreya grandis. Next base: position 2,691,351 of record JARHVA010000457.1, read on the forward strand.
CAACCCGAACTTATCAAACTTTTCTCTAAAGCCTGCGCCAAGCATATTTCTTCTACCTTGTGGGTTCAGACCTTCTGCACCTTTGATGAAGCCTTCACGATGGCCTGCAAGCTTGAATTACATGCCATCGAGGAGAACAAAGTCAAGTTATGGAGTAAGAATCCCAACTCTAAGACCAATGACTCCTCTTCTGCTAAGCCTTCTTCATCTAACCCCAAGTCTAAGGCATCAGCAAATGTTGTAGTCTTTAGACTTTCATCCTCTTTGCCTACAACCAACTAGCCTGAGCCATCCACGTCCCAAAGCATCACTCACCAATTCCAATAGAGATACGTGCAGCAACAGTATACTCCACTTAGAGATTCATACACGTTTGTGCTAGAAAAACTTGTCAAACAGGGGGTTCTCAATCTCCCTCAAATCTAACCACCTCCACAATTTGATCCCTCATGCGCCATCCCTGCATGGTATAGGGAAAATGACTTCTGCAACTACCATCGTGTTAAAGGTCATGACATGGGCAACTGCAAGACCCTTAAAAACATCATCCAAGACATGCTGGAAAAGGGTGACCTCATCCTCGACAATCCCAATGCACCACCCAATCAGGGCATCGACATCTTCAAGCAACCGTTTCCCAATCATCCTTTGACGCAAAACAATGTCCAGACCATGACTGACAACACTCATGAACATAACATACGAACAGTCAATATGGTCTTGCTCTTTATCCCTGACCAACCTCTTTCACAAACTCAAGAGGTTATTCCACCCATCAGTCCATCACATGTGGACGAACCCCCTTCTTCAGTTAGTTCTCCGTCAACCTCTCTTATATTGTAGGACATCTCAACCATACCGACACCACCAGTCTCACCATCCTTATTCTTGCTACCTATGGAGGACCAGACCCTTCCTACTCCTCAACTGCAAGTGGAGGGCACAATCATCCCTACCCTTTACCCTCTTGAGGAGCCTCATTCTCCAATTTCTTCTCCACCCAGGGAAGAACCTGTCTTTCCTCCATCTCTAACCAAAGATGAACCTGTCACGACTTCATCATGCCTCAGGTCTGAGACCGCTACACTAGTCTCATCTTTGGCCCCACAATCGTCAACATCTTCTCAAGGACCCAAGCCTCATCCAACACCTTCTCAACCATTTTCTTGATTAGTGGAGAAAATTGAACTTCTCCCTTCAAGGAAAGTGGAGCATCAGGTATTATGGGAGCATCTCAAAGCTCTTTAACATGCCCGTGCCCTCTCATCTCATGCTGCTAATCCTCCCATGGTAGAATCTCCCTAGACTCTCAATAGAAACTAGGATTTCACTTCTAGACTGTCTACACCTCAACCAACCGCATCAGGACTGAAACCCTCATCTACCCTGTCTAAACCAATTAAGTCACTCGACGTTCACCCTGTCTCCAACCTCACTCATCTGCAAGTGAAGCTGGACTTAGACCAGACCTCAATCGATAGTAGTCTTCAAATTAAATCCAAGAAGACTGCTAAACCACATAGGCGAACTCCTCCTCCCCTGTCACCATTGCCCTCCATTTTGGGCCCTCATCCTTCGACATTGATCAAAATCCTCCCCACTCCAACCTCTAATCAAAACCAGTTGCCTCTGCTACTTCCTTTGCCTACTTCCAGCCTATCCTCTCCAAAACTTTCATCACCTCTCATGAAGAATGTGTCGTCTTCCCTTGTCACCGCACCATCAACCCAGAAGATGGTACGGAAGCCTCCTCTAACTCCGCCCAAGCAAAAGTCACCAGCATCGCACACATCAACTAGCACAGACCCTTTAGTAGGCTCATACTCTTCGATATTACACCAACTTTTGCAGACTTCTAGCATAACCCTTCCACCCATCAAGCCCTTCCAACCCCTCAGGTCAAAGCCCTCCTAGTTCGATGATACGAAGATTTGCCTATATCATCGTACGCCAGGACATGATACCGAGACTTGTTGTGCCCTCAAGGCCATCATTCACTGCTACATGGAGAAAGACATTCTTCTTCTTGAGGAAACCATTGACTGACCCCCGATACCTTCCCACATTCCTCTAACCTCTTCAACCACATCAACATCTCATCAGCAGGCCATGACTCCTTCATCTCCTTCACCTCCTATCTTCGAAATCAATGCCATTCACATAACCACTAGGTCACAAAAGGACAAGGTGAAAAAAAAATCTGCCATTCCTTAGACCTATCCTTTCATCCAGCCACCTCAAACACCAAAGCCCAAGATTTCTATCCTTGGTGCATCTCAACCCTCTTCTTCTTCCTCTTGAGGGGCGATTCATGACTCCATGTTAAGACAACTTCACCAGATGCCTGTGAAGATGTCCCTTTATGACCTCATCCAAACCTCACCCCAACATCATCAGGCCCTCATCCAAGCCTTACAGGCAGCAGAGGTCCAACCCAAGGACCCCCAATCACTCGCAACTCTAGTCCACTCTTTATCCCCCATCGCCTCCATCACTTTTAGCGATTTTGAGATTCTTACATATAACACGGAAGATTAGGACACTGCTCTCTTCATCACTGCCTATATTGATCAAACTCACATCAAGCGCATTATGATTGACAGAGGTGCCAGCATCAACATTATCTCCACCCATGCCTTTGATCAATTGGCCCTCCCCAAGAATTAAGTATCCAAAACTAACGCAATCTTGTGATCCTTCAATGACACCACTACTACAACCATTGGCACATTCATCCTTCACATTTGTGTTGGTCCATGCACAGTCCTAAAGCTCTTCTATATCATCGAAGGAGAGTTTCAATATAACATCTTGCTAGGCTAACCCTGGATATGTGCCATGGCTTATGTTCCCTCTACCCTGCATCGTTGTGAGAAATTTGAGCATGATGGGCAAGTCCACACTATTCTTGCTGACCCATCACCTTTCAAAACTTGTAACACAACCTATCAGCCAAACGATGTCCTCATTCCTATAAATCCATCAACCCTGGTGCCACCTCCATCCATGGAAGCTTTGACCAGTTCGCAACCGGCAGTCGCCCTCACCCCTCCTCTTCAAGTGGTAACCACAGACCCCATGGAAGACATCTTCCAATGACTTTCACTTGGGGAATATTACTTGTTGGCCTTAGACATGTTCCAAACTCTACAAGAGTATGGATGCCTTCACCACAGCCCTAGTTATGATCACCGGATCGGGATGGTCGTGCCTTATGGTCCTCCTCACCTCCAAATCAATCTCATCTATGGGGGGCTCAATCAAGCTCCTACTGATGGCAATCCTCTCTCTTCACCACAACCATTCACATCAGACTTCTCATTTCTTGGCAACCCTGCCTTTGCACACACCTACCTTTATAGGTGTGCATGGAAGGGTTTTGGCTTCGGATGCTATGAGTAAGGCTCCCATCAACCCATCAAACCGCTCAATGATGATGATGCCAAGAAACGATATGGCCTGGGATACCATGACCCCACTCAGGCCTCTTCAGACCTCTGTCCTGAGCCCACCAATGACCAATCTCCTCCAAGCTCACCCATTCTTCCCCTTTCACCTACAGAGTCGGTGGTTTCCATCCCTCCTAGTTTTTTTTTGCATAAACACCATCCGCCTAGAACCCATGACCTATCAGCTAAATGGGCTATCAAGGTCTCTCCCTCTCATTTTTCCCAACATGATAGAGGATGAGTCGGCGACCATTCACATTGTCCATTGCATTGACGATGACACCATTCTTTCCTACATGGGTGCTGATGACTCTTTCATCCAGTTCTCTCTCCCTTTTGAGACCCAGGTTATGTTAAATGAATCAACCATTGACATCAACCTCCCTTCTTCTGATGTTCCTCATGTCTCAAAGATTGGCCAATATTTAGACATTTAGGAGCAACTAGCCTACACCCAATTCCTCTCAAACCATAGCAAGGCCTTTGCCTAGACCTACATTGACATGCCTGGCATCGACCCCACCATCGCTACCCATAACATAGTCACCAAACTAGAGGCTAAGTCTGTTAGGAAAAATCTTTGAAAGATGCATCCTCACATCATGCTCTTTATTAAAGAGGAGCTTCAGTGCCTTCTCTCTGTCTCCTTCATTTAGCCTATCGATTATTCGCAGTGGGTCTTTAACATCGTCCATGTCACCAAAGCGACTGGGGGGATCCAAATTTTCACAGACTATCACAACCTTAACCTACCCTATCCCAAAGATGACTTTCCTCTTCCTAACATTGACCAGCTTATTGATCTCACAGCTAGCCATGAGATGCTATCTCTCATGGATGGGTTTTTAGGATACAATCAGATCCTGATTGCACCAGAAGATTAGCACAAGACTACCTTTATCACCCCATGGGGGACTTTTTGCTATCAAGTCATGCCTTTTGGCTTGAAGAACGCAGGCACCACATATCAGCATGCCATGACTTACATTTTCCATGATCTCCTCCACAAAATCATGGAAGACTATGTGGATGACCTGCTCGACAAGTCTAAGCTTCACCACGACCATCTGACCATTCTCAAAATCATCTTCTCTCACCTTCTTCAATATAATGTCTGCCTTAACCCCAAGAAATGTGTCTTTGGGGTCCTCTCCGGCAAGCTCTTAGGCTTTATCATTTCTTTTCATGGCATCGAGATAGATCCTGCCAAGATCTACGCAATCCTTGAGATGCCACCTCTAACCAATCTCAAGCAGCTTTGTAGTCTGCAAGGGAAGGTCCAGTGCATTCACCGTTTCATCTCACAGCTTTCTAACCGCTGCCAACCTTTTCATCATCTCCTTAAGAAGGATGTCTCCTCAAACGCTATCTAGTCTCTCCACCAGTCCTCACTCCACCTAAAGATGACCAACCCTTATACCTTTACATCTCTTCCACCAACCATTCATTAGGTGCCATGATCGCGCACCAAGATGAGCATCACCGTGAGCAAGTGGTCTACTATATCAACCAAACACTGGTCAACTATGAAACTCAATATACTCATACTGAGAAACTCTATTTGGCATTAGTATTTGCTGCTACTAAGCTCTGCCATTATCTTCTCAACCACAAAACCTTTGTCATCACTCACACCGACCCTCTTAAGTATATGCACTCCAAGCCATATCAAAATCAACGTATGGCTCGGTGGCTCATGCTGCTTGCTGAGTTCGACCTCAAATTCATCCAACAAAAATCTATCAAGGGTCAAACCATCACTGACCAACTAGCATATGCCTCTCTTCCTGACAATTAACCTTCACAGTGCAAGTTCCCTGACGAGTCTATCACCACGCTTTCCATTGATGACACTATCTACCAAATGACCATGTTCTTTAATGGCTCCAAATGTCAACTCGGTGGGGGTGTGGAAGTTATTCTCATCCCACTCGACGGGGAGCCCATGCCTTTGTCTTTCAAGCTCGACTTTGATTGTACCAATAATATGGCTGAATATGAAGCCTTAATTTTGGGACTTCAAATCGCCCTTTCTCTCAGAATCACATCCATCAACATCTTTGGTGACTCGCAGCTTGTCGTCAATCAGGTCAATGGTTCATATCTCTATAAAAATGAAATTTTTCAAAGGTATAAAAACCGTGCTGACATTCTTCTAACCTCTTTTGACCATTACCTCTTACAGACTATTCCTCATTCCACGAATAAGTTTGCCGACACCATGGCTTCTCTTGCCTCACATATTTCATCTTCATCCGCGTCATCTAGAATTTTTGTCATGGTACATCATTTGCCATTGCCTTCATACCTTTCTTCTAACATCAACCATGTCAACACCATAAACTCTAGCCCATGAGATGACTGGTATAAGCAACTTGTGGACTACTTATCTCTTTCTGTCATTCCTCCCAATCTCTCTAGCAATGTGCAATGAGCTTTCATTAAGAGCACAGCTCGGTATACCATGCTAGGGGGTCTTCTCTATAAGCGAGGCTTCGACGGTCTCCTTCTTCACTATCTAACCTCCATTGAAGCCTCTCATGCCATTAAGCAAGTCCATGATGGGATTTGTGGCAGACACTTCAGTGGTAATTCAGTTGCCAAGCACGTCCTTCACCTGGGCTATTATTGGCCTACCCTTCATCAATACTATAGTGATTATATTCGGTGTTGCATCAATTGTCAACAACACTCTAACTTGCCTCATCTTCCTAGCCATGCCTTACAAGTTGCTCAAGATTTCTAGCCTTTTTCTCAGTGGGGCTTAGATCTCATTGGTGAGATTAATCCTCACTCGTCTCTTCGTCATCAGTCCATCATTATCGCCACTGAGTATTTCACCAAGTGGGTGGAAGCCATTCCTCTCATCTCCACAAAAGTCGATAATATTGTCGACTTCATCAGCACCCATATCATCTGTCATTTCGGTGTCCCTCACAAAATCATCACCAACAATGGCAAGTCCTTTAAAAACAAGACTGTCCAAAAGCTCTGTGACTCATTTGGCATCAAACTTAGCTTCTCTTCAACTTACTACCCACAAGCAAATGGGCAGGCTGAGGCTTCCAACAAAATCTTGACTAAAATTCTCATGAAGGTGGTCAATGACACTGGAAGGGATTGGCATATTCACATTCCCTTCACTTTGTGGGCCTACCGCACTAGCATCTGAACCTCCATGGGTGCTACCCCTTTCTCTCTAGTGTACGGAATAGAGGTTTTCCTACCTCTCAAAGTACATATCTTGTCTCTTCGAATCTCTCTACATGACATTCTTTCTAATGATGACTTTCATCAAGATCTATTAGCTCAACTTGAGTTACTCAATGAACGTCGTCTTGCTGCCCTCAACCATCTCCATGTCTATCAGAATCACATCAAACAAGCATATAACAAGAATCTGAGAGAATGAGATTTAAACATCAAAGACCTCATCCTCAAAGAAAACCAACATGTGACCAATATGAAATGGATTAAATGAGGCAAATTTGCTCCTAATTGGCTCAGACCTTACATCATCACGCATAAGTATGGATCAGGGACTTATTGTCTATCTTCTCTCGATGGATGGCCAGAACCTGAGCCTCTTAATGCGTTGCATCTGCAACAATTCTACTGTTAGTCAAATACTTGTCCACTTGACATTTACCTTGAGCTCGTCCCTTGAGAAATCCCCATCCTCTTCATCCTCATTCCTTTCAACCCTACTCCCCTTAACAAATCCTCTATAACCCTTTTATACAGTATGGATGCTTTGTCCTAATAAAAGGGAGCCCTTGAACTTCTATAATCTTGTCCATGACTCACATTTGTGTCAACAAATAATAAATCAAGATGTCAAAATATCCAAGGTCACCAACTCAAATAAAAAAATAGACTGCTCCCTCGAGGGATAGCTATACCACACTTGTTGTAGCTAATAGACTGCTCCCTCGAAGGACAGCTATTCAAAGCCCTCATATATATACAAAGCAAAATATAGACCACTCCCTCAAAGGATGGCTATGACTAAATCTTGCTACACACAACACTTTTCTTAGAAGCTTCCCGCATCGATCAGCTTCACAACATGACCACAAAGCAAAATGACATCTCTATGTAGACTTCCCGCATTGATCGGTCTACACCAAAAAAAAAAGGGTCATGGACTTGGCTTATACTTGTCTCAGGGTCTCCTATAAAAAGGGGCAAAATTATCTCTGCTCTAAAACGGGTTACCCTATCTTCCTCCTATCACCTGCTCAAGGGATTTCGAGCTAATTTTAAATATCAAAATGATTCGATTGCTTCCCTAACACAACCACTAGTCAACGATGTAATGCATGAATGGGGATTTTGTTCTAAAAACCTCTATCCATGCCATCGTTTTGGTCCTTGTCAGTGAAAGAGCAATATGCCTTTTGCTCCTTTTTACACTTTGGTCATATTCAAACTTCATCATTTGTCAAATCCAACTCAACCCAATCTCTTTTTAGACCACTCACATAGCCTATTCACACTAGTTTCTATGGACACACAATACACATGGAGACTATGGACTACACAATTTATGTTAAGCATAAACCATTACTTGTTGAAGCATAAATAGACCTCAATTCATTTTTAGCATACATCCATCACGAGTATGGAAAATTGCTAGGGATGAAAGACCCCTCAACCAATGTTACAGAATACGCCATTTGGAAAAGGCTGTAACATCTTTTTACCCTCATCATTCATCATGACCAAAACCAATCATCGACCATTTTGCCCATTCATCTGAACTACATTGGTCTGAGACCCTAAGACCAGGGCTATGTAGGCAGCACTCAGATGACACAACTATCTTTTGGGGTTAGCTCAACCACCCTCATTTGTTCGTCTCCTTGATGGACAAACCATTCTTTCCTTTGCCCAATCCTTTGACCATGACCTTGACCTCGACCAAGACCAATCCATACCTTCAACCCTCTTCCTCCCCTTTAGGGAGAACTACATTGGCCTGAGGCCCTAACCACAGGGGCTATGTAGGCAGCACTTAGTGTTCTGAGGTTAGCTCGGCCACTATCCTTTCATCCATCCATCCACCTCACCCAATGACCATGGAGATCATGACTATCTCCTTCGACCCTGACAACTTCCAAGATGACGTTGCCTTGGTTGTTTTTGCATGTATGCTACCCCACGACTGGTTAGAAAAATTATGCGTAGCCCATATTTTTGATCCTCACAAGTATAGGATCGCAAGCCAATTGATCCCTACTACTTGTGACTTTTCATGTTTCTAAGAGCACTTCCTGAGCTCGGGATACCTGGAACACGATGACCCATTGGAGCTACAGCTTTGATTGAATAACCTGATCAGCTATGACTAATGCTAGGGCTCGATTGCTTCAATTTTGGCACTCCTCAACCCTTGACCTATGACACTTTGACCTGACCATCTCATGAAGTGGTATGCATGCAATCACCACTATTGCCACGTTCACACTCACCATTTTTCATCCACTCTCTATCAAATCAGCACCCGATTCCAGGTTCCCTTCCCTCAACTCCTACTTTGAGGGGGAATACCTTATCCCACACTTGGGGCAACTAACTCCTATTTTTGTCTTGCAATTCATCCAGAACAACCAACAAGACAAAAAGGGGCAAATGTAGACACTGAAATCATGTCTACTCCCTTGGTCATCCTCTCCCATGCCTATTTAACCCCTCTCGACCATTTTCCCATGAGCCTTAACCTTGGCAGCATGTAAGAATGAGAAGAAGGCTAAAATTAGCCTCTGTCCTCATTCTGCATCTGCCAACGTCGGTCACTACTCAACCGACGTCACTGATGTCGGTCACTTTTCAGCTGATATCGGTGGTTCTACTAGCGTCAGTTATCCTTAACACTACATTCTCGACCTAAATGTAGGATCTATTATCCGTTATCCATTATTCATTATTCAGTTCTCAATCAGTTTCTCGATCAGTTATCAGACCTTCTTTCAAAACATTCTTTCATTGGACCTTTGAGACGATCAACTAACTTTTTTCATTTCAATCAATCTGCAATCAAATCTCTCTCACTCTCTATCTCAGGTACAAATATTCTACTTCAGTCATCTCATTGGGGGCCTGCTACATCAAACTTCTACAACACATTGACAACAGCAATCATGCCTCCTACTCTATCTTCAGCAGGTAACAGGTAAGCATTTGTTCTATGCTTTTATTTTGTTTTTTGGTTATTATTTTTAATTGATATCACCACCCAGATTTAGATTCAGACCATAGACTTGACTTGAATTCCTCTCGTATTACCTCTATTCACCCTTTCTAGAATATACAGTCTGTAACTCTACCTAGATCCCTACACAGACCCCCAAATAATCCTTTTGACTCCCAAATAGGCTCCCTAACCCTTAGATGAAACTTCAGACCATTCTGCAGTCTTGAACCCTATCCAGACCCACCCAGACCCTGTCAAAGAACTACTACCCCGACTAACGCCGGTCATTACCCCTACCGACATCAGCATCTTAACCAATGTCAGTGACATTCCTTGATCGACGCTGGCACAGAGACCGACACCGTCGACTGTGCAAAGTAGTTTGTTATATATCAGGTATGCATTTTGCTTTTTATCTTTTATTTCTTTCATTCTATCTTTCATTATTTCTATTTCTGTCAAATATTCTATTTTTAATTAGTGGGTTGATATCCCTCAAGGAAGTCTTCGTACTTTAGGGATTCAAGCTTTTGCTTGACAGCCCACCATCTCCTCATCTAACATTTTTCATGTTTTAGTCTCTTTTCCTTTTCAGGTGTCATCCTCCACAACCAAAGAGGAGTTCTCACAACATCTGGATTACAGTGCGCAGACTTCATCTAGGTACATACAAGCCTTAGACCATTCTTCTTAGTTTCTTATTCCTCTCTTTGAATGTGAAAGTGAAATCGTATAGAAACAGCTACTAACATTAGTGACCTAAATTATGTCAACCACCTTAAAATTAGGGTTTCCAACCCCAAAAATGACCCATTGAAAAATCACCCTAATTACATACCTTTAGTGGTTCACATGAAATCCTTATGGGGCAACTTGGAGATCATGTATATCTCCCTACCCATGATAACCAACCTTGGAAATCACTTAAATTTCCACCCATACTAACTCTAACTAGAGATCATAAATATCTCCTCGACCAATGACCCTTTTTTAGTAAACCTTACCTTGATCATTATGATAGCGTGTTATAGTTGGCTATTATATGCACATATGTATATCAGGTGTTTTTAGATCGTGACCTTACTAATTCCATCACCTATAACCCCTTTTTTTTTCCCAAGAGCACTTCCTACTTTAGATAGCTAGAACACATGGAGCATTAGAGCTATAATTTTGATCATTTTAACCCCATTAGCTATCACTAATAAGTTATGGTCTAGTTATTTCTATCCAAGTCCTCCTCACCTTTACTTGTTATTGATTATGTTGACTATAACTAATATTAGTATCCACACAAGAAATGATCTTCCCATGTTTTCACTCAACATTCACCCATCCATTAACTGCTTGTCAAATTGGTACCCAATTTCAAATTTTCCTCTATTGGTTCCCATTTTGAGGGGGGAATATCTCATCCCATACCTAGAGCATCCAACTCCTATTTTTATCTCACAACTTGTCAAGACAAGTTACAAGATTAAAAAGGGCAAATATAGACACCATAATTATGTCACACACTTGTATGACTCCCTATATCAAAAACTCCCTTAATCCCCTTTTAATAATTAACCTTCCTAACCTATATTTTCACCTTAAAATATTTAATTAGGTCAATTAAAACCCACTTATGCCACCTCCACCTAGCCACCTCATCCTAATACTAATTATTACCCTCTGAGTCACCTTAAGACTTAGTCTCCTAATCCTAATTACTTATGACTTATTCTCACCCCCTAACATAAATTGCTAACTAACTATGTTTTTCATAACTTTGTATTTTTACCATTTTCTAATGGACACCATACTTGGCAAGAGAAGGAATAGAAAATGTGCTAAAATAGACCTTTTACCTATTCTCATGCCATCAACATCAGTCAACCCTCGACTGATGTCAATGGGATAGTTGATGTCAATTATTTAAGCAAAATTCTAAATTAGTATTTGGGTCATAAAAAATCAAGAATTCATGCATAGGCTTTTGGCAATCAAAGCATCCTACATCACTTTTGACATATAGGCTTACCATTACTATACATAAATTAATCTAGACTAGCAATTAATACACTACATAAATCTTAAACTCTTGAGGACTAGTAGCACTTGTCTTGTCTATTCACCCATCAGTTTACCAAGCCTCATTGAAGTCATCTATCTAATAGTCACAGTTTACCCCATTTCACTAGCTACGTATATCTTGATTTTTTTTAAGTTTTTAAATAGTAAATTTATAAGTGCTTTACAATATATTATTTATTATTTCATGAACCCGGAATCCTTCTATGAAGGAGTTGTAAAGCTCCCCACCCACTTATCTCTACCCTAACATACCAACCCTCTATCTAGACTCCCCTAAGTCTTACCCTCCACCTTATGACTCTTCCTAACCTCACAACCTGAGCATACTCCTATTCTCCCTCTCAAAAAAAGCCTTCTCTAACTCATTATAATACCACTACCCCAATAGATATCAATAACCTTAATCTATATCAATGACCTAATTGACATCAATTATTTAACCAACATCAGTTACTATGTTTCTAAACTAGCAACCTCAAAATCATTTAACAACCTTCCCAAAACATAAACCTAACTTATCAGCCTCCATATATTATCTTCTGTTACACTCAGACCTACAACATAGTAAATATAACTCTCTCTCCTCTCTCTCTCTCTCTCTCCTCTCTCCTCTCTCCTCTCCTCTCTCTCTCTCTCTCTCTCTCTCTCTCTTCTCTCTCTCTCTCCTCTCTCTCTCTCTCTCTCTCTCTCTCTCTCTCCTCTCTCTCTCTCTCTCTCTCTCTCTCTCTCTCTCTCTCTCACTCTCTCTCTCTCTTTCTACTCTCTTTACTTCCATTTATTTTAAACTTTATTTTCAAATAGAAAAATATCATCTCAAGGAAGTTTCACACTTCTCAAAATAATCACATAGCTTGACAGTCTACACATATCTTCACTAACAAATATTTTGTGTAGTGTTTTCTTATCTACATGTATCTTCCTCCATATCCAAGGAGGGAAATATACAAAGTTAGGAATGGTGTGCACTTATCTAGGTTTTAATATCATAACTTATCATCATTCTTTAATGTAACATGATCTGGTTAGGATTGGTAGTCACAGGAGTATTCTCTGCACAAGCTTTTGGCAATCAAACATAAGGGTAGAAAAATCAAGAATTCATGCACAATATTTTGGAAATAAAATCATCCTACATCATTATAATACTACTACCCCAACCAACATTGGGGACCCCAAACCCCACTACAATCAATAATTCATGCACAACCTAACCATACTCCCATTTTACCCTCCCAAAAAAGCCTTATCTAACTCATTCTAATACTATTTCCCTAACTGACATCAGTGACCTCAACCAATATTTTTAGCTTATGCTCTCATTTATGATGGTGAATAATTCACAATCAAATCACATGTATTTTTGAGAATAATTCACATTACACAGTTACATTACAATCTAAAGATCTCTTCCTATGTAGATAAAAATTCCAACTCCTTTATAAATTGGAGAGTTAAAAGTATATATAGATTTGGGGAAAGGCTCACCTCAGCCTCTAGATTCTTCTAAAATGAGATATATATGTGAATAATTATAACAACAATTTTAATTCAATGTAGACTCTACATGTACAATTTGAAATGGCAAAAATTATATTTCTAAAACAAGATGCATATTACAAAATCATGTAATGTGTGCATGTTACAAGATTACATAGTTAAACATTTACATGCATCATGAATAGTATATAAATATAAGGAAACCTCATTTTACATACATTAAATCTCATACAAGAAATATGTATAATATTATCTGAGTAAACTAAGGTTTATTCATCATCAAGGCGTGCATGGTCAAGGGAGTAGCACTTGAAGTAATCAATGGAGCTAAAGTAGTAGGTAGAGTTGAACTCAAAGTTCCTATTGTATCATGTTTCTTTACTTCTAATTCTTAATGATATTAGTAAGTCACATCATATTTGGTTATGGTTATATCTATGTTTATAAAGGATAGCCTATGAACCCTAGATAATTATTTTATTAGGCATCAATGCTCCACATTTGAGGTTCTACACTCCATTCATAATATCTCAACCTCCATCACCTTCTTTCTTATAAACCCAATTTTCTACTCAATCTATTATAATGTACATCCCTAAAGACCTTGTTTGAAATTTATAGTTTCCTATTGGAGTAGCTTATCAAAATTAGCCATGTCCATCAAATTTCTTGAAATGTACCTTACTTGATACAAATTCAATTCTTGAAAAATATTTAAAACTAAATTCTCATTCCAATAAAATCAAGAATTAATGATTGTTCTCAAGATACTAGTTCTTGAGCCTCTTCTATTCTAATGACTACCAGGTTGATGGAATTGACTTCTTCAAGTAAAGTCATAAATGTAAATGGATGAAGGCCTTATTGGTTATATAAGGCATGAGTAATTTCAATTTATTATGGTCTTCTTTAAAATAATTAAACAATTTGAAAATCTTAAAAAAATGGGGAGACAACTCAATTTTCATTGTGTCAATGGTGTCAAGAAAGTTGTAAACCCTGAGGGTTGCATTCTAGATGTCATCTTTTATTTCTTGGGGGAAATGGACAATTTGTTGCTACTTTAGTACTTGATTCAACTCATGTAAAATTTCTTCCCTAACTTGTTCAGTGCTTTTATGGAATTCTATCAAGTTTTCTATATGTGTCCCTAAGTAAGATACAAAATATTCATCATAATGAGACTCTCCAGTTCTCTAATTCTTCTTCTTAGATAGGGAAAATACATCCTATCTCTCCTAAAAGATTAGATCCCTACTATATTCATCTTATATTTTCCTTTTCCTAACCCTCTAGACTATCCCTATTGATTTATCAAAAATGAAACTTAAATTAAGAAGCTTTGTAATCATCAAATTGTACCTTTGGGTTGCTTGGGATTTCAAGTCCTCTACCAAATGGAGAATCACCAATCCCCCTGTGTCAACCAAATAAGTATATTGAGTAGTCATCTTTGATAAAAACATATTTCAAAGAAAGAATCAATATATTTATTTGGAGTGGGTTTGATATAGATGGGAAAATGATCTTATACCAATCAAATTTGTCCATTTGGGGAATTAGATACACAATGTAGATTATCTTCTTATCAGCTCTAGTAGATGATACAATTGAAGTTAGTTGAGTTAAATTAAAATGTGGCATCAGCAAGCCTAACTAGGTGGATGTAATAGATAATTATGAGTATTGATCTAAAATATAAACTCATATTGTTGAATGAAATGGACATTTTTAACTCATGGAGCTCTTATCAATACTTGGGAAGCAACAAGAATAGTATTCACAGTAGTTAATCTAGTAGTTTTTGGGTATAGTAATGCATTACTATCTAGGTACTTCTAAAAAGGAACAATGGGAGTGGTAATAGAATTTGTTGAAGGCAAACTAGAAATAATAATGGTAGGGACATTAGCTAATTTCTCCATTTATATTTTTGCCTTCTCTTGGAGTCCTTGTAAACTTGGGACCTTATCCATTTCAATTTCTTCTTCCTCATCCTTCGGATAGTTTTCCAAATGTGCTTGTGCCTATTATCCTACTACCTCGGCCATATTCTTTTCTAGTTTTTACCCTTAGGCCATAACTTTCTCCTATGATAATGTCCCAATAGTTTAACTCAAAGGGTCCTTAGGGTATCTTGGCTTCCTCTTATAATAAAGTATTATTTATTAAACTAATGAGTTGACCTACTAAGTAGTTTAAGATGAAACATATATATCTAAATTAGTAGGTGATATACTTGCAATATAAACACTAAAGTCTATATTGTTAAAATAATCAATATTTATTGGCTCTTATGATCCTCCTAATGAAAATTTTGTAATAGGGGTCTCATGTATACCTTGATATTATTTCATAGCCATCATCACATCTTGTGCTAGTACTTTGGAAGGTTCCCCCTCTAGTTGAACTAATTGAGAGGGTTCTGAGGACCAATAGTCAAATGCATCCCATCTACCTAGAGGTGGAATTTAATTTTGTGCCTCTAAAATTATAAGTAATGAATCCCTTTGAATTTATCTTTGGATATCTTCCATAAACCTATCCATATGTGCCCTAAATAAGACCTTAATGTCATATTTCTATATTTCATGTTGGTAAGGTTGTTGGAGAGTTGTCAATGATGTCATGGTGATGTCATGGAGGTATCCTGGTGACTAAATGAAGTGATTTGATAGCCTAAGTAACAATGATAAAGTATATAATGTGCTTGAAGGAGGCTTGGTTGATCTTTGGTTTTAGCATGATTAAAGATGTTTAGGGATGAGTATGGTGATTGGAACATGTGTAATAGGTCCAAAATATGTTATCTATGATTTGAGAGATTGTGTGTATAAATGTAATTCATCTAGTAGTCCATAGTTTTCATCTAGATAGTTTGGGTCTAGTGGCAGAAAATCTAAGTAGGCAGTTTGCTAACATCACCATTACCATGTGTGGATGAGTCAGGGGGAGTTAGTCATATGGTTGTGATCACATTAGTCCTTAGTTATTATGTACCAAATCTCAAGTCATTTTTCAAAGTGCAGTCAAATATATGAGGGTGCAAAGTTGGCTTCTTAATTAGAATTCATTGGTTTCCCATAGTCAAATTTGTATGTGGCCAAAAGGAGCCAAGTAAATAGTTTGATGATGGAATATCTCACATGTGTGGATATTTCAGGTGAATTTTATCATATGGGTTTGTTTAGTTTTGAACCTAGTTTACTTTTGATAAATTTTAGATCATGCAATGAAGTACATCAAAAGATGTGTATATGTAAATTTGGGCTCCTAGGTAGTTTGACTATGTTTTTCCATAGCCAAATTTACATGTGATAAGAAAAGTTGAATAGGAATATTTATGGTGCTATATATTACACATGTGAAGGTGTTAATATAAAATGATCATATCATTTTGTTTATTTTTAATCCTAGTTGATTTGTACTAAATTTGAGATCATGTTCTGAAGTGTGATAAAAGTTATGTAGGAGCAAATTTGGTCTCCCAGATAAATTCTAAGCATAGTTTGCTTTGTGATAGAAGTTGTTGAGAAGGAATTTTAATGGTTTTATATCTGTCATGTATAAATTTTTTAGGATTAGTTTGATACATGGTTAGATTCCTCTTTCAAAGGAGAACATATGGTACAATTTTTAAGACATGAGATTGATCATAATAAAAGATATATCTATCCAAAATTGGCCTTCCAAGAATATTGAAATTGTCCCCATAGTCATTTATGCACAAGTTAACGTTTGAGAAATATCCATGGTGTGTATTACTCCAAGAAGTTAGGAATCATCAAGATGAGGATAGGTGCATAATGTTTAACAACTAAGCAAAAGTATAGGATAAGGATATAATAATAAGTAGGTGTTCATATAGATTGATCAAATGATGATCATTGATAGTTAAAGACCTTATTGATCTTTAGAGATTGATGGAGCACATAAAGTCAAGATTTCAATATTTCACAAGATGAGGTCAAAGTGACAAAGGTTTACAATTTGAGAATTGGTGCCTATGTGTTAAAGATAAAATAAGATTGATATAGCATTTTTTATTTAAGTTGAGAGGACAAAAGATTCGAACATTATGTTCGAGGTTTAAATGTTCTTTTGAATATTTGAATTTGTTAAGGGAAAAAACCAATGATCAATAATTTGTTCATATATTTTGATAGAATATGAATTTGCTCTTGTTATACAAATCAAAAATAAAGAAGACTACATGGTACATCTAATGAACCTAATTGAAGATCTAGAAGTATGTGCAGACAAATATATTGATCTTAAAAATTGATTATGGTTTCATTCTTATTCTACATGTGACCCAAGAAGAGTAATTGAGCTTATGTAGATGATATTTCAATATTTTATGATCAATTGGCTATTGGGGAGTGTTTTATACTCCATGGGGATGATCTATGGGTATTCTAGAGGTGTGATAAACCTATCTTGAGTATGAACAATGCTTAAGAAGTTGATTTTATGTTTGGTAATGGTGTTCCTATGTATAAGGTCTATGTTTGAGTTGATTGAGAATATGTAAAGTTGAGAAAAAGTAATTATGATCATTTGAGGATGTTCTAGGGGAAATAAGGAGTGGATCTATGTATTTTTAAGTGGTATTGTGTTTTTTTATGCTTGAATAAGTGTTAAAGAGTTTAATGGTTATATATAATACCTAAATGTGACTTAGGCCTATTTGAAAGTGTGGTATGCTTAATTTTGACCCATGTGAGATGCCTTAAGTGTGAAGGCATGTATTTTCACTGACAAGGATTAATTTGGACTTGATAATTCATGAAATATCTATATATAATGAAATCAAAGAAGACTTATATAATTTTCATGGAAGATTGTGTGAGCAAGAGAGTATGTGATAGAGTTGAAGAGTGAAAGAAAGAAAAGGATAGTGAGAGTGAATAGCTATTGGATAGATGAGAAGAGAAGATTAATGACTATGTGTATAATTTATATGTCATGTTTTTTATGAAAATATAGTTTTGTTGTATTTTGAAGTTATGTGACAAGATATGAGTGTGCATATGAGGACTATTTGAGTGAAGAAGAAGAGAGATTATGGCATGCCTATTTGAGAGGCCTGTATGAGTTAAAGAGAGTTTTTGCAATTTTTAGATAATCATAGGTCCATCATCAGGTGTTAAAGACATCAGATCTAAGGTGGAAGTGCTCTTTTCAAGGAGGGTCTAAAGGACTTGATCTTCCTTAGGGAGAGTTGCTCCTTACGAAATAGGGTTTCACTAAATACCTTTTGTCATAAGGACTTAATCAAGGTTGTAGTTCAGAAGGACTTGATCAATCTCTTATTTATGATAGTCTTATAGGATAACAGTCCATATGTTTTTAGGCTTGAGAGAGGGTTTTATTCCTCAAGAGAGTTTCCCACATAGATCTTGTGTTGTGTATGTGATATTGGATCATGTTCATTATTCATTCCTATGAATGATTTGTATGCTTCATGAATGATTATTTTGATTTCTTAAGTATTTTTAAGGGTTTTTTAATTGAATTGGATTATTTTACACCATTAATTCACCCTCCTTTCTCAATGGATTATACCTCTAACATTTGGCATCAAAGTGAGGTCCTTTGGTAAAATATTGATAGCTTGAAGGTGATCCAAGGTACAATGGCTAGTTAGAATTTTCAAGGTGGTTTCTATACTAAGAAAGCATCGATGTTCAATGGATAAAATTATGTATTTTGGAGTGCTAGGATGTAGACATAAATTGTCCCTAGGGTTTGATATATGGCAATCTCTTTTGGATGGTAATGTTTCTCCTACCATTCCTCCATCTACTTTTGTAGATAAGAAGTTGTTTGATAACAATTGTAAGGCAATGAATGCCATCACTTGTTGTCTTATAGAAATTTATCTCACCAAAGTAATTCATTTCACATCTACCAAGTAAATATGGGTTAAATTGAATACTATTTTTGAAGGAGACTCAAAGATTAAGTTGAAAAATTTGTAAAATCATCAAACACAATTTGAGAGCCTCAAAATGAAAGAAGATTTTGTGGCATCCTTTCTACAGAGAGTTGATGAGATTATAAACACCATTAGAGGTCCTGGAGAGAACCTTGAATAAGATACTATAGTTTAAAAGGTATTAAGTTCTCTATCTCTCAAGTTTGATCCAAAAGTATATGCTATATAAAAAATTCATGATCTTCATCAGTTGAAGATGGACCAATTACATGGTACCCTTACTACATATGAGATGACAGTAAATGATGATATACCACCAAAAAAGGAAGCATCTTTCAATATTGAAATTAAGACAAAGAAGAAGTTCCAAGGTAATAAAATCAAATAAGATGATATCATTGATATAGATGAGGATGAACTAATTGCTTTGATTTCAAGGAAATTGAGAACATGTTTAGAAAAGTATAAAGGTAAGCTACCCTTCAAATGCTTTAATTATGGTGAGATAGGTCATTTTAATAATAAGTGACCTCATAAGTATAAGAAGAATGATAATGAAGATCATGATCAAATTCATGATGATGCCAAGAGAACATTCAGGTTTGATAAAATAAAAAAGATATTCAGAAGGTTTGATAATAATAAACAGTACTTCAAGGACAAAAAGATTTTATATACCAAAGAAGATTGCATCTCATCAGATGAGAGCGAAGATAGTGATTTAGAATATGATCATGAAGATGATGGTCCTAATCAAGATGAAGATCTATTCATGGTTGAGGAAGGAAGTTTTTCACATCAAAAGGAGCCTATTTGGAATGAGTCAGATGATGAAGAAGATTATGTGGACTATGAGACTACATTGACAAATTCTCATGAAGAACTAAAGATTAAAAATAATATCAATAAGAAGATGAAATATAAACTCAAGGAATTTGAGGAAAATTTAAGTGTGTTTGAGGTAATAATTGATTAATATTCTAAGGATCATGAAGATATGGTCAAGAATCTCAGTTGTCAATTGGAAATCCTATCTACAAGCCTAAAATATAAAGAAGATAAATGTACAAGGTAAGTAATTTAAAATGGGTCATTAAAATCTAAGTTAGAAAAGGTATGTAGTAAGGTAATGTCATTTGTGAGATTTAAAGAGAGCTCAATTGATCTAGACAACATTGTTAATGATCAAAAGCATGCAAGTGATAAGACTAGTCTTGGATATAAATTAAAACCAGAGACTACAACTCAAGACAAGATGAAGACTAATGTGAACAAGGGAAATAAGCCTTTAAATAAAAATCATCAGATAAGGAATAAAGGTTTCAAAAGAATTAATAAAAATTAGATCAGACAGCCAAATGCCATGAGGTATGCAAATTTTAATGGTTAATGTTATACTTATGATTAGTTTGGGCATAGAGATAGAGAATGTAGAAGACCTATTAAGAATGAATTTTAATAGAGCTATGATGGGGTTCATCAGTCAAAAGTTATGAGAAATGTTGATTGTCACAGTTTCTATGACATAAGACACATTGTTATATTTTTTCTAAATATATAAAGGCAAATAGAGCTTCTTGAAAAAAGTATGGTGTGCTTCATTTGTGAATAGAGAGGTCATATTTCTAGATTCTGCAAGCAAAGGCACACAAGACAAAATAGGTTTTATCAAGATCCCAAAGTATATGTAAGATGACAAATTAACTCATGGAGACCAAAGGTGATAATTAGGAATTATGATGAGTTTATAGGTCTAAGTAATATGTTTTCTATGGTGCAGAATTATTCAAATATTGATGAGTCTCAAGATGTCTCATTGTCTGTTCATGTTGAGAATGAAGACACTAAGCTCAAGGAAAAGACAAAATTACTATTTAAGTCTATTTCTAAGGTAATTATGGATCCAAGTGAACATCCTACTATTATTGATTAAGCTTCATATAAAGAACATCAATTGTATATACCTAGTGATGAGGTTCCCAGATGCAAGTAAGATTATTCAGATGAAAAGTTATGCCATGAATCTATGTTGTCTCCATGTATTGATAATCCAATCATTGAAAAAAAGGAAATTTTAAGTAGTTTAGGAAGTTATTTCTATAAATCCAAAGAAGAAGAAGAACTATAATTATCAATTGATCAAGAAAGAGAAGGAATATGAGGAGTTTTTTTTTTGTTTTATATCATTTGGGTATAAAAGGTGTCTCTATCTATGCTTCTTAAGAGACTCCTTTCAAGTGGAGAAGCAAGTGTTTTTATGGTGTTTTTCAATTTGAATGGTCTATAGGGTCAGATTAAAGGTTCACAGATGGCAAAGTAGGATTTGTGATTTTTCAAGGTAATATTTTTAAATAGAAAGGTATGTTGACCTTAGTCAAGCCTGATCTAGGTGGTTTTATGATCTAAAGGTATGTTGAAGTCAATTTGGAGATTTTTTTTAGCTCTCAGGTTTCCTAGTTTATGCTTAAGAGCTTGTAGGTCCTAAAATGGGTTATAAGAAGTCAAGGTTCCTAATGCTGTGGAAGCTTAAATCTTGGTCCAAAATTATGTAATGGTTATCTCCATATGTACAAGAAGTTTCAAAGGAGGATGTTGACTGGAAGGTGTTGTGTTGAATTTATTTGTTTTAAGATTATAGGGTTTTAGGATCTATTAGAAAAGTGGTTTGCCTTATGAGTTAAGGTTTGAGGCTTCTTAATATGTTGAATGGGCCAAATGGGTTACCAAATCAAGATTCATAAAGTGTTGAAGGTTTATGGTTCTCAATTTATTCAAGTTTTTTGTCAAGTTGAAGGCTTAATTATGTAGTAGGTTTGTGAAGGAAGTATATTGTAGAGGATGATCTTATTGTATAAAATTTCACTAAGTTGGCTTCTATGCTTGGTCATATGCTTAGCTATCAAGCCAAGTTATTTTTAGACTTGGTGGAGCTAGGTGTGATGGTAGTAAGGTCTGGCATATAACATTTAATCAAGTTATGGCACTGGCATTAGTTTCACACAAGGTGCAAGCTTTATGCCCTCACCTGAAGCACAACTATGAAGGGACCAAGCCCATGTTGGGCTATTTGCATCATGGTGAAACATAAGGTTCAAAGGGGATTAGTCATTGGCCAGAGGTGTTTAAGTGGACATATGGTGCTAGGTTATTCATAAGGAGTTCAATAAATTCAAGTCCTCTTAGTATCCCAAGTCCTAAGGTGCAAGTCCATACTTGAAGGGGCTGGGCTCTTAGGGGTACAAGTTGTAAAAGAGGCTAGTAGGGTCATTTAGTTATTCAGATAAGTCAAAGGGATGGCTTAGGTTCAATAATCCATATTTAGGAGGGCACTCTAAGCATAGAACATGGAGCTTTGGTGCATTTAGGTTTCAACACTTAGTGCATCTATAGGCTGGCCAAGGTCACTAAATGGCACAAGGATGCCATAGCAACTAGGGTTGAACCTCCATATTCCAACACATTATATAAAAAGTAACATAAAGATTAAATGAAACCAATTTATAAGAATAACCTCATGTAGTATATTTAACAAATATTAATATTTTATTCCTTTAATAGTGTTCATTATTAACTGATAGTTCATCAACAAAGTTCCATACAAATAATAGAGCATATGCTCTTCTTAATTCCATTCATGCCCAGCAACTCATAGGTTAGCTTGGGCTATACATTTTCACTACTTATACTAATATGTAGGATATAAAGACTACTATTTGGCTCACTATTTCAATATAACTTCACTACATTAATCCCCCTCCCATATTCCAATACAAGCCTTTTTTATAGGCAAATGGGCATCTCCTACCAAGTCAGATGGGCACGTGTTGAGTGTTGAATTGTTGTTAGTCCATTAGTGTCACTACATTATATAGGATGGATGATTGCATGCCATATGTTAATCTATAATTGAAAGTTCCTCACTTTCTCTACTCTTTGACATCTGTGCTTCTCGATCTACCACATCTAATTCATGGTAGGGTGTCTTTATGAAATTTAATGCTTATATAATTACCCACTAGCTAGTGTAGGTTCCATGGGGACTCCTCCAAATAGCACCAAAATGTATAAAAAGGGGAGTGACTACTCTAAGGGTGAACTCATTTCAAGATTTGTCTAATTATCATGGTCCATGTACTTTCTCCAAAAAGGGGGCCCAACATTACCCCATACAAAATTTATAGTCTACTTCAGACTAGTATTTAAGCACCTTAGGTGCATATAATTTAGGCATACCCTACCTCAAGTCTTCCTTAAAATTTTCAAAGCATTAGATGGTTCTCCTAATCTCTTCAATGGTGCCATCTAATTTTATGGATGTAGCCTCTAGAGCAAGCATGTATATGCTCTCTAATTCCTTCTTGAAGGCTTCTGACCTCTCCTTTGCTCACTTCACCTTGTCATCCAATATCTCCCCCTACTCATTAGCCTTTTTTTGAAAGGAATGGAATACTTCTTCCAAGTCCTAATCTTGAGTTTTCAAGTGAGTGCTAAGGGATTTGACCTTGTCCATCACTTGCATGCACTCAGTCTCGGTCATCATGAAGGAGTGCTAGAACAAATCATCCTTTTCCTCCTTTGCTTCTTGAGGCACGTGTCAATTATTGTCACCTATTTCATGAAGTTAAAAAATAAGGTTTTTGCTTCCTTGATGACCTCCCTGAGCCTAGTAAATAGGTCTTCAACCACATCCATATTTTTTTTTAATTCCTTCCTTATGGCCTCATAGGGGTACTCTTGGTCTTCAAGCACCAGTCTCATTTTAGGGAAAATATATTCCATAAGTGCATAGAATTAGTTAAATTTGCTCTTTTCTAAGGTATCCACCTCATCCAAGAAGGACAACTCTACCTCTCTTATGAACTCTACAAGTTGTTATAGCTTGATATTGGTTTTCTTGAGCTCTTTCTCAGCCTTCTTCACTATTTTCTTCTAGCTATAGGTGAAAACATCATTAATGATGTTCTTATGTGCTACAGTAGAGACCACCTTGATCAAGGCATTGGCTAACAATATTAGGTTCATGTCACATGGATTTAGGAGTTGGTAATTGTTCCCTTCCTCTATCTTCTTTATTCTCTAAATTAACTTTATTAGAACCTTGAATTTAGGTTTGTCCATATAGAAATCTAGTGCCCAAGAGACTTGGTGGTATGTCAAGGTTATATAAATTTTTAGAGGCATGTACTCTATTAGGTAGAGGCTCTCATTCTCTTTAAGCTTATATTATGCCCTTTCTCTATTGCCTAGCACAAGCTCCTCATCCTCAACTAGATCTTCCTCCTTACTTGTGTTGGTGATTGAACTAGTGCCTTTTTATATGATATTTTATTCTTATTATTCATATTTTTCTTCTTCTTATTCTTGTTCTTCTTGTTTTACTTCTTTTAGGGGTTATTTGTTAGACTTTTCTCTTTCATCCATTATTCTCTAGTAGTGGCTCTATGGCACAGACTTGCATTGTGCCATCTTTTTCATCTTCTGATGTTTTGAACTCATTTTGTATTTGCCTCAAGGTGTCATTATCACCTTCCTTATCCTCAAGCACCCCTTAAAGCTGGGGATGCTTATTGTGAAGCTTCTTCTACCATACTAGTTAGGGTGATCATTGTCTTCTTTGGTGTCTTCTCTTTACTTGGTCCCGCACCTGTGGTGACCTTCTTATATCTCCTTTCTTTCAAAATATTATCCCATTATACTTAGGCTATCTCTTCCTCTCTTTCCTTTTTCTTGGCACTTTCTTCTGGGGCCTTTCTATCTACCTATTCCTTATTGGCCCTTTCCTTCTTGGCCTTCGTTTGTGTGGCTTGTACTATGTATTTATTTTCTCACTCACTTATCTCCTTGGCATCTAGATAATTAATTTTATCTTGGGACATGCCTTAGCATTCATCTCCTCATGCCTTTGGTGTAATTTTAACATTGCATCAATATGTACTTGGTCAAGGCCCATGGCCTTCCATTGGCACTATATCTCCTCTTATATTGGGGCACTTTATTAGGTCACCTCTTTAGGATCCTTCACCTTTTCCCCTTTTGTGCCTCCTTTTTCTACATGTGTCTTGTGATCTTCCTCATACCATTGTTATTCAACCTCCACCATTTGAATCACTCCCCTTAGCACCCCTAGCTTAGCCATTTCTTATTTATACTCTCATAGCTCATGTGCCCTTTGGGTGTTGGTCTCACTAGAGCTAAGTCTTCTCAATCTTTACCTGGGCTTCTCTAGCTTGGTCTTAGGTGGTGGGGAAGGGTTCCCTTCACTTGATGATGACTCAACATCCTTGGGCACAATGTAGGTGCCCCACTCCCACTCTTTTTCTTCCTCTAGATCCTCTTCTATGTCAGAGACCTCTATATTGGGCATTTAAATCTGAGTCTTCCCCTTCTTCTTCATGATGGGGTAGGTCTTTTACATAGACTTGATGTGCTTATTGGTAGTGCATGAGGAGGATGCCTCTTTTTTTGAATCAATTATGAGCTTTAGGCATTCTTGTATTTCCTCCAAAGTTCCCCCTCTCTTCTTCTGGGGAGAATTTTTCTTCTTGATAGGTGTAGGGGTTCCTTCCTCCCTAATGAAGATTAGGGGGTATTCTTTATATTCAATGCTTAATTTGGCATTGGACTCATTCTTTCCTAGCTTCATCTCATTGTAAATTCCATGGATAAATCCCATAATGGTGACCTCTTAAATTGGATTGATGTATGTTTGATTTGAGGCATCCTCTTCATCTTTGATAACCCTTCCATTGGTGTGGGGAAACCTCCACCTTAACTTCTACCTTTCTATGTCCATTTCCTTAACTAAAATTTCCATCCTCTATGCATTCAAGATCCTATACAACACATCCCTTAAGAATTATATTGAGAAGGTGTAGGGAAGCTTCAGCCATCCTAACCTATTTCCATGTTGTAGTGTTAAGCACATGATGTAGTAATGTTGCATTATAGAAAAAATTATCATCTTGAATATGTTCATAAGAAGACCCTAGAGAATGCACCATTCTAACCTGAAGGCTTATATATAATACTCATACCAGCACATTATACATGTCTTATACTTAGGTTTGAAGGTGGTAAGGTAGGTGTAATCTTTGTATTTATGTATAGGGGACTCATGGTGTTCTAAAAATACCCAAAAGCTATCATTACCCCCATATAGGTTCCTGATCTCTTCCATTACAATCAAGATGAGGATGGATCCCCATCTAAAATGTCCTTTCATGCTATAGCACTCTAATGTATTCTTGATCAATTCCTTTGCAATGAACTTGGTGATGTTAAATTGGACACCTTGCACTATGTGATAAGTGATGCAAAGGTATGCCTTCGACACATTTATCCACCAGCCACTAGGACATACTTTAGAGATTATAAGGCACGTCACTACCCTTGTGTCTAGGTCATCACACTTGGTAATTAGGAATGTATATCCCCCCTTAAATTAATTAATAATATTTGTAATGTGCTCTACCTCATTGACATCATCCATCATCTGATGGATGTCCTGTCTAGCATCAAGTAACCTAGTTATCATGTTGATCAACTATGATGATATCTTCATGAACCTTCTCATAAAGTAGAAGCAATCTTAATAGATTCATAAAAGTAGGAACTATATTAGCTCCTTTGGTTTTTTTAAGTAGGGTAACTCATATACATATGTTACACTTGAAGCCTAAGGCTTATCTCAGATTGAGACATCAAAAAGAGCATCACCTTTTGGGGTCTTGCACCCTATATCCACCATCTAATCCTATGCTAAGTCCTAGAAATGACTCAATGTTTGATGGTTATATTATTTTAGTTAGAATTTATGAATGAAAGAGTGTTAGCTTTTTCATACCTCAATCTCTAAGGGATACTACATATACTGATAGGATAGTTTGGTCATCACCTTAGTGTAAATATCTATGACATTGATTACCTCAATTGATTACACCTTAGTCTTGGTGGTCATCACTACATCTACAATCCTAACCCTATTAGGTTCTAATTATGCCTTTATAGAGATTGATTCCTTTCACTTCTTTAACATTATAAAGTAGCTTGTGTTGAACCTGGATAAAAGTGGTTTGTTAAAACCTCTAATGATGGTTAACACTCTTGTAGTCATGGGATCTTTGCCTGTATATATAGCTTTGAGCTTCATTGGCCATTAATAGTAGCATAGCAGTAGCATCAAATTCCACTTGGCTCTTTTTATTAATTTTCCCATTCCAATCCCTCACACTAGCTTCATTATAAATGCACTAATTTTATCTATGCTTTTATTCACTTCTAAGATGTTTGGTCTGCTCAATTATTCACTGTGATAGGGTTCTTTCTCACTTTAGCTCTTAAGTTTCTCACTGAGTTTTCACTAAATATTTATTTAACATAAACTTTGTAACTTAAGTAAATCCATCATTTTCTCTTTATACCCTTCTCTATCAACCATCATTATTAATACAACATTAATGGCATAGGTGCTTTGATCTTCTTAAAAAATGTGAAAA
This sequence comes from Torreya grandis, assembly GCA_037957365.1. Lineage (NCBI taxonomy): Eukaryota > Viridiplantae > Streptophyta > Pinopsida > Cupressales > Taxaceae > Torreya > Torreya grandis. The sequence continues at coordinate 2,719,005 of JARHVA010000457.1, forward strand.
TCCACAAAAAATTTGGAAATATCCGATCTTGTACACATTAAATGCATATCTTTGTGTCATCACCACCACTTCATTGAATGATCCTAACATAATTTTCAATGAAGTGACGTGTGGTTCAAAGGGTCACTTCCCACTCCTTCTTGGGTGGATGCCAGTTGTCTTAGATGACTTCCTTCTATGCTTGTATCCTTTGGTGTGACCTTCACCTTTCTTGTGGAAACTTAGGTGCATCACCTCACATGCATGTGACTCAGCCACCATGGTTCCACTTCTTCTCTAGTTGCACTCCTATTTTAAGCATGTTTTTCTTCCTTGGTTGATTCTTTGTGTGTCATCTTGCCTTGGCCTATCCTAACCCATAAAAATCCCTTACAATGGCCCTCTAGAACTCTATTTTTCACATGATGTTCTTACACACTTTTGAAATGTGCATCTTCACTATCTTCCTTATGCTCAATCATGTTGGGCATATTTACTTTTTTCCACCTAAGTATCTAGTGTCAGATTAATTGATACACTTTCTTAAAATGCTAGCACAAAGGTAATCACCAAGGTGGTTCATTCTCAAGCCTTAAAGGGCCTTGCACTTCTCATCTTTATGCATATGTTTCTCTAAATACCTCTACTTGTGCCTAGTAGGTTTTACACAACCACTACTTAGATGTTTGTTCTCATGCACTTATGGGTGTAAGTGATCAACTCACCTGATTGTAATTATGTGTGAAGTATTGAGACAAAAAGTTCTTGTAATTATCGAGCATCACTCACTACTTCTATACACTATACAAGGGAAAAAATGAAAATAAAAAATGGTTTGGATTGTAATGAACTTTATTTTGGTTAGCTTAACTTGAATTGATTATTAACTAAGAAGTCAAAATTTTTATAGTAAGAGTGCTAGCCTACTACTTATATGGATTGAACCAATTTCCATTGAAATGTCAAGGGAGAATTTCACTAGCTAACATGCACAACTTATATTCACATATTTCCAAGATGTGATGGATGATGTAGGGAACCATCCACTATATTTACAACTTACCTAGATACTTGAATTACTTGGAATAATAGAGTAGCACCAATGCTCCTTCAGTTAGCTCTTTATGCTTGATATGCTTATCATGCCAATGCTTCTAGCATGCCTTCTCAATTTGTTAAATACACTTAGCTTGGGTGTACTTCTCATCTAAGCACTCCAAGTCTTCCAACCTTACACTTAAAGACTCCTAGTCATGTAGGTGGATAATTTATGCAATGCACAAGGAAGGCACCATGAATTCCATGGGTAGAACTGCTTAAGTGCTAAATACTAGTTGAAATGGTGTAGCCTTGTTTAGGTGCTTGTAGGTTGTGTGGTATGTCCAAAGTATTCTTGAGACCTTATCATTCTAATCCTTTTGACTAACATCACATATCCTCATTAGGAACATTTCTAGGATCTTTTTAAAGGCTTAAATCATGTCATTGGCCTAGGGATGATATGGGGTGGTCTTGTGGTGCACCACCATGTATTTAGTCAAGAGGATGCACATCATCTCATTAATGAAATGAGTTCCATTATTGTTATTAAAACTTAATGGTCACCCATAATAGCTTATGATGTTTTCCCATATAAAGAATGTGTGTATCATAGCTATACAGTCTTTGATCAGCATGCTACATCATAATTGGTGAAATAATTAGTGGCCACTAAAATATATCTATCACCTATGTGTCATGATATATGAGTGATCAGCCTAATAAATTTAATGGATCATTTATTGAATGGTGCTTGGGAAAGAATAGGGATGAGAGGCATCTCATTATAGTGGTTAGGCTTTCTAGTGTGCTAGCATACATCACATTCCTTAGCATATTCATTGGCATCACAGAATAGGCTTGGCCACCACAAGCCTGACTATAATACTTTTTGCATCATTATATCTCTAGCGTAATGTCCTCTTATATTCCCTCTATATGCTTCTTGTAGAATGAAATCTTGTTCATGTTTCAAAACACATTGGTGTAGGACTTCATACCTAATATATTTTTATAACTCCCTCTCAATGAGTTGGAAGGGAGCTATGCAAACTATAAGTTGTTTCTTTTCCTTGGTAGATAAGGTTTGTGATACAGACCATGATGTTAGGAAAGTGGCAATCTCTATTTGATATTTAGGAATGTGTTGAACCCTATATAGTTGTGTCTCTAGCATGTCATCCTCAATTATCATCACCACATTTTAAGAGTTGATGTAAGATAAATGGTCTAGCCCCAAGTTATACTTCCAAGGTTTAACTATAATGGATAATTGGAACTCCTAGAAGATAACAATCCATCTACATATGTGCCCATGTAAAATAGGTTTGTTCACAAGGTAATTGAGCTCTTCATGATCTGTGAAGAAGATGAATGGGGTTGCTAGTAGGTATTGTCTAAATTTTTACAAGGCATAGACCATTTCTAGTGACTCATGCTTATTGGTGGTGTAATTCTTCTTTGCTTGTGTCAATTTTATACTTGCAAAGGAGATGGTGCGGTCCATCTTTCCATTACCTAGTTACATCAATATGACACCACTATCAGAGCCTAAAGCATCAATGTGGATATGGAAAATAGTCATCCAATCAATAAATTATAGAATTGGTACACTAGCCAACTTTAGCTTTAGTATCACAAAGTCCTCTTGCACTTCACCTTAGTAGAATGGGCCATCCTTGTACAAGATCTCCTCTAGAGGTGTCATGATATAAACATATCTCTAAATTAACTTCCTTTAGTAATCATAATGGCCTAAAAAGTTTGTTGGAAATATTGTCATTGATGTCAAAGGTCTAGCATTATTGGTGATAAAGGCCCCATTGCATTTAATGGTATTTTTAATACTCATATCTTGGCTAATGTGTGTTAATATTTATTTAATATTAATGAATATATTTTTAGTTGTATATAGTTCAAAAGAGGGTGCATGGAGAATTCAAAGAGTCATGAGGTAAATGATGAAAGAGGAATGTGACCCATTTTCTCATGAAGAAGCATCTTGAGGAATTCCAAGAGTCACCATGTGAAGACAAAAGAGGTATGGTACATTTTTTATGAAGGGACACTTCGAGGAATATAAAAAGTCACCAAGATAAATAAAAAAGAGGAAAGGATGCTTTTGCTTATGAAGGGTCACCATATGAATTTTCAAATGCAAGTATATGAAGGGTCATACAAGTTTGGTGCCATTTTCCATGAGGATTGAAGGGTCAAAAAGGGTGAATTCCAAGGTCATTTGGAAAGCTATAAATAAAGGCTTGAGAAGCCATTTTTAATATGGAAGAGATTACATGGTTTGTATTTATTTTTTAAGAGAGAAAATTAGGAGATATTATAGAGTTACAGTATTTGTTGAGTAAGCAACATTGAGAGATAGTTGTGTTTTATACACAAGAGGGGTTGGAACTCATGTGGGTTGGTGCTCACAAATCTTTTTAAGGGGTTGGTTATCCTATGGGTTGCTACTCACAAATAGTTATTGTGGTGGTGGTCTGCAAAGGGTTTGGTGCTTTTGAAAATTGGTGATTACAAACTTTGTATTTTGAGTTGGTACTCATTCATATACTTTAGACTATTCTCCATGGTTTTTCCCACTTTGGGTTTCCACATAAAAATCTGCTCTCTCTCTCTCTCTCTCTCTCTCTCTCTCTCTCTCTCTCTCTCCTCTCTCTCTCTCTCTCTCTCTCTCTCTCTCTCTCTCTCTCTCTCTCTCTCTCTCTCTCTCTCTCTCTCTCTCTCTCTCTCTCTCGTGGTGCAAATTATTTTATGGCCCTTGTATTTGATATATGGCAAGAGGTGGTGGAGGAATATGAAGAGCCATAGACACTTGTAACTACTCCATCAAAAAAGAAGGAAAGTGAAAATAATGTTAAAGCTTTAAATGTTATTTTATATGGTTTATGTGAATCAAAATTTATTAAAGTTATGAAATGTAAATCTGCTCATGAAACTTGGGTAAAACTTGAGAATATTTTCAAAGGTGATGGAAAGGTTCAAAAAGCTAAGCTTCAGACTTTTAGAAGATAGTTTAAGAGTTTGAAGATGGAAGAAGAAGAAAATATAATAAATTATCTTTTGTGGGTTGATCAAATAGTTAATCAAATTTAAGGTCTTAGACAAAATTTAGAAGAATAAACTTTGGTTTAAAAAATTTTGAGATCTCTACCATTGAGATATGATGCAAAAGTTTTGGCAATTGAAGAGATGAAGAATTTAGCCAAGCTAAAGATGGATGAGCTTCATGATGTTCTTATGGCATATGAGATGTAGACTGAACAAGATAAACCCTAAAAAAGAATAGCTATCTTCAAGACATAAAAGAAAGAGAAGGCTAAGACTCAAGAATCAATTGATAGTTCTAGCGATGAAGATGACAATGGAGCTCTTTTCATTCACAAGTCAAAAAAGGGAACAAGTAAATATCATGGAAAATTACCTTTTAAATGTTTTAATTATGTAAAGATTGGACATTTTTCATCTAAATGCACAAATAAAGGTAATGATGACAATGAAGAAGGAAAATCTACATACAAGAAGAATTTCAAAGGTAAATTCAAGAAGGGATTTGAGAAGAAGAGTTTGTATTCTAAAGTCCTAGCTCAGCTAAAGATAGTGGAGTCAATGATTCAGAAGAAGAAGAGATTTTATTCATGGCCATATATGAAGATGCCTCCACAAGAAAAAGTATAGATGATCAAGAAGAAGAATAGGATGAAGCTGAAGTGAATCTGAAAGGAGAAATCATTTGTGCCTTAGAAGAGTTAAAATCTCTTGAAAAGAAGAATTGAAGATTAAAGATCCATATCGATAAAAATGAAAAGGATTCAAAGGAAATAATTGAAGATCTAAAATCACACTTTGAAGAAGCCAAGAACAATGAAGAAGATCTAACATCACAGTTGAGCATAATAAGTAAAAAATGTGAAAGGTATGTTATTAAAATTGCTTTTTTAACAGAAAAACTTGAGAAAAAAATAAATCAATCAATGATAAAATAACTCATGATTCAAAATTTGAGAATATCACTAATATATTAAATAAAATATTAGAAAATCAAAGATCAATATCAAATAAGACAAGTATTGGATTTGAAAAAGAGAAAGAGGAGGTCACTAATTTCACAGACAAGGAAAAAGGAAAGAGCTATGTTAAAGCTCCTATGAAAGAAGAAATAAAAAGGGAAGAAGTCAAGAATACAGAGGACATCTTAAACAAAGAAGGTTAGAGATAATATAGCTACAAAAGATAATCAGGTTAGAGATACACAAATAGGTCCTATTTTTATGGTTACTATTATTATTTTAAAGGATATGGTCATAAGAAAATAGAATGTCAAAAAAAGGGCTAACAATTTCAAAAATAAGGAGAAGGAAATTCATACAGAGTCAAGCAAAAGCCACAACTCTTTTGCTCCTCTATCAAGATTTAATGAAGAGGCATTAATATGTTACAAGTGCAGCAACTTTAGACACATAGCTTGGTACTATAGAAGCATGTTTGAGTCAGTCAAGAAGGACTAGAGTTTTTAGGCTCCATTCATCAATAAGAAAGTTTAGATAGGTTCATGGTAAAAGAAACAACCTAAAAAATATATGTTGGTGTAGATAGATTTACATGCAAGAAATGAAAAAATCCATGGTTCATTTATAGTCGATGTTTGAGACACATGACATAAGACAAGAGAAATTTCATAACCTTGAAGAAGATTAATGGTGGCATAGTGAAATTCAAAGACAATACTACTGCCAAAATTATTGGAAAAGGCACACTAAGTTTAGATAATGGTAAAACTAAAACTAAAAATGTTTTGTATGTAGAAGGTATTAAGCATACTATTTTGAGTGTAAGTCAAATGTGTGATTAGAGGCACACACAATTTTTATGCAAAAATTTATGAAATTAGAAGAAAATATTTAGATGTGTTGGTTGCAGATGCTCAAAGAATAGGCAATAATCTATAAATGCTACTAGACATCAAAGGTCAAACATGTTGTTTAAGTCAAATTAAATAAAGTTATATATGGCATAGGAGAATGGGGCACATAAATTTTGACAATCTTGTCAACATCAGTAAGAAGCAAGTAGTCAAAAATCTTCCAAAGATGATAAAGCCATCTGACATGCTTTGTGAACCTTGTCAGCATGAGAAGTAAGCTAGAAGGAGGTTCAAAACAAAAGAGTACTCAAATGCTAGAGTTTGTTCACACTGGTTTGTGTGGACCTATGAGAACTCAAAGTACTCAAGGTGAGAAATATTTCATGTTGCTTATTAATGATTTTTCACATATGACTTGGGTAATATTTTTAAAGAAAAAAATCATAAGCTTTTAGACATTTCAAAGCATTCAAAGCATTAGTTGAGAATGAAACCAGTTTGAAGATTAAGTGTCTAAGATCAGATCAAGGAGGATAATTCATGTCATATAAATTTATCGAGTTTTGTGAAGACCGTGGAATAAAGAGACATTATTTATCATCCAAAACTCCACAACAAAATGGAGTAGTTAAACAAAAAATAGAATAGTTCAGGAGATGGTGAGGACAATGCTAAATGAATCCAAGATAGCAAATAAATATTGAAGAGAGGTAGTTTCTACAGTAGTGCATAGTCATAATATAGCATTAATGAGATTCAATAGTGATAAGACTCCTTATGAGCTATGAAAAGACAAACCAACAATAGTTGATTATTTCAGAGTTTTTGGTAGCAGATGCTTTATAAAGAGAACTGATGAAAAACTTGGTAAGTTTGAATCTAAAGTAGATGAAGGTTATTCTTAAAAAAGTAAATATTATAAATTTTATCATAAAATAACCAAGAAAATTTTTGAAAGTGTAAGTGTTAAGATAGAAGAAGATGGAACATAAAAATTTAGTGATCCAATAGACATTCCTAAAATCATTAAAGAGAAAGATTTTGAAGAATCAGATGAAGATGAGAAGAAAGAGAAAAAGGACACCAAAAATCCATCCAAAAATGTTCAGATAAATCATAATGAAATTGACATCATCAAGGACATAAATGAACGAATTCACACTAGAAGAATGATGGCAAGTGAATCTAAGTAATTTAATTTCTCTTTGTTATCCAAAATTTAGCCTAGAACTTTTTCATAAGCTAGACATGATAAGCATTGGGTTAAGGATATGGATGAAGAATTAAATCAAATATAAAATAATGATACTTGGGAATTAATGCCTAGACCAAAATATCACAATGTGATAGGAACAAAAATGGTTTTATAGAAATAAGTTGAATGGAAATGGAGAAGTGACCAGAAATAAAGTAAGATTAGTAGGTAAATGATATGCTTAGATTGAGGGAATAGATTTTGAAGAAACTTTTGCACTAGTGGCAAGGTTAGAGGCTATTATAATGTTTCTTGTATATGTAGTGTTTAAAAATTTCAAAGTATTTCAGATGGATGTTAAATCTACCTTCTTGAATGAGAATCTAGAAGAAGAGGTCTACATTAACTAGCCTAAGGGATTTATTCTCTCAAATATTAGTAGCCATGTATAAAAATTGAAGAAAGAATTGTATGGATTAAAACAATCTCTCAGAGCTTGGTATACAAGACTTGATAACTACCTACAAGATCAAGGTTTCAAGAGAGGATTTGATGATAGTAATCTCTACATCAAAATAGAAGGTGAGCATCAATTTATTATTTTGGTATATGTTGATGCCATCATTTTTGGAATAAATATTGAAAATATTACAAAAGAATTTTTTGATAATATGCAAAAAGAATTTGAGATGTCTATGCTTAGAGAATTATCATTTTTCTTAGTATTGTAAATATTTCAATCAGATAAAGGAATTTCCATATCTTAAAATAAATGTGCCAAGGAAATGTTGCATAAATTTGGTTTTGAGGATTGTGCACCAGTTACCACACCAATGTGTATAGGAAATAAGGTGAACAAGGATGAATATTCACCTATTATAGATCAATATTTATATAGATCTATGATTGGTAGTATTTTATATTTGACAGGATCAAGGTCAGACATCATGCATTGATTAGGTATGGTTGCAATATATCAGTCATCTCAAAAAAATAGTCATGTTTAGTTGGTGAAGAGAATATTTAGATATATCAAGGGGACATTGGATTACAGATTATGGTATCCCAAAAGTAGAGATTTCACTTTGGTTACTTATATAGATTCTGATTGGGTAGGTAGCTTGCTGACAGAAAGTGTACAAGTGGAGGAGATTTATTTCTTAGTGATAGCTTAGTATCATGGCTAAGTAAAAATAAGAATTCAGTATCACTTTCTATAGCTGAAGCATAATATATTTTAGTATTTTTGTGTTGTACTCAAGTGCTTTGGATGAAGAAAACTTTGGAAGATATCAAGGTAAAATATGATGAACCTATTTATATTTTTGTGATAACACAAGTGTTATTAATATTTTAAAGAATTTAGTGATGCATTCAAGAATAGAACATATTCCCATTAGATATCACTTCTTGAGAGAGTTGGTAGCATATCAATAGGTTAAGATAGAATATATCAATACTACAGAGTAGATTGTAGATATTTTCACAAAGGCACTACCAAAAGACACACTTGAGTATCTATGAGAGAAGTTGGGAGTATTTTTTTTTACTTCCTACCATTGAGGTTTAACATCAGTTGAGGGGGAGCTAAGTGTTATATATAGGTAGGCCCTTTTCCATTGATGTCAAAAGGGGAGAATAATAGATATAGGTAAAGAAATAGATAGGAAAAGGTACAGGTTGCTACAGTAAGGAGGATTTACTATATGTTTTTTAGATAGTAGTATGTGCAGGTTTCAGGATGTGGCAATTTTAGTTTGAGGTTGCCATCAATGACAAAGGGGGAGATTATTGGAAATATTTTTATTGATGTCAAAGGTCTAGAATTATTGGTGATAAAGGCCCCATTGCATTTAATGGTGTTTTTAATATTCATATCTTGGCTAATGTGTGTTAATATTTATTTAATATTAATGAATATATTTTTGGTTGCATATAAGTCAAAAAAGGGCCCATAGAGAAGTCAAAGAGTCATGGGGTAAAAGACAAAAGAGGAATGGGATGTATTTTCTCATGAAAAGTCATCTTGAGTAATTCCAAGAGTCACCATCTGAAGACAAAAGAGGTATGGCACATTTTTCCATGAAGGGACACTTTGAAGAATATGAAAAGTCACCAAGATAAAGACAAAAGAGGAAAGGATGCATTTTCTTATGAAGGGTCACCATATGACTTTTCAAATGCAAGTATATGAAGGGTCATGCAAGTTTGCTGCCATTTTCCATGAGGATTGAAGGGTCATAAAGGGTGAATGCTAAAGGTCATTTGGAAACATATAAATAAAGGCTTGAGAAGCCATTTTTAATATGTAAGAGAGTGCATGGTTTTTATTTGTTTTCAAAGAGAGAAAAGCAAGAGATATTTTAGAGTTCTATCATTTGTTGAGTAAGCAACATTGAGAGATAGTTATGTTTTATACACAAGAGGTTGGTGCTCCTATGCATTTCTGCTCACAAATAGTTTTTGTGTTGGTGCTCAGCAAAGGGGTTGGTGCTCTTACAAGTTTATGCTTGCAAAATATGTATTTTGAGTTGGTGATCATTCATTACTTGAGATTATTCTCTGTGGTTTTTCCCACTTTGGGTTTCCACATAAAAATATTATGTGTTGTAAATTATTGTTTCAATTTTATTGCATATCTTGAATGTGTGATTAAGTGGTTAAATAAAATAAATTATATTAAGTGAAAAGATAGATAATATATTGATTCACCCCCCCCCTCTCAGTATATTTCATGCTTAACAAAGGTGTGAACATCTTTCTTCATTGAGGGGGTCTAGAGCTAGATTATTATGGCTATCTTCGTTTGATAAATAAGCAAACCATCTTTGTAGATGATGTGCCCAAGAAATGTCCTAAATAGAGTTATGAAGATGTAATTCCTTGGATTTAAAGATATCTAGAACTTTTTGGACCTTTCAAACATGAGGTGTAGATTATCATAATGATATTTTACAAGACCATACATAGTCCAGTCATCAAGATAGACTTAGAATAACTTATGGATAATTTCATTGAAGGTATTGATCACTACCCTAGATAATGTGGTTGGTGCATTCTTGAATCCAAAGGGCATCACATTATAGCTGAAATAACCCCATTCAGTCACAAAGGTTGTTTTAGGCTTACCCTCCTCCTTGATCTGCACTTGATGGTAGCCCAAGAATCCATCAATGAAAGTGTAGATTTTGTAGCCTATGTTTCCATCTAGGACCTCATCAGTGAATGAGGTTAGGAAAGGATCATTTATGCAAGTGGTATTCAATATCTTATAGTTGATATAAATATATATGCCCATATTTCTTGATACTAATGACCATCAGGCTCACCCATTTGGATTCTTGTACTAGGTAAATGACATTGACTACCAACATTATATGGATATCCATCTTTACCTTGGTAAAAATATTGGGATTCATCTGATATGGGTGCTTCTTGACTGACCTCACACCGTCCACTAGCTTGATGCTCATTTTCCATAGTGAAGGGTGGGTGCCCTTCATGTCCTTATAGCTACATGAGAATAGATCTTGAAATTCCTTCAAGAGATATATAATTTTTGCCAACTCTAATTCATAATAGTAAGTGCTTATAGTGGTGATCTTTAGCTCACTTTCTATGCTGATATCTACTTTATTGGTCTTGAGTGGCACACAATAGGGTTTATTTATCTCCTGATGAGAGTCTTCAACCTACCTTGTCCTCTCTAATGTTTTAATCCAAAGAAACATTAGATCTTCATCATCTAGGATGTTATCATCCATAAGGTGCATATGTTTTATCTACCTATTAGATCCTTTCAATTGTGGTTGTTTTGGGTCTTATCATCTTCTTTGTTGGAGTCACTATTGAGCACCATCTTTTCAAAGAATGTTGGGAGTGCAAGTCCTTTTTCACCAAATATCTCCTTCAGGTGATCTTATAATATATAAATTTCCTCAAACACTACTCTATGGATGACTTTTAATTTCTCTAAGAGCTCTAGGTTCTGTTAAGAGAATGAGAAGGTGTTCATAAACCTCTCCTTTAGCATCTCCCAATTTCCTATCTCACAGTGCATCTCATTGACAATGTACCACATTCACACCCATGTTTTCAAGGTCCTATAAAATGCATGCACCCATATTCCTCTTGGTGTATTCTCATCATATATAATCTAGGTTTCTTTGCATAATTTCATGTGCACGATTGGGTTAGAATCACTGGTGTAAGTGGGTATGTCCAAATCCTCATTACTTTTGACAAATTTTGGTACATATTACTTATTGTGTAAAATAATTACCCAATGAATACCATATTATTGAGTTTGCTTAACATTAATTATCAACCCCTAGTGCATACATTCTTCAAGGATGTCAACACTATATATGCATTATTAATTCATAAATCAGCTTGCCTTACTAGTTGTAGTATAATGAACTTATGTTGAATTCACTAGATAATTATACTATGAAACTATTATGATATAAATAATCCACACTTATAAATCACACATGCATCACACTTTACATAATTAGATAAATAATGAAATATACTTACACACTCTTAACTAAGGAGGTTTAGGATCTTCACTACAACTCCTTCTGAGGGGGCCCTTCCTCTTTCAGAATTGAGTTTCAATCATTCTCTTAGAGATTTGTAAAATCTTCTTATAGAATTAGCTTTCTTATTACTCAAATATATAGAAATGAAATATTGTTATAAAATATTACAATGCAGTGACTTCTTTTGTTTTATTAACTATCCAATCTTCAATTTCTACTCACTAAATCCTAATCTGATCTAGGTTCTACCATGAAATATAGAAGGTAGTTTATTAACTTCTAACCAAAGACACCAAACTAGGAAAAATTAAAAATACTTTGTAAACTACCCCAGTCAACCTTCAAGTGGTTAGTAATTGAAGTTACATTTTTTAGGACTTGACTAGATTAAGGACAAGGTATACTATTTTGTCATTTTTTATTTTTTTTGTCTACTTCCCATTATCTATGTCTTTATCATCTTTGGTACACATCCAAATTTCCTTTCATGTAAGGATTCCATATAATAGCTATGATCCTTTTCAATCATCCATTTAGTTCCAAAGATATTTGAATGTGTCCTTAAGATCTGATCACAAGAATAGCTTTACTTTATATAGTGGATACATGCAACCTATAGGTGAAGCCTACAATTGCTATGGACACTCTGCAGTGGCTATGAGAAACTTGTAGGTGAAGCCTACAGTTATTACAGGCAACCTATAACTTTTACACCCAAATGAGATCCTATAGCCTTATGTTATCCTTCAAATTCTTGTTAAATAAATTTATACAATTATAATCTAATCAAGGAAAAAATGTCAATATTTCAAAACATAACATATATATATATATGCACACACAAAATCATAAATTCATTAATTCATTTGTAGATTCATGGATGGTTGTGAATATTTACATAGGAAAAGATATATACTAGGTATGAATGAGGCTTGTAAAATAGATCAATTGGTGGCTTCATCACACCCCCTATGTAACCTCTTGCCTATCCTCAAGCAAGCCTTGGCTACATTTGGAAACCATAAATTTTTTTGAAATCAAAGGGCTCAGTGTAGCCTGACCCTTTAAAGATTTGGAAACCTTTAGCATCAAAAATGTCTTCCCATCTTTTCTTCTCAACCTCTCTATCAACTGGGACCTTTCCCTCCCAATCAAGAATTGGGTACCAAAATAAAGGAGGTTGAAACAATAATCCTAACCATTTTACCCTTCTCCTCATAACAAGTTTAATGCACATGTATACTCTATGGATGGCCTCTCTAAGGTTTTTAGGGGACTAAGGTTCCTTTATTTTTAAAGAATCAAAGAATTCTACTCATCTATGGGAAGAAATAAAAATTTGAATACCATCTCCATCCATAAGACTCAAATAATGATTCTAAACTTATACCTATTTTTTGATAACCCATGCCTATGGAGTACTTGAGTTCATGAAGGAGATCCATTATTCTATTACAACATCTAGATTACTTGATTCACCCTTGATCATTAGGATAGCTTTCTTTTTCTTTTTCTTGATACTCTTCCACTTGTTTTCTTCTTCCTATTTCATTAATAACATATGAGGAAAATGCATTTAGGTGGACATCTCCCAAGTAGATGTCTAGATTTTAATCTACATTATTGGGTATAGCATATTGGTGGATGTAAAACTCACTTAACTGAGCTTGGAAGTTAGGATCAACATGTATATATACTTCAAAGAAAGATTTGGGGTCACAACCCATGTAAGATTGATCATTATAGATCATGTCATATCTGAATTTAAGCCATCTCTCTTCTAAGTAGATAGCATATACCCTAGAAGATGGTCTACACTCCATTAATAATTTAGTGGTTTCATACATTTTATCAATCTTATCCTTCAGATACTTGATCTTAGTTTCAACTATTTCTAGTTTTTTTTTTCAAATCCACTTTTTTTTCTCTTATTTCAACATATACTTTAAATATTTGTACTAACTTCTTATAGTGAGTTTCATCAGTTTCTATAGGTGTGGTAGTTGAAAGATTCACATCAATAACTTCTATTATAGGTATTTTGTAGTGGGAAATGGAGGAAATCTATTATAGAATTATACCAAAACTAGAGCATAATCTATTACAGGTGTTTCCATGGCCAAGTTATATGAAGTTATTGTAGGTTCCTCTAGGGAAGCAATTGTAGGTTCCTCCAATAACATTTCTCTATCCATAGAAGACTCTATAAATTCTAATACCCTTAGAAGTGTTTCAATACCTCTCTTACCTTTTAATTTTGTTATCTTATTCCTTAGCCTATATATTTCTTTCATAGCTTGTTCTAATATTTGGAACTCCTGAGCATGATGAAATATCCCTTTTTTTAATTCTTTTTCCATAGTCTCTTATTTAATCAATTCCTCTTCTACTATAGGTTGATTTTCCATTCTCAATTCTTCTTCTATATAATCAATGTGTCTGAGGGGATCAATGTCTTTTTTAGTGAATTTAGATGGCTAGGGTGACTATTCTTCTTCTTCCTTGGTAGATTCTGAATCAATAAACCATTCTTCAATTTCAAATCCATCAAGGGCCTTCTAAAACATATGATCTTTCTTTGGATTTTCATGCTCACTGATGTCTATGGGTGAGGAGGATATAGTTGTCTTTTATTTCTTAATTCTATAAGATCTCCTAAGAGTAAGTCTCCTTCTTCTTGATACAGTGGGTTTCTTTTCTTTAGTTTTCATCTTCTTTTTAGGAGGGGTGGTTGATGAAACTTGTCTTCTTGTGTAATAGTTAATGGAAGAACGTTCTCTTGTCCTAAAGGATCCATGGTGGAAGAATCATTATATGGTGAGGAGACAATGGGAAAAAGAATATGTTGTTGTGGACTTCTCTCCTCTATGTCAGAAGGAGGTAGGACTAGTTTCCTTCTATTTCTTTTTCCCATAGTAGTTTTAGATGGACCCTCAATAGTTATGGGCTAACTAGTAGCACTAGTGCCTGTAGAATCTTCTTGTACAATTTATTGGGCCTATTCTTGAGGTGATTTTTCCTTATTATTACCTTTGACTTGATGACGTTCATTATTCCCTAGGATAAAAAATATTCCCAACTTAGATCAGGTTTGATAGAGTTTATTCCATGTTTATTTATCAACCATATTAGGCAATGATGGGATAATGTATTTTTAATACCCTTCTAGTACTCTTTAGACATCCTTTTTAGAATGTTCCATAGGTGATTTGGAAAATTAATGGTTCTATCATGCCTTAAATGATTCAAAAATTTAAACTAAAGAGTATAAATTATGGAATACCTTCCTTCACAAGTCATATATCTGATGATGTATGAGGTTATCTCCCTCCAAGATGTAGGTAAGTTGAGTCTCTTCACACCACCTTTATTTAGTACGAATCTTTCATTTCCTTGATAAAATTGGTGTATAGCTTCTTGACCATTGGATTTGTTTTGTTAGTTCTCTCTTATACTTGGTGTCCCAGTTGTTTGGTTCACCAGTTCTTTAGTGATTGGGAATGTGATGCCATGTAGAGTATATTGGTCTCCAATAAAGGATCCTAAAAATTATCTATCAAGGGGTTCTAAGAAATGCTATAATTTCTCAAAATAAGTGGTTCAACCAGCTCTATTGAAGACAATCTAGCTGACTTGGTCTTATTGAAGTTGCATATGATATGTGGGTTCTCTCCTTACAACTGACCCTCCCATTCTACTAAGTTCAACTTTTTTGTCAATCCTTCAACCATTAATTGGAAACATACTTTGTTTGGCTTATAAAAATCTATGTATAGCAAAGTAGGGTTTATTCAACAATGGCAGTTTGTAGTTGTAAGTTTTAGGGTTGTAGGTTATGGTGTGTTTTAGCTTTGCATGAATGGTTGTACTTATAAAGAAAAGCAATGAAATTAATTATTTTTCCTATAGGTTATTATGGATTCATTAAGGCATCCAATCTTGCATGTATGGATCCTATAATGCATTATATTCTCACCCATAGTATCCTCCCCCCAAATGAGCCATCACATGTCCTCAAGTGATGTGGAGTGAATAGGATGGAAAGGATAGAACAAGGTCATAATTAGGGGTATAAGTGTGGGTTGGGATGTCATCATATGGGTTTAAGTGTGAGTTGAGGGATATTAAAGAATGAAATATTTCATGATTTAATATGCTTTTCAATATCGTACATGTTATATTAAAATAATGAATACTTTTCAATGATCAAAATATATGGTGTACCTTTTTAATGGTCTAGATAGGGTTACATCAAGGATTTGCATGTGAGTGATTGAAAGAATGCAATGATTGTGCTTATAGTTATAACTAGATTTAAGTGGGCCCCTTTGGAGTAATTATGAGATCACAAGATGTTAGGCTTTTATGGTGCCCTCAACTCACTTATATGTAATTCATGACAACTTGCATAGAACTAGAATAGGGGTCTTAGACTTGGATGAGAGATTACTACTCTACTACCACAAGGTGGTTATTGTAGAGTTAGGTGATCCAATTTAGGTGTTACATGAACATGGAAGAGGGTAGCTAAATATGGTGTTGCTTTGTGATCTTCCTCTACATGAGCTTGCATGATTTACCTCTATGTTGTCTTACTACCTATGGATTCTACCTAGTGACTTTGTCTTATTATTTAGGGGTAGGCTTGAGCAAGGTTTTGAATTTTTTTCTCTAATCCTCTTTTATTACTCCTATGGTTTGTATGGTGTCTTGTATGTATGCTCAAAATATCATAATCAATGCCATAGCTTAGATAACTATCTTGCATGTGCTTAGAGAGATGTTAGGGTATGCTTGAAGTAACAAGAGATGGTGCCCATAATAACTATAAGGTTGTTCCTAGCTATGGTAACAATGCTCTTAGTAGCTACAAAAGATCCCATAGCAACCGAAGGAGGTGCTTTTAGTAGCTACAAAAGAGACTGTCACACATAAAGGAGGTGTTTATAATAGATATAAAATAGCCCTTGGTAATTAGAGGAAGATAAATAGTTTGCTTAGAATGATTATTTATTTTTTTGTTTTTGTTTTTACCCCTAAATATCTAGCAAGTTAGTTTTATATTTAGGCCCATTTTATAGTTTTATATAGCTAGTAGGCTCATTTTATACACAAAAAATATCAACAATGCCCAAAAAGGGTTTTCATTATTGGGTTTTTTTTACTCTAACTACTTCTTGTAGTAGAATGTTTAATCTAGGTCCTTACCAAGTCAACAGTGAGGGTGACTAATCAAGAACCAACTAAATATATCAGTCTTCATGCCAAAGGAGGGATAATATGTCCTCCTCTACTTTTTCATCTATGTGTTGGTTGGTTATCCCTTTATCTGTGAGACATCATGTTAATCCAGCACATCATTGTATTCATTTTATAATTACATGTGTATGTGCTTAGAAAACTCCTAAGTGAGTGGTTTCTTGTATAACTTTAGTCTGTGTCCATTAACTAGTAGATGGAATCTTACTAGATAAATGGTTTAGAGTTGCACTACTCCATTTTCATAGACATGTTCAATCTCAAATGGACCAAGCCATTTGGTCTGGAGTTTTCCCTTGTGATCCTTATATTTTGAATCAAAAATATGGGCCCAATCTCTTACATTGAATTACCTAGTCTTAATATACTTATCATGTTAGATAATATACTAGTGCTATAGAAGTTCTATGATCTGTAATGCCAACTATTTTTATTCATCTAAGGCATTCAATTACATAAGCCTTTCTTTCTATACTTCAGATATATCCATCCCAAGTGTCAGCGTTGTCTATAAGGTCTTATGCTCAAATTCTATTAGCAAGATAGGTTTCTTCCCATAGACCAACTCATATAGGTTGAAGCCTGTAGTAGTCTTCCATGTGATTTTATAATCCCAAATAGCTTTAAAAAGTCTAGCCTCTCAATTCTTATGGGAGATACTAATATTCTTGGTCAAAATATTTTCTAACCCCCTGTTGGTGACTTTCACCTATCTATTAGACTATGGATGATATAGAGTTGATTTCTTGTGTCTAATTTCATATTATTGGACCAAAGCAATAATTGAATTAGTAGTGAATTGGGGTCCTTGATTAGTGACTATTTCTCATGGCATACCATATTTTGTGAATATTTTTTCATAGAGGAAAGCTACCACCTTCTCATCCCTAGCATGTGTAATAGCCTTAAATTCCACCCATTTAGTGACATAGTTAATACATACAAAGATGTACTCTTTGTTGTTTGATTTTGGATCAAAAGGTCCTACAAAGTCTAGGCCCCATTTTTCAAATAGTTCAAGCACCATTTGAGGCTGTAAATTTATCTCATCTAAACGTGTAGGTCTCCCCATATGCTAACATCTATCACAATGAGTAGTATACCTTATTACTTCTTTATGGAGTGAGGGCCAATAATATCCTATATTAAATATTTTTACTATTGTATGTTTGGATACAAAGTGCCCTCCATAGGGTTCATCATGGTAGGCTTTAAGGATATTTGGAACTTCATCTTCTTTGAGACATCTTCTCATGATGGAGTCAAGCCCAGTATAGAAAATAAATCTAGATAGCCATGAATAACTGTCACTTTTATAAATCAAAATTATTCTTTATTTAAGGAGGAAGTGTTGGGGGATTAACCTTGTGGTAAGGTAGTTATCCACATCAACATACCAAGGTATGGTAAGGGTGAGGGAGAATAGGTGCTCATATACAAATTAGTTATCCATTATGGTATCTTCTTTAGGGGATTATAGGCATGATAAAAAATTAGTCATGATGTTGTCCCTACCAGCTTATCTATAATGGTGATATCAAATTCTTGTAATAAGAGTAGCCATCTTATCACTTTGGTTGGGACAACTAGTTTATTCATAAGGTACCGAATGGATGCATGGTCTATATGAATAAAGACTTGATACCCTATGATGTAGTGATATAAATTGTTGATAGAATAAACTACTACCAAGAACTCTTTTTAAATAATTGTGTAATTAAATTCTACTACATGTAGGTTCTTGCTTACAAAATAGATAACATAATTGAGTTCTCTTTATTTTTGGCCTAGGACAGCTCCTAGGGCAATATCTAAAGCATCTATGTGAATATGGAAGGAAATCTTCCAATCAAGACCATATAGAATAGGTATGGTGGTCAATAATTCCTTTAATTATTTAAAATTTAGATCATAGGTAAGAGTCCAGATAAATTTAACATCTTTAGTCAAGAGATTGAATAATGGTGTTGCTACTTTATTAAAATTGTTGATAAATATCTTATAGTACCCAGCATGTCCTAATAAAATCTTGACATCTTTTTGTTTCTTATAAATATGGAGATTTTTTATCTCCATTTTTTATGATATTTATTTTTGTATGATCAATATTAATTCCTTCAATAGTTACATGGTGGGCCTAAGACAATGACTTCTATCGTAAGCATATAGCATTTTTTTGAATTAAAGACAAATGGTGCTCTTGACAGCATTATAGCACTTTATCCAAGTTGTTCAGGCACTCATCAATTGTTTCTCTATAAACAATAAAGTCATCCATATAAATTTCTACACATTCATTTACCATATCTACAAAGATACTCAAGACAACCCTTTAGAATGGTATATGAGTATTACACATCCCAAAAGGTAATACAACATAAACATAAGTACCTTAGGGACAAGTGAAGGTGGTCTTATCTTGGTTCTCAAGAGCAATTTTAATCTATTCATAACCCCTAAATCCATCCAATAAGGCAAAATATTTCTTCCCTACTAGTGTGTCCAACACCTAATCAATGAAGGGTAGAGGAAAATGATCTTGTTTTGTTATTGTATTAAGTTCCCTATAATCTATGCACACATGCCATTCTCTATTTTTCTTTGGTATAATTACCAAAGGTGAAACCCATCCACTATCTGAGATGGGGTATATAAATCCAATAGTTAGTAGTTTCTATAATTCTACTTTAACTATTTTTCTAAGAACTAGATTCATCCTACATTGTGGTTGTCTGATTGGTTGGTACTCTTATTTGATATAAATATGATGTGTGCATGTTTTTGGTCTGATTCTATATATATCTTCATAATCCCATGAAAAATCATGTTAGTTTACATGTAACATGTTGACTAGGTGCTTTTCCTCATTTTACTCCAACTTGTTATTAACAAGCAATATTTTTCTTAGAGAGATTTCATTTTTTTGTGATAGTGATTTCATCATTTATATATTACTAATGGATCTAGTTTGGATACAGCTATGAGGTAGTAGCTAGTAAAATATTTCTTGTACAAATGCATCAAATTTATCTACCTCCTAGAAGCTATAAAATGGGCACTCAACACATTGCAGGTGGCTGAGATATGTAGAATGAGTTTGGTAATTATTTTGGAGAATGTTGGAGATAATTGTATCATCTTATAATCAATCAAGGTACATGAATAGTTTATGGTGAATATAGGAATTTATGGAGGCTGCTCTACCTCATTTTCTTCAGCCCATAATGTATTCTTGAATGCCAAGGCTGGTTATGCTGGGGGATAAAGGACCAATTTCTTAGTATGGTTTCTATTAGAGATCAACATGTCACCTAATTTGTAGCTGATAAAGGCATCAATTTTTGCAAGCCAAGGACATCTTAAGATAATAAAATATCCACCTAAATTAGACTTAGGCTATAGCATAATGAAATATATAGGATACTTCCAAGAATCTATAGTAATGACAAGATATTTAATGATTACTTTTGGTCTGACTATAGACCTGTCAATCATTTATAGCATTGTATATGTGGGATGAATATTATTTAACTATAGTTTTTGCATGTTTTTAATTGTCATTACATTTATTTTAGCCTCTAGGTCTATCAATGTATTGGGTAGATGATCATGGATCAAGACTGTTACTACTCGGCATCTTGGATCTAAATATTTATTTAGTATGGTGTTTCCTAGCATAATGTCTACTAGTTGGCTAATCATATGCACTATATTGGGATCCTTCTTCTTCCTTCCAAGATTACTTAGACATAATTATCTAATAGCTTTGGAATATATGGGCACATCCTTGATGGATTGGAAGAGGGGAATTTTAACATAGATATTTTTTAGTTGTCTTATGAAATCAAATTTAGGTTTAATTGCATGTCACTGAAGGGCAACACATTCTGTAAATGGTGGGGTTGTTTTAACAATAGCTTTATTTACTATTTTAGAGAGTTCTTGTGGTTGGTGAGGGTGGTTTAACAAGATATTTTAGAGTTTCTTGATCTAACTCCATTATTATGGGAAGGGCTGGAGGTGGTATAATTTTCCTTAAACATAATTGAACTTCACTAATGTTCACTACATATGCCAAGAACTAGATAGTTTTAGTACTAAATGTTGAGTGAACCATCTTATTTTCAAGGTTTTTCATGGGTTAGGTAAGGAGTTGATTATACTTGGGTGTAGCTTCTATATTTGGCATAAAATTAAGAGGTTTTTTTGCTATGGAGGGAATCATCCTTGATGGTTTTCCAAGGGCTGATTGGGTCTCCAAGACTACTGCCACTGGTTTGTGAAGGGTGGGCCTTGGGGTGGTTTCCAAACTTTTGTCCAAGGTGGGGATTCATTTTTTGGAGGTTGTTAAGATGGGGTAGCTTGTCTGAGGTGGCTACTAGCTAGAATTAGGGAGTGGGGATACATTTTGTAGAGGTTTTCAAGAGGTGGTGGGGTATCTTATTTGGTCTTGAGTGTCACACACTAGAGTTTATTTATCTCTTGATGAGATTCTTTAACTTAATTTATCCCCTCTAATGTTTCAATCTAAAGATGCATTGTATCTTAACCATCTAGGGTATTGTCATCCATAAGGCACACAAGATTTTGTCTACCTATTAGATCCTTCTAATTATTCTCTTTCTAGGTCTTATTATCTTCTTTATTGGAATCATTATTGAGTAATGTCACTTAAAAGAATGTTAGGAGCACTAGTCCTTTTTCCCCAAACATCTCCTTCAAGTTCTCTTCTAAAATATCAATGCCCTCAAACACTACTCTATGGATGATTTGTAATGTCTCTAGTAGTTATAGGTTCTATGAAGAGAAGGAGAAGGTGTGCATGAACCTCTCCTTAAGAATCTCTCAATTTCCTATCTCATGGTGCATCACATTGACAATGTACCACACTCGTGCCCATGTTTTCAAGTTCTTATAAAAGGCATGCACCCATAGGCCTCTTGGTGTATTCTCATCACAGAGAGTTCAAGTTTCTTTGCATAATTACATGGGCATGATTGAGTCAAAATCATTTATGCAAGTAGGTATGTCGAAATCCTCATTACTTTTTCCCAATCTAGTGCATATCTCTTGTTGTATAGACTAATTACCCATTTAATACTAGATTCTTGAGTATGATTAACATTAATTATCAACCTAGGGTTCATACACTTTTTCAAGATGTCAACACTATATATTCTTTATTGATTCATAAATCATCTAAGTTTCATTACAATAAACTTATGTTGAATTCACTAGATAGTTATATTATGAAACTATTATGACAGAAATACTTCACACTTATAAATCACACATGCATCACACTTTATATAATCGAAATAATAATGAAATCTACTTACACACTCTTAACTAAAGAGGGTCAGGATCTTCACTATAACTCCTTCTGAGGGGGTCCTTCCTCATTCACAACTAAGTTCCAATCTTTCTCTGAGAGATTTACAAAAGCTTATTATAGAATCAACTTTCTCATTATTCAAATCTATAGTAATAAAATATTGTTATAGAAGATTGCAATGCAATGACTTTTATAGTTCTATTAACTATCCAATCTTAAATTTCAACTCACTAACTCCTAATTTTATCTAGGTTTTACCATAAAATACAAAATGTATTTTATTAACTTCTAACCAAAGACACCAAACTAGGAAAAATACAAATACTTTAGAAACAACCCCAGTCAACCTTCAAGTGGTTAGTAATTGAAGTTACTTGTTTTAGGCTTGACTGGGTTAAGGACAAGGTATATTATTTTGCTATTTTATTTAATTTTATCTCCTTCCCATTGTCCTTATCTTTCTCATCTTTTGTAGCACATCCAAATTTCTTTGCATGTAGGGATTTTGAACAACATCTATGGTCCTTTCCAATCATCCATTAGATTCTCAAGATAGTTGGATATGTCTTTAAGATTTGATAACAACAACAGGTTTATTTTGTATAGTGGCTACAAGCAACCTATAGGTGAATCCTAAAATTTCTACAGGCACTCTGTAGTGGCTATGGGTAACCTATAGGTGAAGCCTAGAGTTATTATGGGAAACTTATAAGTGTTGTGTCAAAATGAAATCCTGACATTATCCTTCAAATGATTGTTAAATAAAGTTACACAAATATAATCTAATCAAGGAAAAAACATTAATAATTCATAACTAACATATATATATATAAGCCACCAATTTTATAAGCCACATCCATACCTAGTATATATCTTTTCTTATGTAAATCCTCACAACCATCTATAACTCTAAAAATGAATGAATGAATTTATACTTTTATATGTGAGGTGAAGGTCTCAATGGTGGATTTCCCATATTTTCCTATGAATTTTGAGTCAAAATAATGACCTCAACACCCGTATCAACTAGCACTTCACAAATTTACCACCCATTGATGGTGGCATCTATCAGTAACTCCTAGTCATAATTGGCATTTTGAGTATGCCTTACTCATATATCTACTCCATATGTGGCATAAAAACCTTATCAATAGAAACCTTATCAAAAGTCATATATCACTTCTTAAAGTACATGTATATTTCATTATCATAATAGCATGGCCTTCCTAAGATTATTGGGTAGTTATCCTATTGTGCCAACTCGATGACCTTGAAGTCAGCCTAAAACTTGATGCCCATGATATCTACAATGGTGCCCTTCAATTAAACTTAGGTTTTATTAGCCATAAATATCATGTGAGGTGAAGGTCTCAAGGGTGGATTTCCCATCTTTTCCTATGAATTTTGAGTCAAAATAATGACCTCAGCACCCATATCAACTACCACTTCACAAATAGACTACCCATTGATGGTGGCATCTATCAATAATGCCTAGTCATACTTGGCATTTTGAGTATGCCTTACCTCATGAACCTACTCCATATGTGGTGTAGTAAGCTTAATCATCCAAGGCATAACCTCTAACTCTAGTTTCTTTCCTACATGCTTTATCAACAAATCCTTTAGTAGGGGTAGCATTCCTTCAATTTATAAGAAGCACAAGATTTCAATCAAGTCTTGCACTTCAACCTCCTAGCGATCTTGATTCCTATGTGAATCATTGGCCTATGCCTCTAAATATATAGCCAACTGAAGTTCACCTTACAAGGTATGTATCATGATCATGGCTTACTAAGAGATGTCCTTCTACCATGCAGGGTTAGTATATGGCACAGCTTTCAGTGCCAGCCACATCACACACTCAGTGCAACTAGATTTGCTATACTCAAAGTACAAATCTTGGTTTGGTGTAGTGGGTGGTTTAGTGGTGAACCCACTCCTTATTGTGGGTTATACCTTATGTGGCTCCTTATAAGTCTGTTATGTCTTATGATCTAACCTTTCCTCTTTAAACTCATACCTCACCATTTTTGCACCTCTATCTACACCAAGGTGACCTTGAGTCAACTTTTTGTACAAGTTAAGGCATTCTTAGACTACATGTGGTCCTCAAAAATACCACACATTGAGTGCATGGGGAAATAATATTAATAATGTTTAGTCAACCCACACTTGTAGCACTATTAGGCTGATAATATTCCCCCACCACATCCTTCTCTTCATTTTCATGTACCTTTTTAGTCACCATAGCCCATATTATTCTATCCATATCCTTCATTACTTTGACCCACCTGACCATCACCTAATGTCATCACCTACCTCATGCCTCTCTTTATGTTTTGGTGCATCTCATCAATGAATTTATAGTCTATTAGTGAGTGTGTATAAGCATCACATATTTTATATTAAATATTGGTGTTTACTTGGCTAGCACACTACAACATAAGATAGTTTTGAGAATCATGTGGCCCATGATAAACTTCATAGTTGAAAATTAGTTCATGGACATTCCTTTATGGGTAATTATTCTTATTATGCTTATCTATCTCACAATCAGTGCACCATAACCCACTGTAAGTGTCATGCACTAACCAAATAGTTAATTTCTATAATTGAGAGTCCACTAATGCAATTTGCACCATTAATGGGTTGATCCCAATATCAGTGTTGCCTATCACCTTAGCCCAGAGCATGGCTTCAAACACTTAATGGGGGTTTGTAAAGTTATTCATAGACAATGATCTTCTAAATGGTACTAAAAATACTCTAAAAAATCATTTTACATGTTGGGAGGGGTAAATATCATATAGAATCTTAAAGAGAAGATTTTTAAATCATGCATCATAAAAGTGCACACTCTTGGATAACCCTTGGTTTATTTATTTGAGTGATGTGATGCTCTATTACTTGAAATCAAGGATATTAAACTCTTTGAAGAAGGATTCCTTTAGCACAGTATAGTCAACCATAGCTTGGTTTGGATCAAAGTTTTAATACCATGTATTGGCATGATCCAATAAGGTGGTCATGAACTATGTTTCCTTGCACTAGATCTGAATGATGCCCCAAGTACACAATTGTAATTCACACTTTAGCACATGTTTCATGGCATTTTTAACTCTATGATACTTAGACAAGTGCATCATCATCTCATATTGGATCTATTACGGGGCTGTTATTGGGTTCTAAAGTAGTTTCCCCCTTGTGTATGTGTTAGAGGTGGCCCTCTCATGCCTCCACTTGTATGGTTGATCATTGACCTTAATAGAGTAGGTTGCACTACAAAACTTATCGACATAGTACCACTCACTTGTGGCACTAGGCCACTTCTTACATGTTATTTCTTAATCAACATAATGGATATCCTCTATACAAGAATGCTTTCACCTATGTTCAGGGCTCCTTGGTTGGAACTTTCTAGATTTTTTGTACCATTACTCAATTCCTTGTAAGGAATTGCTTTCTTAATTATGAACTCTTGATCCAAATCATGAATCATATTAAATTTGACATCAATAATAGGTTCAATTACCATTATTATTTCTTCTGATGGGGAATCTAGTACATGATATTTTGCTTTAGGTTCAAAGGGGGTAAGTGCTTCTAGTGCATTCTCAAGCACCACATCTTGTAGGAACCCACTAGATCTTACACCCCACTGCTAAGTCCAATATCCTACTTCCTCTTCTCTCTCTTTTCACTATTGTAGTTTAAGGGATCCTTCTCAATGCCCTTCTCTCTTGTTACATATCCTCTTGTCACTTTTAGGTTCTAGATCCTCCATTAGCTTGTACCTTCACTTACTATAATTTAGCCTCTAGATATTTTGGGTGTCAAGTTGTTGTTCCTATTCTATTGCACATTACCTACACTTCTCCCTCTCACCCTATACACATACTCATATGTGCAAGGACTTTAACCTTCCATTCTTATAGTTTCTATACCATAATTCACTAGAATCTTCTTGAGTTTAGTGTTGATCCCTCTTATGAATTTGACCCTTGGTTTTTGGAAAAACTCATACTCTACTTATTTTGGGTATGAGAAGGTTGACACTACAAACTCCAATATGTATTTGTTCAATGCATTTCCCCACAATTTATATATATTACACATCCAAACTTCATCCAAGCTCTCTAGCCTCTCTACCTAATCTATGGTCGACTCAAGGAACTATCCATAGATTTGCCTTCTATTAGTAGTGTAGGTAACCAACCATTAGTACACATATTCAAGTAGCTCATAGAAGAATAGTTTATACATAGCATCGTATAGATTGGTTTGTACCCATTTCCATGGATTTTGTCCTTTGTATGTAGGATGGATTTATTATAAACTATCTCCTACTTGATCTGGCTAACACTTGATGTTCTCAATTGATAGTTAGAGAATCACTTTGTTGTACCATTTCAATAATGAAATTCATCATGAATCTTGGAAATAAAACCAAAATGGTATAGAAAAGTTCACTAGGTTGTCTTCAACACTTGGTCATGTGATTAATTGTCAAGCCAAGTTAGTTCTAGACTTAGAGATAGGCATGATGGTAGTAAGGTATATTTCACAACATATAATCATTTTATGGCACTATCATTAGTTTCACACAAGGTTCAAACCTTGTGTACTCACTTGAAGTACAACAGTGAATGGATTGTGCCTACATTGGGCTAGTTATATCATGGCATAATTTGGGGTTTAAAGGAGCTTAGTCATTAGCTAGAGATGTTCAGGTGGCCATCTAACACTATGTTATTCATAGGGAGTTTAATAATCATAATTCCCCTTAGTAGCCCAAGTCCTAAGGTGAAATTCCATACTTGGAGGGGCTAGGATCTTAGGGGTGCAAGCTAAAAAAATGGTCAATGGGGACATTTAGTTATTTAGACCAGCTAAATGGATGGTTTAGGTTTAATAATCTATCCTCAAGAGGGAAATCTAGGTGTGGGACATGGAGCCTTGGTGTATTTAGGTTGTAAACCTTAGTGCATATATAGGTTAGTCAAGGTCACTAAATGGCACAAGGATGCCATTAGTGACTAGGGTTGAACCTCTATATTCCAACACATTAAATAGGAACTAACATAAATCTTAAATAAAACCAACTTATAATAATAACCTCATGCAATCTATTAAACAAAGATTAATACTATATTCCTTTAATAGTATTCATTACTAACTAATAGTTCATCAATAGAGTTCCATACAAACAATAGAGAATATGCACCTCATAATTATACTCATGCCCAATAGCTCATAGGCAAGTTTAGGCTATACATTCACACTACATAGACTAACATGAAGAATAAAAAGACTACTATTTAGTTCACTATTTCACTAGAGCTTCAGTACACTTTATACCCCTCCCATCTTCAAATACAAGCCTTATTTTATAGGTGAATGGGCATCTCCTACCAAGTTGTATGGGTGCATACTAAGTTCTAATTTATTTCTAGTCCATTGATTACACTACACTAACCAAGATGGAAGATCACATGTTGTATGTTGACCTATCATTGAAAGGTCTCTATCTCACCTATTATACTCTCTGACATCCATGCTTCTTGAGTTGCCACATTTATGTCTTAGTAGGGGTGACTTTATAAAATTTAGTGTTTATAAAAATACCCATAAACTAGTATGGGATCTATGGGGACTCCTCTAGCTAGTGCCAAAATGTATAAAATTGGGATCAAATAATCCAAGGGTCACCTTGCATCAATATTTGTCTAGTTGGCATGGTCTATGTACTTGATACAAAAAGTGGGCCCAATAAAGATAGGTGTTTAAAATTGGTGTGCTTGAGGGGGAATATAAGATTACTCTAGATATTAATTTTTAGGTATTGAGGTTGTGCCTACAAAAAGTTGTGGGCTCTACAAGTTCTAGGTAGGGCTACAAGAGGACTAGATAGCTCTAGTGAGAAAAAGAGTGCTTTTGTTTAGTTTATCAAAAAAGAGAAAAGAATGAATGTTTCATGGTTAGTTTTCAAGTTGGTTTAAAACATGTTTCCCAATTGATGAGTGGTATGATTCTCTCTTGGTGGTCATGGAAGTGTTTTGAGAGAGAAGTTTAGTAAGCATGTGTGGTAGTTCTTCATAGTATATGGAGATATAAAGATTCTCAAATGATGAAATGTCTTAGAGGTCTTATGGTGAGTCCATATTATATGTTTATTGATGAGTTACATCATATTTTAGTACTTTTTGTATTATTTCTTCATTAGTTGTAGTGCTTGGCTAAAGTGAGTGTTGGCATAAAACAAGAAGGATGTTATCAAGGTAAGAAGATGTAGGCTCAAAGTAAGGTGGAGTTTGTATCATATTTATAATATTTTCCTTCCCTATTTTTTATGGTCTTTTTAGGTCCTCAATATCAATTTGTGCCCACTTTGTCATTGTGTCAAAGGGGGAGAAAGTACATAATGTGGGAGTGTTTGAGGAAGAGAAGGTGATTTGTATATTACTATATATGTTGTTTATTGACATCAATGACAAAGGGTGAGATTATTGGAAAGTTTTCATTATTGTCATGGTGATGTCATGGAGGTGTCTTTGTGAGTGGATGAAGTGCTTTGATATCCTAAGTAATAATGACAAAGTGTGCAATGTGTTTGAAGGAGGCTTGGTTGATCTTCAATTTTGGCATTATTAGAGATGTTTAGGGATGAGTATGGTAATTAAATAATGTGTAATAAGTACCTAAGATGTTATATATTATTTTATATCTTGTGTGAATAATTGGAATTCATCTGATAGTCCATATTTTTCATCTAGATAGTTTGGGTCTAATGGCAGAAAATCTAAGTAAGCAATTTTTTAACATCACCATTGCCCAATGTGGATGAGTCAGGGGGAGATGGTCATATGGTTGTGATCACATTAGTCCTTAGTTGTTATACCCTACATATTAAGTCATTTTTTGAATTTTGGTCAAAGATATGAGGGTGAAAAGTTGGCTTCTTAGTCATAATTCATTGTTTTCCCATACTTAGCCAAATTTGCATGTGGGTAGAAAGAGCCAAGTAACCAGTTTGATGATGGAATATCTTACACATGTGGACATTTCAAGAGAAGGTGATCATATGGTTATATTTAGTTTTGATCCTAGTTTATTTACACTAAATTTTATATCATGCAATAAACCACATCAAAATATGTGCATATGAAAAGTTGGTCTCCCATGTAAATTGACTATGTTTTTCCATAGCCAAATTTGTGTGTGACAAGAAAAGCTAAGTAGGAATTTTGATGGTGATATATCTTGCATATTTGAATGTTTCAAGAGAAACTGATCATATGGGATTTTTTATTTTTGATCCTAGTTAATTTCTACTAAATTTAAGATCATTCGCTAAAGCAAGGCAAAATTTTATGTAGGAGTAAAGTTGGTTTCCCAAATAAATTCTAAGCATAATTAGCTCTATGATAGAAGTTTTCGATAAGGAATTTTAATGTCATTACATCTCACATGCATGATTTTTTCATGATTAGTTTAATACATGATTGTATTCCACTTTGAAAGGAGAACATATGATATAATTTATGGGATATGATATTGATCATAGCAAAAGATATATCTATCCAAAGTTGTCCTTCTAGGCATATTGAAATTGTCCCCATATTTAGTCATTTATGCACAAGTTAATGTTCAATCAAGATCAATGGTTTACATTGATATATTAATTTATAAATAATTGTATTCAAGGTTTAACTTTGATCATTACCTTTGAATATTTGAATTTGTTAAGGGAAAAACTGATGCTCAGTAATTTATCCATATCTTTAGATAGAAGTTGAATTTGCTCTTACTATAAAAATAAAATATGAAGAGGACTCCATGGTGCATATAATGAACCTAATTTTAATATTTTTAATTATTTTTAAAAAAATATATTAAGATTAAAAGTTTATTGTGATTTGTGTTTGTTCTACAAGTGACCCAAAAAGAGTAATTGAGCTTATATAGATGTTATTTTGATGTTTTATGGTGAATTGGATATTGGGGAGTGTTGTAGACTCTATGAGGATTCTCTATGATTATTTTAGATGTGTGATAAATTTATATTGAGTATGAACAATTATTAATAAGTTGATTGTATGTTCAATAATGGTGTTCTTGTCTATAAGGTCCTTTTTGAGATGATTGAGCATATGCAGAGGTGAGAAAAGGTGATTATGATCATTTGAGTATGTCTTAGGGGACATAAGGAGTGGACATATGTATTTTTAAGTGGTCTCATGTTATTTTTATGCTTGGATAAGTGTTAAATAGTTGAATGGGTCTCCATATGACCTAAAAGTGACTTAGGCCTATTTGAAAGTGTGGTGTGCTTAAGTGTGACCCATCTTAGATGACTTAAGGATGAAGTCATGTATTGTGGCTAATAAGGATTAATGTGGAATTGATAATTAATGATAGATTTATATATAGTGAAATCAAAGATGGTGATTTCTTGACTTTTCATGAATTATTGTGTGACTGAGAGACTTGTATGTGAGAGAGTTGGAGAGTGAAGGAAAGTAGAGGAGAGTGAGAGTGCCTAGTTATTAGGTTGATGAAAAGAGAAGATTAGGGATTGTGTGTATGATCTAGGTCATGTTTCTAATGATATTATATTGTTATTATAGTCTGAATTTGTGTAAAGAGATTTGAGTTTGCATATGAGGACTATTTGAATGAATAAGGAGAGATATTTTGGCATGCCTATATGAAAGGCCTGTATGAGTTAGAGAGAGTTTATGTAGTTTTTAGATATTAATATGTCCATCATCAAGTATTAAATACATTATCTATAAGGTGTAAGTGTTATTTTAAAGGAGGGTCTAAATTATTTGATCTTCCTTAGGGTTAGTTTATCCTTGTGAAACTAAACACCTTTGGTCAGAAGGACTTGATCAAGGTTGTAGGTCAGAAGGACTTTACTGAACAGGTGGTCAAAATGAATTGACCAAGGTTCTTAATCATAAACACTTAATTAGTATCTTGTTTTTTATCATATTATAAGATAGTAGTCTATGTGTTTTTAGACTTGATAGTGGGTTTTATTCCCCAAGAGGATTTCCCGGTATATCTTGCATTATGTTCACTATTCACTATTGTGAATGATCTACATGCTTCATGAATGATTTTTTTGATTTCTTAAGTATTTTTAAGGGTTTATAAATTTAATTGGATTTTTTACCACCACTTATTCACCCCCCCCCCTCAGTGGATTATACCTCAAACAAAGGGATGCCCAAGCTTATGACATGCTTTTGAATGCTACCATGTGGGTTTCAATCCCTGTGCTAAAAATATGCCAATAAATATAGTTCCCTTATGATTATAACAACACCGAAGTGCTTCCTACTTTTATAATTCATTTTTCCTAAGATCATGGAAGATCTATGGAAAAGCCTTTATGCTTCTTCCTCATATCCTTGTCAATACTCCACCAGAGATGGTATGCCATCTCTTATTCTACCAACTTGTTTGGAACATATTTAGGCAAGCACAAGGTTCTCACATAAGCCATTATGTTATTATTGATATTTTTTGAGACTTAGTTGAGGGGTTTCTCATAGATGGCCCTCCAGACTTGAGGATACACATTCTCTACAATATGAATAATATTTCACATGTACGAATAAATGTGCAAGAAGGAATAAGAGTCACACACCTATTTATTAATATATTTATGGCTGGGATCTATAGTGATCCATCATGTATGTATACTATTTCCATGACCACATCCAATAGGTAAGACATCATGAAGAAGTGGTCACCGATTGGTCTTTGATTTTTTTTAACATTTACTCATGTAGTTTGATGTTGATGAATTCACCCAGGGAAAATATCAATTCATAACTCATTAGTAGATCAAATAATGGTACCCATTCAAGTCAAAGGTAATGGATGCTATCTCATATATTCTATTTATTCAAGCCATTTTGATGTAAACTCCCATCCTAAATTTGGTGATGAACATGGGAGTAGTGGTTTTGAGGCTTACCTTCTCCCTGAGTATTATCCATTTCCTCAATGTGTCTTCAACTATGTTAGTCTAATTAAAATACATGATTTTTTGCCCATTATACATGGTGTCTACAAGTTGAAGACTTAGGTGCCTCTAGAAATCATCTCCTAAAATGCAATCCATGATTGTTATGTGAATAATAAGATGAAAGAAACTATAAAATACTTTTCTTGTAAAGAACAAGTCTCAACTTAGTTAGATGCATGGTATCACTTCAAGCTTAACAACTGTAAAGTATAATTATTGAAACTTTAATGGTAATAAATTAACCACCATTTACTTTTCCTTAGCTGATAATCTTTCCTTATATGAATTGGCATCAATATTATCCATGACATCCCATATAGTTGTATAATTTACAAATATACCATAAAATACATCTAATTTAAATATTATATCTATGTATTTAGTGGAATACTTAATGGAAAGATTTGATGGTGGAAACACTCCCTGAATGTCCTTGATGATGAATCCATTTTCCATGTCTAGATTACTAGTGCAATTCATGTAATAGTTCAGTTGGTAGATTTATGGAAGTAAGTCACAAGAAAATATAGAAAATTAGGGCTCTTATTTCTTCATAGAAAGTAAGTTTGATTGGGATCTTTGATGACCAATATGGGGAATGTCTCCTCAAAATTTGATCATGTAACTTCAATGATGTCTAATTTAGTTATATTTCATTCGTAATTAATGTCCAATAGTTTTGATATTATTTTAGTCATTCAATTTGAAATTTTCAACTTAATTTGGTGGGTATGCCACATATATTTCTCATCTATTAAAAAATTGTCATGTTATCATCCCAAAATAAGTGTCTTTTAATCACTAGTTTTAGTGTCGATGTCATAGTGCCATGCAACATACTCTCAAAATTTGGGTGTTATGACTCTTGTTAATTTCATGCATCATACTCTTACCAAAACACTCCTTTACCATATTACATGAATAAATGAAGATAAAAGACACAATTATCAAAATAAGCAAAGACCCATTTGATCAATAACCAAAAGTAGAGAAAACATGAAAATCATGATGTACAAAAGTTACAAAATGCCAAAATTCATGACATGTAAAATTTGTGATGACCAAAATTCAAGAAGACCCAAATCCATGAAAACTAGAACTCATCAAGTTTGAAAGTTGTGAAATGCAAAAAATTTGAATACCAAAACATGTGATTTTCAAAACAAGTGAAGCCTAAAATTTGTGAAGACAAAATTTGTGAAGTACCAAACCGTGAAGTCCAAAACTTACAATGCCCAAAAGTTTTGAAGACTAAAACATGTGAAGATCCAAAAGACTTGGCATTTTCCATCTATAATTTTCCTATAAATTTAGAAAACCTACACACATGGAACAATTTACAAAATCTATTAATATGTTAGTTTTAGTAAATCACACAAAGTGGGAAAAAACTTGATATGGGAAAATATTAATTGCATTGAAATGCAGTAGTGTACTTAAAAAAAACCATCAACATTAGAATTAAGAGCCTTAAAACATAAAATATTGCTAAGCACTCATGTAATTACTGTAGAGTAAAAATTTACTCTACGTTTCATTCTATTTTGTTCAGTCACACACCGTGAAATTTTGTCTTCACATACTTTGGTCTAAGATGGTGGAGTTTTGAAACAGAGCACGGGCTCTATTTTCCTTTTGATTCATTTTTGTCTAAGTGTTGAAGTAAATCAGAAGCTGACAAGTGTCATCATCTGAGACACCTTTCATATTTTCTATGATTGGTCAGAATGTACCACATATCTCATAAGCGACTCTATGAAATGCACCAAGTGTCATCATTTATGGTTTCATATTTTGTTCATTGGCTGAAATAAATTGCAGGATTCTCCCTTCTCTTAAATGCTAGATAACACTTATCAAAATCTTTGAAAATCTTCCTATTACTTAGGAGACACCAAAAAATGACACTTGGTGTGTTCTACAGCACCTATTGAAGACACGCATCACTTTTTGAATAAGTTATACTCTTTTGTGTCTTTGCTCAGGAATGTTCTACCTTTGACACTTGTCACTATCTGCTTCCTCAAAACTTCAATAGCTTAAAAAAATAAGACCCAAAGTATTTCTTACCGAAGTAACTTTAAATGGGCCATAGGGATAGGTGTCAATCTCTACTACTTTTATTAAAAGACACATGGCAATTTCTGCTTTACTTTATTTGGGGTTACATGGTGATCTCCACTACTTTTAGCTACCCTTTTAGAAACCTATGAAATATGACACGTGGTGGTCTCTACTTTACTCTATTTATACCATAGAAACAATTGGGTCTCATTTCACATTTACATGGACAACAACACCTGGTGGCTTTCAGTTGCTCAAGAAACAAAGCTTGGGACCCACCACAGTCTTTGCTATATCAGTGAAGTAAAATGAAGATAATTCAAATCATGACATGTGGTGGCTTCTGCTCTCTTCTATTGGGATATATGGCATCTTCCGTTGCTTTTAGAAAAGAAAAATTAAGACCTTTCATGACTGCCACTTGGCACTTTCTACTCGACCCTGATACTTAGCTTGTTAAAACCTTTCACTAAAAAGAGATGAAATGTGGGTGCCGATATGAAACCATAAATGATGACACTTGGTGCATTTCATGGAGTCACTTATGAGATATGTGGTACATTCTGACCAATCATAGAAAATATGAAAGGTGTCTCAGATGATGACACTTGTCAGCTTTTGATTTACTTCAACACTTAGACAAAAATGAATCAAAAGGAAAATAGAGCCCGTGCTCTGTTTCAAAACTCCACCATCTTAGACCAAAGTATGTGAAGACAAAATTTCATGGTGTGTGACTGAACAAAATAGAATGAAACGTAGAGTAAATTTTTACTCTACAGTAATTACATGAGTGCTTAGCAATATTTTATGTTTTAAGGCTCTTAATTCTAATGTTGATGGTTTTTTTTAAGTACACTACTGCATTTCAATGCAATTAATATTTTCCCATATTACTGTGATGTCCCTTACTTAGGGGCTCTTTTATCTGCACAATAAGCTCTGATATATAGCAATAAAAGCTCTGATACCACTGTAATATCCCCTTCAATCAGGGAATATAGAAACATATAAAGCTCTGAACAAGATACAATTTGCAGAATAGATTCAAACATGCATAAATAAATCACAGATCTTATCAATAGCAGATCAATATCTCATTACTTGTTCTTCTGGACAATTACACAATTGAGTCTCTATTATACACAATAAAGAATATTAAAATCTGGTCTTAAAAACCTTGACTTATCAAACTGGAAGTGAAAATTGGATCTAGAAGAGTCTCAGCCTTTCTGTGTCGACACACAGACGCCGTCGTCAGTCGATCCCTCGCCGACGTCGGTCTCTGTCGGTCGGCTTTCTGCCGACGTCGGTCTTCAGTCGACCGATGTCAGTCACTGGAAGCCCTATATCTATCGATGTCGGTGCCTAAACATCTCTAAATAGATTTGTACAGACGTGGTACAGCTGCTAACCTGTCTCTTCTTAACCCCTGATTGCTGAACAACCTAATCTCATGAATATAGATTCTAACACAAGATCTATCTCTGTATAACTTATTGGATCAAAAACTAAATAAAGAAAATACCTGGAAAGCTCTGTGATAAACTTCTGTGTGAAGTTATCTCTCAAACCTGGAATTCTGTGATAACTTCTGAATGAAGCTATCTCTCAATTTGGTGATAAATCAGCTGATATCTCACAGCCTCTAAATCACACACAATGAAGAGGGAACGTTCTCCACTACAATGGAATCCTGGAACCCTTGGCTCAGTCTTCACAGAAGAATTTCTTCAAATCAATAATCAATAATCTATGCATAATCAACAATGGCCTCCATGAGAAACCCTTATACCCTCAAAAAGATATGCTTGCCCTAATTAGGGTTTCTTAAATTAGAATTAGGGTTTCTAATTAAAAATAGGCTAAATAATTAATATTTGATTAAATCAATCAAATATTAATATCTCACTCAATACATGTCGGATCGACGAACCGATCAAAGCTAGTGAATCGGGGAGTGATTCCGCACATGACCATACCAAAATAAAGGTGCTCCACTACATATCAAATATCCCTAAAAAGTAGGAGCTCAGGCCCAATGCATCTGAAATACCCTGAATGAAAACCAAATGTAGAAATTTTGTGAATCAAAGTCAATCCAAGCTCCATTATGACCCTCTATCCATCCTATTAGCCTACGAAGGTCATATAATAGGCTAATCATCAAGACTGTCAATGTCCATGAAAAAGGGGACATGACAATCTTGATGATTAGCCTATTATACGACCTTCGTAGGCTAATAAGATGGATAGAGGGTCATAATGGAGCTTGGATTGACTTTGATTCATAGAATTTCTACATTTGGTTTTCATTCAGGGTATTTCAGATGCATTGGGCCTGAGCTCCTACTTTTGAGGGATATTTGATATGTAGTGGAGCACCTTTATTTTGGTATGGTCATGTGCGAAATCACTCCCTGATTCACTAGCTTCGATCGGTTCGTCGATCCGACATGTATTGAGTGAGATATTAATATTTGATTGATTTAAGCAAATATTAATTATTTAGCCTATTTTTAATTAAAAACCCTAATTCTAATTTAAGAAACCCTAATTAGGGCAAGCATATCTTTTTGAGGGTATAAGGGTTTCTCATGGAGGCCATTGTTGATTATGCATAGATTATTGATTATTGATTTGAAGAAATTCTTCTGTGAAGACTGAGCCAAGGGTTCCAGGATTCCATTACAGTGGAGAACATTCCCTCTTCATTGTGTGTGATTTAGAAGCTGTGAGATATCAGCTGATTTATCGCCAAATTGAGAGATAGCTTCATTCAGAAGTTATCACAAAATTCCAGATTTGAGAGATAACTTCACACAGAAGTTTATCACAGAGCTTTCTAGGTATTTTCTTTATTTAGTTTTTGATCCAATAAGTTATACAGAGATAGATCTTGTGTTAGAATCTATATTCGTGAGATCAGGTTGTTCAGCAATCAGGGGTTAAGAAGAGATAGGTTGGCAGCTGTACCACGTCTGTACAAATCCGTTTAGAGCTGTTTAGGCATTGACATCGGCAGATATAGGGCTTCCAGTGACCGACATTGGTCGACTAAAGACCGACGTCGGCAGAAAGCCGACCGATAGAGACCGACGTCGGCGAGGGATCGACCGACGACGGCGTCTGTGTGTCGACACAGAAAGGCCGAGACTCTTCCAGATCCAGTTTTCACTTCCAGTTTGATAAGTCAGGGTTCTTAAGACAAGATTTTAATATTCTTTATTATGTATAACAGAGACTCAATTGTGTAATTGTCCAGAAGAACAAGTAATGAGATATTGATCTGCTATTGATAAGATCTGTGATTTATTTATGCATGTTTGAATCTATTCTGCAAATTGTATCTTGTTCAGAGCTTTATATGTTTCTATATTCCCTGATTGAAGGGGATATTACAGTGGTATCAGAGCTTTTATTGCTATATATCAGAGCTTATTGTGCAGATAAAAGAGCCCCTAAGTAAGGGACATCACAGTGGTATCAGAGCTAATGTCTTGCCATCCTATTGGGTAGTTTGGGTAGATTGAATTAGTGAAGTATCATGATGCCTTCATATACTCAAAAACAGTGGGACAATGATATGAAGAAGCTGGAACACAGTTTGAAGAAATTGGAAGCAACTCAGAGGAGGATGAGTGAAATTCTTTCATATCCTACATCTAAAAACAAACCCGCACGGTATAGGACAGCGAATGATGAGTGGGACTTATTACCTCCTCATGTTCAAGAGAGGACAACCTTTGATCGTTTTGTCAAGCTGAGGAGAGAGCACTACAGATCACTTAGACGAGAGAGTAGCATGTCCCATAATTATTATGATTATGAGATAGGATATAGTGAAGATGAGGATGAGTTAGATGCTTGCACTCAGAGTGTAGAGGTGTGCTCAGATGTTAGTGCACTGAGGGTTGATGATCTCTCAACTATGGCAGAGATTGTAGCAAAGTCCCAGGATCCTATTATTGCAGATGACACCCAGGAGAATGCAGTGGGTAGTTTTGAGGACTTAGTTTCACCAGTTGTTTCTCTCTGTATGGAAGAGTTAGACAATGATGCTACAGTTGTTGATACTCCGTCTGTTGATATGAGCTTTGGTGGTGATTTACAGAGTGTGGATGATCATTTGTATATTGAGGTGGTTGGTGATGAGTACCTTCCTGTAGTTGTTGTTGATGAGCATGTTGTTGAGGCTGATACACATATTCAAGATTTGGGAGTACCTGATTCTGATGAGCTTGAGATACCAGTGGAGTCGAGTCTCCAGATTGATTATTCTCACACAGATGACAGTGTGGTACAGTTGGTTGTGCCACCTTTACAGAGAGATCAGTTGGAGTGTGTGGGGGAGTATGTTGATGCTTCCACATATAATTTCTACTGCACTGAACCATTCATGGAGTATTTGCTGGATAGTGTAGGTGTTCGTCTGGACTCACATAAGATGATAGAGGGTGTTCTTGTCCGAGGTTCTAGTGCTATTAGCAGATTGGGTGAGGAGATTTTACGAACCCTTTCTACTATGTTACCTTACAGGGATGTTGAGGTGATGTTTGTTGAGCCGAGGTTGGAGCCATCCATTGAGTCCCAGTTTGGCAATAGTGGGCCAGTAGCAGAGTTTGGGGGTTCTTACCAGCATCATATGGTGAGGTATGCTCCTTATTTTTCTTTGTATTTAGAGATTAGTTTTGGTGTCAGTGACTCAGGGACCAATGATTGTCATATACACGATCCAGATGGGTGTGAGTATCAGTGAGATAGGGACTTGAATTTTGACAGGGTTGATATTTTAGTTGGCTTGAATCCCTCAGAATGGTTTCTTCTACCGACATCTACAGTTGGTCGTCAGATAGTTATTTGGGTATCGAATGCAGTTTTTCAGTTGCTGATTATGATACTGTTGATGCTGTTGATGTTGATGATTTATTCACATGGGTTGATTGGTGACATGATGGATGTTACACAACTTTTTCCTTGGGATCCAGGGGGATCGAGTAGTTCATTGTTCCGAGATTGCTTGGGGACAAGCAATTTCTAGAGGGGCAGATTGTCATGTCCCCTTTTTCATGGACATTGACAGTCTTGATGATTAGCCTATTATATGACCTTCGTAGGCTAATAGGATGGATATAGGGTCATAATGGAGCTTGGATTGACTTTGATTCATAGAATTTCTACATTTGGTTTTCATTCAGGGTATTTCAGATGCATTGGGCCTGAGCTCCTACTTTTTAGGGATATTTGATATGTAGTGGAGCACCTTTATTTTGGTATGGTCATGTGCGGAATCACTCCCCAATTCACTAGCTTCGATCGGTTCGTCGATCCGACATGTATTGAGTGAGATATTAATATTTGATTGATTTAATCAAATATTAATTATTTAGCCTATTTTTAATTAGAAACCCTAATTCTAATTTAAGAAACCCTAATTAGGGCAAGCATATCTTTTTGAGGGTATAAGGGTTTCTCATGGAGGCCATTGTTGATTATGCATAGATTATTGATTATTGATTTGAAGAAATTCTTCTGTGAAGACTGAGCCAAGGGTTCCAGGATTCCATTGCAGTGGAGAACGTTCCCTCTTCATTGTGTGTGATTTAGAGGCTGTGAGATATCAGTTGATTTATCACCAAATTGAGAGATAGCTTCATTCAGAAGTTATCACAGAATTCTAGGTTTGAGAGATAACTTCACACAGAAGTTTATCACAGAGCTTTCCAGGTATTTTCTTTATTTAGTTTTTGATCCAATAAGTTATACAGAGATAGATCTTGTGTTAGAATCTATATTCGTGAGATCAGGTTGTTGGGAGATAAAAAAACCAGAAGCATACAATTGATTACCAAACCAAGCAACTTAATATGTGGAAATTAACCAGATTCACCAAGTAACTAGAATTCAGAATAACACAAGATATGAGAGACAATACACAAATTGTATTAACACTTTATACAGAAAATAATACAATAAAGAAGATGCCACTTCTTCTCCACCACCTTACAGAGGTTTCCCACACCTCAAGTGAACAGTAAGTCTTCTCCCCAAAGCTCTCCCTCTCAGGTCCCAACACCCAACTCAAATACAGAGTTGGTGTTCACCTCCCGTGCTCCACGCACACCACAAGTGTTCCACACACTCAAACAAGTACTCCACGTACTTCAAGTAGATCTCCCATGAACTTGAAACAACCTGCAATTCAATAGACCATACTTATGGAAGGAACTCCCTTGCCTTCCTCTCTTGCTCTATCTGAGTACACACCTGTACTCCAAGTAGATCCTGCCTGATACTGCTCCCTATTGTGTTGCTGTCTATATGACCTTGCACACCTGCAAATCAAACAACGGTTCTGCTCACCTGTGAACCTCGACCTTGCACACACATACACCTGCAGATCAATGATCTTACTTACCATGTAGATCTCCTATATAGGCCATGCAACTGTGACCAAGATCCTACACTCTTGAAGAACCCAGCTGGCTCTTCAATCCAGCACCAACACACCTGGTACTGAGGCACTAGGAGGAACGCACCATTGCTCTACCTCACACACAGAAGGAGCTTATAATTATGCTCTCTTACTCCCTAGCACACTTTTCCAATACAACCATGAGTCTATTATATAGATCTCATCCAAACAATAATTAGATCCATAGCTCTCAGTCTAAAAATAGCTCTCTTCATGCAAACACTTGGTTCGTTAGCTAACTGCCCGTAATAGGCACAGTCCGAACCACACAGGCGACCGACGTCGGTCCCTGTCCACCTGGGGGTCACCGACGCTGGCCGATACATGACCGACGTCGGTTGCCTTCTTGTCCAATACTGCCGACGTCTGTTGGCCAGACTAAACACCAGTCTCTGTGACACTTCTGCAACTCTCCTGCAACCTCCTCCATATCTGCATCAGTGAAGCTTTTAGCTCCACAACCTAACAATCTCCCACTTGGAGATAAACAGCTGCACTGTACCTATACCTGTACTCCATCTAATCTGTTTCCTAGTTTGTATCCCTCTTCAAGATCAATCCTGAAGACAACACACCACACAACCTGTGATGTACCACCTGTCATCCGAGTACCCTACCACATCCGAACCTACAAACACATGTAGTGAAGTCCTGACTCTGCATAGCACGAATACCTACTGCCGGTCCCTCTAAAATACCTGAGAACTCACTTCCCCGAATTGGCTCCTAACTCTCTGACAGCTCCCACTGCATGGGAATACTTAGGTCTATACCAGACCTCATGTGATTTCGGACACTGTACCTGTCCAGCCCTTAGTGTGCTCCGGCTCTGCATCCTGAACCTTGCCAATACCTGATTCACATCAGCTCCCACTCGAGACAAAATCAACCTGTAATCTCCATGTCTCCCATGTCAAAGAATTCCACTGCTCCAAACTCCTCATGACATGCCACTGAACTAATCTTACCTATAGTCCAGCGAAAACCCTGTATGTACAAACCTGCTAGCTAGCAAATATACCATCCACATACAGCAACAGAATGATGTCACGACTCATCATCCACCTGGTAAGTCAAACCACAGTAGTTACCTAACACTGACTGAAGCCATGCTTCATCCTCCACCTATCAAACCCGGTACCACTATCTTGCAGCTCCTCAAGACCATATACCTGATCTTTCGTCTCACGTATCCATTCTCTCTATTCTTCTACTAAGGTATCCATTCGTCTCTATGATTTCATACCTGTTGGCTACCATACCAAAACACACCCGTTTGGTTCTCCTCCAAGGAATCACATCCTCATCCATGCCAAGCTCACACCTGTATCCTGGATCCTTCCTGCTCTACAATCAGCAACATGTATAAAGAAGAGGAACAATGAATTTGAGGGCCTACTTATGCCTTCAGTCCTCCGTATGGGTGTTTGAGACTCCATGACAGTGTGCTGTCCACCCAAAATCCGTTACAGTGACCGACCTCGGTCACCCCACAGTCTGCATCCGACCAACGTCGGTTCCCATGCGTCTGTCCTTGACTACCGACCCTGCGGTGTCTCTGCTGCCAACGTTGGTCCTCTGACCGACATCGGTCTT
This sequence comes from Torreya grandis, assembly GCA_037957365.1. Taxonomy (NCBI): domain Eukaryota; kingdom Viridiplantae; phylum Streptophyta; class Pinopsida; order Cupressales; family Taxaceae; genus Torreya; species Torreya grandis. The sequence continues at coordinate 2,761,411 of JARHVA010000457.1, forward strand.
ACCTACTGCCGACATCGGTCCCATGACCGACGTCGGTCTTACCCTGCCCGACATCACCGGCTTCGGTCTGCACATGACCGACATCGGCACCTGTCTGTTCGATGCTGGTTCCTCCTGACCGACATCGGTACCTGTGTTCGCCTGTGAGTGATGACTTTTTACCCACGAGCTTCTTTGAATCAAAACCCATGTCCAAACTGCCCTGCTCAGAAGTATCCAGCCACATCCACTGGGTTTTGTCCGCCATCTCCTCCATAAACACCAAGGCTTTCCAGTTCTTAACCCTGTCAAATATATTTGTCTTCCACTTAAGAACATGCATCTCCTTCCTGCTCATGTGACCAAGCCTACGAAGCCACGTCTCTGCAACAAAAGAAGAATTAGTAATATAAACAAGTAGATAAAGGATACCTATTTTCTTACCACCAACTAATTCAAGTGCATCCATTGTGAGAGTTCTTGTGCATCTCTCATCACCCAATCTTTCTAAAGAAATTAGCCATATCTCCAAACCTGGGACCTGCATGACCTTCATCAACACCTGTGTGTTGGCCGCCTACAATTTTAGCTTCACTTCCCCTTTGCCAATTCTTTGGCAAGGCTTACCAGCTCCTCTACCTAGGGCTGCATGGAAAGAGGCAACCAAATCTTTTATCCAAGATTCAACTTTATCCAAGAAACCTCCAAGAACAACCGGTGCAATAACACCTGCAACATCTGCTTCTTCAGTTCCTTCATGCTGATCTGCTACCAACCAACAATAATCTTTTACCTGCTCTTTCTTTCCATAGGACCGTGAGTGACCATCTGTGCTTTTCAACTCCTCCATTCTTAGCTTACTTTGATCTGCCGTTGCTCTACTCCCACTCAATCAGAAACCCCTGAGAGTGCCCTGTAACCAAAACACAACCTGCTTCCTGCAACCTTAGCTCTGATACCACTTGTTGGGAGATAACAAAACCGGAAGCATACAATTGATTACCAAACCAAGCAACTTAATATGCGGAAATTAACCAGATTCACCAAGTAACTAGAATTCAGAATAACACAAGATATGAGAGACAATACACAAATTGTATTAACACTTTATACAGAAAAGAATACAATAAAGAAGATGCCACTTCTTCTCCACCACCTTACAGAGGTTTCCCACACCTCAAGTGAATAGTAAGTCTTCTCCCCAAAGCTCTCCCTCTCAGGTCCCAACACCCAACTCAAATACAGAGTTGGTGTTCACCTCCCGTGCTCCACGCACACCACAAGTGTTCCACACACTCAAACAAGTACTCCACGTACTTCAAGTAGATCTCCCATGAACCTGCAACAACTTGCAATTCAACAGACCATACTTATGGAAGGAACTCCCTTGCCTTCCTCTCTTGCTCTATCCGAGTACACACCTATACTCCAAGTAGATCCTGCCTGATACTACTCCCTGTTGTGTTGCTATCTATATGACCTTGCACACCTGCAAATCAAACAACGGTTCTGCTCACCTGTGAACCTCGACCTTGCACACACATACACCTACAGATTAATGATCTTACTTACCATGTAGATCTCCTATATAGGCCATGCAACTGTGACCAAGATCCTACACTCTTGAAGAACCCAGCTGGCTCTTCAATCCAGCACCAACACACCTGGTACTGAGGCACTAGGAGGAACGCACCATTGCTCTACCTCACACACAGAAGGAGCTTATAATTATGCTCTCTTACTCCCTAGCACACTTTTCCAATACAACCATGAGTCTATTATATAGATCTCATCCAAACAATAATTAGACATCTAATTACCATAATTAGATCCACAGCTCTCAGTCTAAAAATAGCTCTCTTCATGCAAACACTTGGTTCATTAGCTAACTACCCGTAATAGGCGCAGTCCGAACCACACAGGTGACCGACGTCGGTCCCTGTCCGCCTGGGGGTCGCCGACGCCGACCGATACATGACCGACGTCGGTTGCCTTCTTGTCCAATACTGCCAACGTCGGTTGGCCAGACCAAACGCCAGTCTCCGTGACACTTCTGCAACTCTCCTGCAACCTCCTCCAAGTCTGCATTAGTGAAGCTTTTAGCTCCACAACCTAACACAGGTTGTTCAGCAATCAGGGGTTAAGAAGAGACAGGTTGGCGGCCGTACCACGTCCGTACAAATCCGTTTAGAGCTGTTCAAGCACCGACATCGGTAGATATAGGGCTTCCAGTGACCGACATCGGTCGACTGAAGACCGACGTCGGCAGAAAGCCGACCGACAGAGACCGACGTCGGCGAGGGATCGACCGACGACGGCGTCTGTGTGTCGACACAGAAAGGCTGAGACTCTTCCAGATCCAGTTTTCACTTCCAATTTGATAAGTCAGGGTTCTTAAGACCAGATTTTAATATTCTTTATTGTGTATAACAGAGACTCAATTGTGTAATTGTCCAGAAGAACAAGTAATGAGATATTGATCTGCTATTGATAAGATCTGTGATTTATTTATGCATGTTTGAATCTATTCTGCAAATTGTATCTTGTTCAGAGCTTTATATGTTTCTATATTCCCTGATTGAAGGGGATATTATAGTGGTATCAGAGCTTTTATTGCTATATATCAGAGCTTATTGTGAAGATAAAAGAGCCCCTAAGTAAGGGACATCACAGTGGTATCAGAGCTTTTATTGCTATATATTAGAGCTTATTGTGCAGATAAAAGAGCCCCTAAGTAAGGGACATCACAGTGGTATCAGAGCTTTTGTGCAGATAAGAGAGCCCCTAAGTAAGGGACATCACAGTGGTATCAGAGCTTTTGTGCAGATAAGAGAGCCCCTAAGTAAGGGACATCACATGCTAGAAGACAAAGCATTTTAGAATCTATAAAATATCTTTTGTTAGACACTGCTAGTTTAGTTATAATTTAGTTGGGCCATTAGATTGGGAACAAGCAGACAATCTAGAGTGAGTCCAAGGCTATAAATAAGGGTGCAGAGATCCCCAAAAAGGAGGAGAAATGATCAGAGAGAATTTTGAGAGAGAATTATTGTAAAGAGTTTAGACTTTCTAGAGCTATGACTAAGTAATATCATTTGCTTTTGTTCTATCTTCTTAAGTTAGAATGTTTATGTAACTGCACATGTTTTTGTGCCTCTTATGTGACTGGAGAATTAATGAGAAGATTGAACCCTATGCCTTTGTTGATATTTTATGTGTCATTTGCAAAAGTAGTCTAGGCTGTAGACTTTCTAGAGCTGTGATTAGGAATGTCATTTGCTTTTGTCTCATTTGCTTGAGTTGAAAAGTTTATATAACTATACATGTTTCTATGCCTCTTATATAACTAGAAAGTTCAAATAATAAAATTGAACCCTATGCCTTTGTTGACATTTTTGTATCCCAGTAAAAGTAGTTTATGTTGTGAGCCTCTGTTTCTATTATTTCCATCTTTTACGTTGATCATGCACTTGTTTGCTCTTAAATGTAAATGAATCCTACCTATAGTCTCACTATGCTCAAGATTAAGGTTGAATTAATTCAGGTGCATCACCATAGATTAGATTTTCTTTCTTGCATTGTGTTTTTGTTAAATTTCCTATCCCTTTTCCTAGTATATACTTAATATAAAGAAGAACAAGCTTCTCAAAAATTTGGAGGTTGTTTCAAGATGCAAGTCCTACATCTTGAAACTTCCTATTGTTTTTTATTAGAATCAAGCACAATTTTAAATCATCAATAGTTTTTTGGTGCACCCAATGGGACACGAACCCACAATCACCTGATTAGAAGTCAGAATAACTATAGAGTAAAAATTTACTCTGTGTTTCATTCTATTTTGTTCAGTCACATGCCACAAAATTTTGTCTTCACATACTTTGGTCTGAGATGGAAGAGTTTTGAAATAGAGCACGAGCTCTATTTTCCTTTTGATTCATTTTTGTCTAAGTGTTGAAGTAAAGCGGAAGCTGACAAACGTCATCATTTGAGACACCTTTCATATTTTCTATGAGTTGGCCAGAATGTATCATGTATCTCATAAGTGACTCTATAGAATACACCAAGTGTCATCATCCATGGTTTCATATTGACACCTGTATTTCATCTCTTTTTAATGAAAGGTTTTAACAAGCTAAGTATCAAGATCAAGCAAAAAGCACCAAGCGGCAGTCATAAAAGGTCTCAATTTTGTTTTTTTAAAAGCAATAGAAGATGCCATGTATCCCAATAGAAGAGAGTGGAAGCCACCACATGTCACAATCCAAATTATCTTTATTTTTCTTCACTAATATAGCAAAGATGGTGGTGGGTCCCAAGTTTTATTTCTTAAGCAAGCAGAAGCCGCCAGGTGTTGCTATCCGTGTAAATGTGAAATGAGACCCAATTGTTTCTATGGTATAAATAGAGTAAAGTAGAGACCACCATGTGTCATCTTCCATAGGTTTATAAAAGGGTAGCTAAAAGTAGCAGAGATCACCATGTAACCCTAGATAAAGTAAAGCAGAGATTGCCATGTGTCCTTTAATAAAAGCAGTGGAGATTGACACTTGTCCCTATGGCCCTTTTAAAGTTACTCAGGTAAGAAATATTGTGGGTCTTATTTTATATTAATTTGTTGAATTTTTGAGGAAGCAGATAGCAACAAGTGTCAAAGGTGGAACATTCTTGAGAAAAGACACAAAATATTATAAGTTATACAGAAAGTGCCTCATGTCTTCAATAGGTGTTGTGGAACATGCCAAGTGTCATTTTCTGGTGTCTCCTAAGTAATATAAAGATTTTAAAAGAATTATCTAAGTTTTATCTAGCGTTTAAGAGATGGGAGCATCCTATAATCTGTTTCAACCAATGAACTACTAGAAGACAAAGCATTTCAAAATCTAAAAAATATCTTCTGTTAGACACTGCCAGTTCGGTTAGAATTCAGTTGGGCCATTAGATTGGGAACAAGAAGACAATCTAGAGTGAGTCCAAGGCTATAAATAAGGGTGCAGAGATCACCAAAAAGGAGGAGAAATGATCAGAGAGAATTTTGAGAGAGAATTATTGTAAAGAGTTTAGACTTTCTAGAGCTGTGACTAAGTAATATCATTTGCTTTTGTTCTATCTTCTTAAGTTGGAAGGTTTATGTAATTGTGCATGTTTTTGTGCCTCTTATGTGACTAGAGAATTAATGAGAAGATTTAACCCTATGCCTTTGTTGATATTTTCTATGTCATTTGAAAAATTAGTCTAGGCTGTAGACTTTCTAGAGCTGTGATTAGGAATGTCATTTACTTTTGTCTCATTTTCTTGAGTTGAAAAGTTTATATAATTATACATGTTTCTACGCCTCTTATATGACTATAAAATTCAAATAAGAAAATTGAACCCTATGCCTTTGCTGACATTTTCTATATCACAGTAAAAGTAGTCTATGTTGTGAGCCTTTATTTCTATTGTTTCCATCTTTTACATTGATCATGCACTTGTTTGCTCTTAAATGTAAATGAATCCTACATATAGTCTCACTGTGCTCAGGATTAAGGTCAAATTACATTCAGGCACATTGCCATAGATTACATTTTCTTTCTTGCATTGTGTTTTTGTTAAATTTCCTATCCCTTTTCCTAGTATATACTTAATATAAAGAACTATCTTCACAAAAATCTAGAGGTTGTTTCAAGATGCAAGTCCTACATCTTGAAACTTCCCATTGTTGTTGATTAGAATCAAGCACAATTTTAAATCATCAATAGTTTTTTTGGCACGCCTGGTGGGACCAATCTTGAATTTTCTTTCAGGATCATATGAACTAGAGAGCTATAAGGAGTTAGAGTTATGGATCAGTAATAAGATCTAAATCTTTTGTCATCACCGATTACCTCAAAGAATCAAAGTCAAGAAGAAATCATCATTTAGTATGTATAATTATGTTACTCAGAGTTATGGGTCTTATGCCCCTTCATATATTTTTAATCAAAATTAGGTTTCTCGTGGAATCACATCAAGCAACAAGGATGCATATGGTTATAAGTTTTTCCCTTTATAGGTCAGATATGACCAGCCTCAGCTCTGTCATGACCTATATCAGTCTTATGCCCAGTCTTCCCAATATGTTACATCCCATGCTCAACCTAATCTCATTTCCACCTTCAAACAAGCATTATTGGGATATAAAAAATATGTATTAGAGTTTGACAATAGAAGGGGATGCAGCCAAGAAATTCCTAATCATGTCATCTATCAAGTAAGAAATGCAGTAGATCTAATTAAAAGTGAATTGGATCCCATTGAAAGAGCTAATTGGAAAAGGCTTACAAATGAGATGTTGGATGTGTGTGGCTTGATTGAATTTTTAGAAGAGAAGTTGAGTATTCATGAGAGATAGCCTTACCAAGTCTATCAACCTACATATTCACTATCACAAGTTTCATATCAGATATACGAAGCCTCTACTCATGAGCCAAGTCAAACCTGTCAAGGTCCTTTCCCCAATTATGTCAAGTCTATGTTGGCAGCAAGGGAAGTGGAATCCAAACCCTCACTTCCCCCTCAAGTCCTTCCCACCCTTCCTCAAGAAGCTTCTTGTTTTTCATCGTAGCCTTCATGCACTCCCCACTTCTATGATGATTCCTATGAGCTCCAAGAAAGACTCTTTCAAGAAAATCTAGCTAAGCAAATTGAGGAATTAGAGGCAAAGATGAGATTGCTTAGAGAAAGAGAGATAGAGCTTTCAAGCCTTAGAAAGGAGCCTACGCCAAAAGATACCTCTTATACCAATCCTTAGGTCCTTCAGCATGATGACAAGATTCCAAGTTAGAAGAAAGAATATCATGAACTAGCTAAAAAATTTGAAGAAGACAAAATTGCTGACTCTTTCCAAGAGAAAAGTTCTAGACCTAAGGTCATCAGTTGGAAATAAATAATGGAATCATGGGGTAGAAGGGAAGAAGAGAAAAGTTTTGCTCAAAACTTTTAAGAAGTCGAGGCTACTCTTACTCATGGTGATAATCAAGTAGAAGATCCTACATTTGAACACACCCCATCTACACCCGTCCAAGAGAGCTATCAAGCTACATCTAATATAGATGAAGTGATGGACAAATGGAAAAAAGAGAATCATTCGATTCTATCTCAAGAATTATCTCCTCTTCCACATATGTATAACCATCAGTCTTCTTCTTCATCCCTTTTCAAAGAGGAATATATTTTGAAGGAAGTAAGTAAAGAGGAGTATACTTAGTTCATGGTTAGTCAAGAAGATTTCATAAGTGCAGATGAAGAAGAAATCACCATAGATACACCCTTTGATGAACCAAAGGACAAGTCACAAGCTTTTGCCTCTATCTCTGATGAAAAAGAGATAATTTTTTATCATGTTTTGAATGACTTGTTTGAAGTCATTTGGGTAGGTTACACTATTCTTCAAGAAGACTTTGAGTTGGCTTCAGGTAGAGAAGGCAGCATAAGACTCAAATAAATATGTAGAAGGGATGCAATCTTTCAGACTTATCCTTTCAAGAGGTTGAATTCATCAAGGAGGATGATCATGAAATGGAACTTGAGAATGAGGTAGAAAGAGATAAGCCAATCAATAAGGTTTATCCAAGGGATTATGGTGATGAGCCAACTACCATCGATTTCTTGATGAGACATGCCAGTATGAAGAACCAGCATTTGACGAGCTTTCAATAACAAGAAGAGTATGTATATAGTGGAAGCATGTTTGGCTCTGATTCACTTAGATGTAGGGCAATCAAGGTGGCAAGTAGGATGAGAAAGTCACCAAAGCTCCATCCCATTCAGCCATTTATCTAGCATCATAAGTCTTCTCACCATGAAGGAAAAATCAGAAATTTTCCTTTTGATCCAGGAGGGAGGCAAATATACCTAGTTAGCTATATATAGTAGTTTGCTTTCAGTTTTGTTGCTCTATTTTCCCATTTTTTTCTTTCCTACTCTCTCTTTTAAATAGGTTTTCTTTGAGCACGTGGCCATAGCTTAGAATATTTTCAAAATTTTCAAGACTCTCGACACATTAAGTCTTTCTCAAATCTCCATAATTCCCCAAATGTGTCTGATTTGTCAGTGCCAGAAGTGGAAGTTGTTTTGATCCAGTTTGAATTCTAATTAAAGGTTATAGTTCATATTTGTAGAGTTTTCACACAAAGACATCATTAACCTTGATTTAGCTTTCTAGGAGTTGCAAAATAAGCAAGGGATTTTTTATGCTGAATGGTCTATTTATCAGACAGCCTTACTGAAGTTGTGATTATTGCCACAATTTTATATGCAAGAAATTGTGGTTTCTTTTTGAGCAGGCTCAAAAGTCCTTAGGGTCACCAATAATTGTAGAGTAAAAATTTACTCTATGTTTCATTCTATTTTGTTCAGTCTTGCGTTGTAAAATTTTGTCTTCGCATACTTTGGTCTAAGATGGTGGAGTTTTGAAATAGAGCATGGGCTCTATTTTCCTTTTGATTCATTTTTGTCTAAGTGTTGAAGTAAAGTAGAAGCTGACAAGTGTCGTCATCTGAGACACCTTTCATATTTTTTATGAGTTGGTTAGAATGTTTCATGTATCTCATAAATGACTTCGTAGAATGTGCCAAGTGTCATCATTCATAGTTTCATATCAGTACCCATATTTCATCTCTTTTTAGTGAAAGGATTTAACAAGCTAAGTATCAGGTTCAAGTGGAAAGTGCCAAGTGGTAGTCATGGAAGGTCTCAATTTTTCTTTTCTAAAAGCAATGGAAGATGCCACGTATCCCAGCAGAAGAGAGTGGAAGCCACCATGTGTCGTGATCTGAATTATCTTCATTTTTCTTCACTGATATAGCAAAGACTATGGTGGGTCCCAAGTTTTATTTCTTAAGCAAGCCAAAGCTACCAAGTGTCGCTATCCATGTAAATGTGAAATGAGACCCAATTGTTTTAATGGTATAAATAGGGTAAAGTGGAGACTACCATGTGTCATCTTACATAGGTTTCTAAACGGGTAGCTAAAAGTAGTGGAGATCACCACGTAACCCCAGATAAAGTAAAGTGGAGATTGCCATGTGTCCTTTAATCAAAGTAGCAAAGACTAACACCTATCCCTATGGCCCTTTTAAAGTTACTTGGGTAAGAAATACAGTGGGTCTTATTTTCTTTTAAGCTGTTTAATTTTTGAGGAAGTGGATAGCGTCAAGTGTCAAACGCAGAACATTCCTGAGCAAAGACACAAAAGAGTATAAGTTATGCGGAAAGTGTCGTGTGTCTTCAATAGGTGCTACAGAACATGCCAAGTGTCATTTTATAGTGTCTCCTAAGTAATAGGAATATTTTCAAAGAATTAGCTAAGTGTTATCTAGCATTTAAGAGAAGGGAGCATCCTACAATCTATTTCAGCCAATGAACTGCTAGAAGATAAAGCATTTTAGAATCTATAAAATATCTTCTGTTAGACACTACTAGTTTGGTTAGAATTCAGTTGGGCCATTAGATTGGGAACAAGTAGACAATCTAGAGTGTGTCCAAGGCTATAAATAAGGGTACATAGATCACTATAAAGGAGGAGAAATTATCAAAGAGAATTATTGTAATGAGTTTAGACTTTCTAGAGTTGTGACTAATTAATATCATTTGCTTTTGTTCTATCTTCTTAAGCTGGAAGGTTTATGTAATTGTGCATGTTTTTGTGCCTCTTATGTGACTGGAGAATTAATGAGAAGATTGAACCCTATGCCTTTGTTGATATTTTTTATGTCATTTGCAAAATTAGTCTACGTTGTAGACTTTCTAGAGCTGTGATTAGGAATGTCATTTACTTTTGTCTTATTTTCTTGAGTTGAAAAGTTTATATAACTATACGTGTTTTTGCACCTCTTATATGACTTGAAAATTCAAATAAGAAAATTGAACCCTATGCCTTTGTTGACATTTTCTGTATCACAGTAAAAGTAGTCTATGTTGTGAGCCTCTATTTCTATTGTTTCCATCTTTTACATTGATCATGCACTTGTTTGCAAATAAATGTAAATGAATCCTAAATATAGTATCACTATGCTCAGGATTAAGGTCAAATTACATTTAGGTGCATCACCATAGATTATATTTTCTTTCTTGCATTGTGTTTTTGTTAAATTTCCTATCCCTTTTCCTAGTATATACTTAATATAAAGAAGAACTAGCTTCTCAAAAATCTAGAGGTTGTTTCAAGATGCAAGTCCTACATCTTGAAACTTCCCATTGTTGTTGATTATAATCAAGTGCAATTTTAAATCATCAACAATTACTAATTAAAAGGACTTTTAAACCATAACTAGGATTTTTGGACTTGTCATGGGCCCCTGTTCAAAAAAAATGAGAGTAGGGTGTGTTGAGTACAAAAATAGTCGCCTTATCTCAAAAGGATAAAATAGCCATGTTATAGTTGTATCAATCATGTAGTAAATAATCATATACTAGTATCATGTCTAAGTATATGTATCAATGAATCTCATGATATCAAATCACAAAAATCCTTAAGATGCATGATATAGATCATGAAAACATCTATAAGTAACAAACTCAACAAATAATCAAGCACACACATGAGTACTCAATTTCATGTAAAGAGGGGTCTAAGGAGATAAAAAAAGGGTCATATTCAAATATCATATACTCAATGTGAGGATGTATTCAAATGTCCACACACTAAAGAAACAAAACAATAATCAAGTCACTGTGGCCAACATGCAAGGAACATGTTCAAATGTTCAACAATCAAGACAAGGAATCAAAAATGAAGTACACTCAATTAAACCATTTTATAATATAAAATATAAAAAATTATCATATGTAATACTATTCCATGCATATATGTGTTAGAAAAATTTCTTATAGAACAGCATATCAAGTACATTGTGTAAGATAGTAATCATGAGTATATGCATGTGTAAGCATTAATATATAATCTCAATATGATAATGGAAAATGATCATAAAATAATAGAACATGTGTAAATCATGATTAAATAGAATCATGATGCCCCAAATGTATTGTGTCATGTGGGAAAAAGAAAATTCAAACATCTACATGCCCATGTATCATGGATCTCATGTGTCCCTATATCACACTCAAGTACCCGTGAAACATATGTGTGTATATAAATAATATATTATTTACTAACATAGCTTTAAAAATATATGAAAAATATATCAAATATGTGAAATGCTAAATATTTTTGTATTTTTAATTTATTGAATGTTTTTGAATTTTATTATTATTATTATTATTATTATTATTATTATTATTATTATTATTATTATTATTATTATTATTATTATTATTATTATTGTTATATAGTATTTTTAATTTATTTGAATGTTTTCTAATTTTATTATATATATATATATTGGAATTTTTTATTTTTTTTATTTTTGGGATGTTTTATTATGTGTATTCAAATGAATTGTCTTTGTCATGATCTATGTGTTGAGAGTTGTAGAGATACATGGTGTGTTCTTCATCTCTCCTTAATTTAGGCTTAAGATCATTATCACCATCGTGTTATATGTGAACCATTCTTCCCTTGTGGTAAAATGAAATGCCTTGTTGATTTCAATCTATTTTAGCCTCCATTTGATATAACTAAAAATTTTCCAATGTATGTGTGAGGCATGATGAAAACCTTAATTTGGATAAATCTTGGGCTATAATAAATTATCAAGATGATGTATCCCAAGGCTTAAAACCTCCCTTATTATGTAAGTCTTATATATTATATCCAAGTTGTGACAAATGTCTTGCATTGCAATGTCTTTCTTCCTCCATAAAGTCAACATGATTATGCTAAAAATAATTTCCACCCATAAATAACATGATCATTAAATCCTTTTGGTGAGGATTTTTTTTCTTGATATAGATGAAGGTGTATCTTTATGTGGTAATTTTTAATGTTTTGTATAGGATATCCATCTAATATCAGTCCAAAATTGAGTAAATTTTATAAAGATATCATATAAATATGTGGAATGCCACATATTTGTGCATGATCATTATTTGGCAACTTATTTGTGGTTTATGCATCCTTAACAAATATTTTGTATTTATAAGGATATATATTTAATTATTTATTATTTTGAGAATAAAAAATGTGTATCCATAAATAGGTGATCAAATGAAGTATAAAATTTATGTAATACTCTTTTTTTAGTGGAAAGCAAAACCTCTACATAATATAAATTGTAGTTCTAAATCTGAAGAGTGATAAGCTAAAGATAATAAGACATTCCTAAATCAAATAGCATAATATTGAATGGAATCATTATCATGTTGCTATAAGTTTTCTAATGTAAATTTTGGCACATTGTGTGAATTAAACACTAAGAATAAAACATCTTCTAATTTCTTGAAAGTACCTAAGGATCCATTAGGTAAAATATAGAACCAATCCCAAGCTTCTCATATGTGTCTTATATGGAAATATTTTAATAATAAACATCCATATTGAGCCCAAGGACTAAAAAAAATTACATATTGAATATGGTTGGAAGGGTCTTCATCTCCAAAAAAATAAAGGTAACATGGGCATAGTGAAATCTTATTGGTGAGGATATTCAAATACACTTTTTTCAAGAGGTTGGTTTGTGATCATGCTATTATTAATAGTATCATTGTAGGATAAGAGTTGTAAATTGAGAATCAAAACTTTCCTTAGAATATTTTGATATCATTCATCATAGACATAAGATGACTAGTATAAATTGTTAAAGTTTGTAAAGATGTAGTCATTGGTTGTAATTTACCATTGATTTGAAACATAGAAATGATGGATTGTTCTTCATTATTGATAATTAATTTTGAGTACACGTCATGGGAACCTTTAGGAAACAGTAGTAATTATTTATCGTTTATAAATATTATAGCCATTGGTATTGGTATTGGTATATCATTTGGAAACTTTGGAACCATTGGTAATAATATACAATTTATTTCTTAAAGAAGCCATAATATCTTTATAAACTTGATGAAAAATTGAATGATCAAATAAAGGAAGATTAGAGTCAGTCAAAGCTGATTGTGTTATGGTTGGTAGAGGATAAACTAGTTGACAATATTTATTTAAGACTATAAACTTTCTCATCTTATCTCTTTACATGGTGATAGCATGAACCTGGTCAGAGGGATGGTAATTATCCCCATCTAGATATTTGAGAGGAGGCCTTATAGAATTTTAGAGAGAGGATTACTATTATTCTAAGGTCCTATTTTATTTGAAAATATTTTGAATTAATGAATCTTGTGTAGAGAGGTGGATATTTTTTGCATCATAGTCATCAAAATAATATATATCATCCATGGCAAATAAGGGGGCAAAAAAAAGGCTACTACAAGGAGGATAACAAGGATCACATATAAATAATCAGAGGTTGCACTCACTAAATGTTTAAACCTTTTTATAAATAAGGATTAATATGGAAAATATTAGCCTGATTAACTAAAAAGTAAGGTAATCTAAAAATTAGGCTAATTAATGAATTTAGATTATACTGATATTCTAATGAGATATATAGAATCTACCTATTTTAAATATCTAAAGTACAATATTCAATATTCTAATAATAAAAATGTGAATAAGATATTGTACTTAGTTTATATAATGATGTAGAGGTAGACCTAAGTAATCCAAGTTCATTAATGGATTATATAAATATTTGGATCTCATCATCAGACTCTAAATATTTAATTTATATTAAATGAAACAATTGCATCACCCTATGGACACTAGTGTCGACTCTATTTTCCTAATTTTAATGCTTCTATCCATATCACAATACATACTATTTTTTATAAATTACACATGTGTTTTTTATATGTCACTATCACCTTTCAAATCTTCTATCTAGATTGTGTATATAGGTTATAGATATTAATGTGTAGCTCAAAACCCTAGATCCTCTAATTAGGGCATGTGACATTGTAAAATGGGGGTTAGTGGGATTAAGTGAAGTTTTTATGACCTTAAATTCCTTTTTTTTAGTGAGCACTACCTACATATACATATACTTTGAATAGGGTATCAAATCGATGTAGTTATCCCTTTATGTGGGCTTGTCTATGAACAATTCTGAAATATGTTATATGTGATTCCATGTAGTGATATATCTTATAACATGGAAAATAATGATCATGAGATATTTTTTTAATGCTTCAGACTTATAATAAGACTACTCCTATGATTTATTTTAAAATAATAAAGGATAGGGAATAATAGCTTTGTTATGTGATTGATTTTTAGTAGTGTAGTGTAACCTTTAGATGTGTTTGCTAGATGAATAATGAGTGGGATTTAAATTTTATTTATACCACCTATTTTTAAATGTTTCTCATATAAGGTTTAATGAAATAAAATAGGCCAACTCATACATATTAAAATATTTACAAATTTGAGGCATTTGAGGTACATACACAGGTGTTAGAGTAGGGACATTAGCATCAATACTAGTGTCCAAGTATGAATACAAGTGTCTAGGAAGATATAAAGTTGTTAAAGTTATGTAACTGATAGTGAATTTTATATACTATATTTTATATATATTATGGGATAAAAATGATTTAGGAAATTATAATAATAAGATTGAACTATATGATAAAAATTTAGGCAAAATGAGATGGTGAATATGAGCCTTTTGATTGTAAGGTAGGTCAAGAACTAAAGGATAGAGCCACATGAACTTTATTTCTAAATTATAGAGCACCTTAGTTTAGTAAAATTGATAAACATGTATCATGGATGTACCTTAAACTTCTAGACCTTTCCCGCTAACAAAAGGCTTGAATACACTATCTCTTTGTACCTAATTATTTATCTCTTAGTCCATCATATGTTATTCTCATGACTCAAAACTGATATCTTACCTAGAATGTTATAAAATTGCTTATCTTCCATCTATATAAGTTTTGGACCTACACCTATTTTATAATTACCTAGACACTTGTGTCCTAGTCATATGTCTACATCGATGCAAGTGTCTTATTCCAATGTAAGTGTCAACTTCCCTAGAGTCATCCAGTTTGAAAATGAAATGTATCCTAAAAATTAGCCTAAGTGATTTAATTCAATATATTATCCAAGAGGATTTATATAAATACAAGATCAACCCTCATTATTTCCTCACCTATATATACCAATGCAAATTATCAAAAGCATTATATCAAGAACTCAATTTATCAAAGCTTCAATAGTTTATCTTATTTCCATATTAGTTATAGGGACATCACATCTACATGTCTAAAGTACTGAAGGAGTAGCCCAAGAACTATATTTTTTAGTTTACAAGCTAAGTCACTATTATACTTACTTATCACACATTATATGATTCACACACAAGCCAACATGTAGGGGAGAACTACATAAGTTTGAGGCCTTCTTTAAAGTGTTAATAAAATTTTTAGCTAAATGGATTTGATTATGTAATTACATAAAACACCCAAGATTTAAATCTGTCAATTGGGACCTAGAGCCATTAGAATATAAATGCAAACACAAATGAGCATTTATAGTAGCATTCAAATCCTGAAGCTAATTTATCTAAACCAATATTTAATAATAAAAAGACTTAAGTATTAAGGATGAATATTTCTCACAAGTAGACTCAAATTTGAATCATTATGATAGCTTGATTCATTTATTTGGATGATATCATGGACTAGTTGATCATATATTTGGAATGGATATTATATGGCTTCTTTGTATGGTTTTCCCATGTAGGAGTGTCTTGTATAAATAGGCCATGGAGGGAAAATCTATGGCTCATTTTCAAATTTGAGCCATGAAGATCAAGGATGGTGAAATTTACAAAGAATTAAAAATTCCTTAGAAGCCTCTAGAATAGAGGCTTCTAGAGAGGAGGGGTCAATTTAGAAGAGGTTTTAGAATTGGAAAATTATAAAATCTCATTAGGAATTAATTAGGATTATTAGGGGATTAGGATAGGTGATTAAGGACTAGGGATGTAGGAGAACCTCGGAATAGGCTAAAGTAGATGAGTAGGTGGGTCATGGGAATTTTTAATTCCCAAATATTAGACAAGTGGGATTAGTTAGTGGATAATAGAGGATTAGGTGAATTAATTGATTTTTTAGAAGGGGTAAGGTTAGTGTGATAAATAATAATGAATGGGGATGGTATTTAATTATTTATTTAGGACTATGGTTATCATATTAATTAGGATAAATATTGGAATTAGTAAAAGGGTTAGGGAGAGAACATTTTGGCATTTTGGGATACTCAAAATTACTCAAAATTTATTGAAAGTGAATCTAAAAATCCACTCAAAAAGGACAATTTCAAAGGCAAAAATGGAGAAAAAAATCACAACTGTAGAAGGTAAAACTGTAGATACATAGTTAGTTGTTACAATATCACTTCTAAAAAGTTCAAAATTGTGACTTTTCTATAATATCATAATTTCAGAGTCACAATTTTGTAGAAAGTGGATAAATTCTAGCTATTACCATGTGGTTTTATACAAAACTATGAGAGTTTTGGTGATATCACAATTTTTATTGTGATATCACAATTTTTATTGTGAAATCACAATTTTTTTATTAGTGATATTATGAAGGAGAGAAAAAACAAAATATTTTGGACCTAAAACCAAAATTAATAAATTTAAGATGATATGGATATTTAAAAAATAATAGAAGTATAAACAAAGGTGTAATAAGACTAACAACAATTATTGCCACTACAGTCTTGTGGTTTCACAATAGGTGGTTGAGAGGGGGTTTTAAGGTGTTTTGAGATGATATGGGATAAAGTACCCCCTATTTCCTATAAAAATACATAGATAACCAAGTTTTATAGTTAATCTCACTATCAAAATTAGATATAAACATGAAACTACTACTTTAAGAGCAATATCACTATTTTTAGGACAAAAAAAAGATTGTAGATCTATGATATTATAGTAGGTGAGTAAGGGATTTTGGTCTAAATTTTTGATGATGATCTAAGTCTATCTTCCCTATTATCATATGGCAACACTTAGACAAATATTTAAAATGGATTAGAAGCCATAGCTGATAATTTTGAATTATGGTTTTGATTCTGGAAACAAAACTACAACTTCAGAGGATAATACCACAAATTTTAACACAATTTCTATTTAGGAATTAGTGATATTTTAGAAAAGTAAAAACCTAAAAAAAGGTAAATTATTAGTATTTAAGGTGGTATTTTGTGATAATATCACTAATTTATAGATAAAATCACGACTTTTAGGAAATATCACCATTTGTGATTCATAATTTTGTAAAAGAGGGACAACATGATAAAAAAATTTAGCCATTAGTAGTTAAGGTTTAGAGGACAACACAAAACCTCAACTCTCAAAGGCAAATTTGCAACTACGTATTAGTGGTTTTTCAAATAAAAACCACAATTTACCTGGTCATGATATTTTAATAAAATCCATTGTATATTTTCCACCTAGTCAACCTACAAGTGATCCAAAACACTTCTAACAAGTAGGAAGGTTAGATTAAAGGGGAAGTCCCACCTTGGTCAAAAAAATGTATACGAAATTTTGAGCCAATGGATTTGGTTTTTAAATTACATCAAAATATCCAAAATGTCAATTCATAAATTAATATCTAGAGCCATTAGGATAAAAATGAAAACACAAATGAGCATTTATAGCAGAATTTAAATCCTAAAGCTAGTTGCTCCAAACCAAGATTAAACAATAAAAGGACTTAAGTATTAAGGATGAATATTTCTTAGAATTAGACTCAAATTTGTATCATTATGATAGTTTGATTCATTTATTTGGATGATATCATGTACTAGTTGATCATTGATTTAGCATGGATATTGTATGGCTTCCTTAGATGGTTTAGCCATGGAGGAGTTGCTTGTATAAATATTCCATTGGAGGTAAGATCTATGAATCATGTTCAAAGTTGATCCATGAATATTGATGGTGGAGGAACTTCCAAGGAATTAAAAATTCCTTAGAATCCTCTAAAATAGAGGCTTTTATAGAGGAGGGGTCAAGTTTGAGGAGGTTTTAGAATTGGAGAATTATATAATTTCCTTAGGTATTAAATATGATTAGTAAGGGATTAGGATAGGTGATTAGATAGGTGATTAGGGACTAGGGATGTAGAAGAGACTATGAATAAGCTGAGGTAGGTGGGTCATGGGAATTTTAAATTCTCAAATTTTAGACAAGTGAGATTATTTAGTGGATAATAGGGTATTAGGTGAATTAATTGATTTGTGGGAAGTGATAATGTTAGTGTGATAAAAAAGAATAAATGGGTATGGGATTTAATTATTTAATTAGGACTATGATTATAGTATTAATTAGGATAAATAGTGGGATTATTAAAATGGTTAGGGTGATTAGATTTAGGCATATACATAAAATATTACCTATGTAGGTAGTACACATTGATAGAGGGATCTATGGGGTAGCTTGACACTATGTTCCCACTAACCCATTTTACCATAGGTAATATGAAGATGAAGAATTAGGGTTTTTCTATTTGAAAAGGATCAATATCTCAAGACCCACATCTGAATACACTAGAGTGAAGGTGACATAAAACCTATAAGGATCCAGGTGGTCACATCTAATTTTGGTAAGTATTTCATATTGGATACCTACATCCAAGTCAGATAGTAGCATCAATGTAACCATCCTAGGTTAATTCAAGTGTCCAAATATACAATGGTTAAATTTATATAATCATGTAACTATTCCAAAATTCTTATCTAGTCCATTTTCCACCTATGCCAGATCTAGATATGTTGTTTTATTTTCATTTTTATTACAATATATAGCATAGTTGAACTTTATATATTCAATATCTCAGCATAGTAGATTTAATATATATTTGTCTGATTTTCATAAATAATTGTCCTACTTTAGAGATAGTCTACCATACTTGTGCCCTAGGCTATCTCTTACCCCTTTCACCCTAGATCACCCCAAAATATATATTTTAGAGTTAAAAATTTGGTGAAATTTATCTTTCAACATCACAAATCTTACATGTTTTATCCTTATCTTTGTGTTCTTTATCTCTCTTATCATGGATGATATTTATTGCTTTGATGACTATGATTATGAAACTCTCTAGTTTTCTATCAAAAAAGGGGTAAAAATTGATTATTCTCATATTCTTCCAAATGATAAAGCATCTAATCTCAAATATTTGAATGGTGGTAGCTACCATACTCTAATCATCTCCATGATTCCACCATTTCAAGAGATTAATTGATCCATCTGAAGAAGATAAGGACCCTTTAATATTACTCCCTAAAACACCATCATATGATTATGGTCTTTGATATTTTTAAAAATATGTATATAAATTATAATGTAGGATTACAAAGATGATGTTAGAAACCTTTTGTTAGTGGATAAACCAAAAAATCAATGATAACTAGAATTCCAAGCTTAATTATTAGGGTGAACAAGTAACAAACAAAGGAAAGGCAATAAGAAGACAAAATCAAACACTTTTACCTTCCCTAATGATTCAAATTACTTATTGGAATGAGAGTGGCTTGTGATCAATATGGTAAACAAATGGTCTTTGATAATACTTGATTATTTATGGGTAGAACCTCCACTTGCCCCCTTGGAATTTGGCCCTTGGCTTGTGTTGAAAATGAAGCTTTCTAGAAATAATTTGTCATTATTTGTTTACACATATTAGTTTGATCACATGGCACTTGTATTTATAGGTTTTAAGCTAAATCTAACTTATGTGTAGATAGGTTATGGATATGTTTGGGAATCTAAATATAATTAATGATAACTTTAATTATGAATATATGGAGCCATGGCTCAACATTTCTAATTTTCATTGCATTTATGTTGATATTTTATAAGTCTTGACTTTGAGGATGATGACATCATCATGACCTCATTTTTCTAGATATTTATTAAATTTTAATTTTTATAAATTAGATATTCATTAATTCAACATGTATTTTTCACTTGAGTATTTAATTTGATTTACTTGGTTAGTAAATTTTGCTTAAGATTTTGGTCATTTCAAGAATTGGATTAAGTGCCCTACTTAATTAGTCAAAAATATCAATTTACTAAGTCACAACCTGACTAAGGATGAATATGTGAGAGGTTATCATTAAGTATAAGGTAATACTCAAAATATGGATGCCTTGATGTAATTTTAGGAACTTACATCCAATCTATAGATGAATTTGGGATGTTTAATGATTTCGAAGCTTAATTTGCATAGTTTGATAGAAATTAGTTTGAAGTCCATCTAGACATGGAAGTGGTTCAAAAAGAGTGCCTACATTTTTTCCCATTAGAGTAGACATTACAAGACACAAGCATGATAACATCTTCTCAAATAATGAAAAAGTTATTAAAATTTTTAATGTTTAAAAAGTGACATGTTGACAACCATAGGTTATTAAGTGTCAATAGTCATAGGCTAATGCCCTAGAAGGCAATTGATGAGACCTAGATAGCCCCTCAAGGGGATGGAAAAAAAATGATGTCTTTGAACAAGCCCTTGAAAATAGGAAAATGACATAGTCTAATGGTCTAAATAAGGATTTGCCTTGACAAGGCAATTTTTATCCTTGGCACAGTGGTGTGCCCTAGTAGGGTAGATTTGAGCATGAGACAATTAGTTTTTCCCTAATAGGGTGAATGTAATTAATTATTGGTCTAAATAATTTTCTCCATTATAGAAATTGGTAAATGGAGTTCATGTAATTAACCCATAACATGGATTAATGATGAGTTGGCATAAGGGAATGGGGGAATCTAGGCTACCTATTAGCATAGAGATGCATGGCCTAAATAACAATGATTAATATTCATTTTTGATTTAGTTGATATGTATTTAGGTTTTGTTTTAGTAGGTCTATTGGTGACAATAGGATATACCACTGGCACCATCACTTGATAGATCATGGCCTGATTCTTATTGTAGCATGTGACATTTTGCATCATAGTTACAAATAAACCATAATAAAAGTGTGTTTCATATGCATGTAAAAACTTAATTTAAATGAAAATATAATTAAATTAGGCATGATATATTATCGATCAAATCCCAAATATAATGATAATGTGATAAACTAAGTGTAAGAGTGAATATAAATACTCATATCTTAAGTACAAGATATAACAAATCAAGACTCAAATGTAAACACAATTTAATAAACCTACAAAAACCAAAAGGGAAGTGAGGCACGAAAACATAATCTAAATTCAAAAAGTAAACAACTCAAGACCAAGAAGTAAACAAGACTCAAGTGTAAACTAATTATCATTAGACACATTACACTCTGCAATAACCTTATTAATCTAATGGAAATACAATAAATAAACTAATATAAGTCAAATGCAATAAAAAATAGAATATATAAAAGTAATGAACTAACTACATACTGACACCATTGATGCATTTTTAATATAAGTGTTTATGCTCATAAAAATGGTGGCCCTATATTATAGGGAACAATGGCATAGGTATGATGACATGGGAAGGGGGAACAGAAGAATAAGGAAGGGGTGGCCGAGTTGATTATAAATGTGTTAGGTAAGTGGATGTTTCCTATATAGTCCCATGGACATGATTTCCAACATAGAATTTAGGCCAAATGTAGCTCTCTTAATAATTGGGAAGATAATAAAAATGATGACAAGTAAGAGAGTGATTATAGAGGAAAATAGGAATGGGCTCACAAAATGATGAGAGCATGAAATAAAAGGGGGTTGGCACTCATGAATATGAGAATGTCAAGCACATGAACTCAAGAAGATGTGAGAGAGTGGTTTAGGATAAAAACACATGAAATATAAAAGGTGAGTATTCACAAATAAAAAAGGTTGGTAATTCATATTGTTCACTATGTCTAAGGCTTAAAACAAGAATAATCTCATAAAATGATGAGAGTGTGACAATATTACTTTTAAAATGACAAGAGCATGACAATATGAGTTGTAAAATGGTGAGAGCATTTCCCTATGGGTAGGTCTTAATCATACCTACTAACTATGAGATGCACATCCTGATGAACATGGACACAATCTAAATGACCTAATGTTTGAGGCTTCTTTAGGAGTTTTTTTGGCATATTTCCATGTTTTGGGGATTTTTTAGGTATCTCAACTCAATGAAGGATATGAGATATAGGAAGGGTTAACTCATAAAAAAACAAGAGTGTGATCTTAAATTACTCATAAAATCATGAGAGAATGGGTTAGGTTTCTTATAAAATGGTGATAGTGTTGCTTAATGTTTCTCACAAAATGGTGAGAGCATTGGTTTAAGTTGATCATAAAATGATGAGAGCATTGGAATAAAGGTGGCCAAGCTAACCTCAAAAAAATTGAGAACTACCTATTTAATCCAAATGGACTTTAATCCATTATATTTCACCTTAAAATGAGGTAATTATTCACCTACCCACTAGTTACCCTACCACCCTAGCCTCTCATACACCCCTATGAATCCTAAACCTCATTAACTCCAATATAATCCCCTATTATCCCCTAAACTAATCAAGAAAACTCTAGATCTATGGAAGCTCCTCAAAAATTCTATAAGTCTCTAAACTAGAGGCTTATAAATAATTTTAAAATTACCTAAATTTTCCTCCACCATCCTATATAAACCATTGATGCAGGAACATCAACTCGTTTATGTAAATTTTGTATATGAAGGTAAAATTTGGTCAAATAAATCTTTCTGTGAAGGACAATAAAGTAATAAAATTGTAAGGGTAGGACCTATACAATAAATATAATCTTAAAAGGTTAATACTGTGGTCTATTTAATTATTAAGAGGTGACCAGCACCTCATGAGTTGTCTAGAATGCTAAGTTGAAGACAAACTAGGAATTTCCTAAGTTGAGTAGGAGACTTTGTCTTCTTATTTATCAACAAGCCTATATTTGTGCATTTATTGAGGGAAGATATGGTCTAAGCCTATTAATAAGTGACTAATAAAACCATCTACATGTATATAAGAGGAGAGAGTCTACCAATGAATAAATATAGTTGAGGATAATAGTGGAGACATACTTCTAAGTATGTATAGTGTAAATAAGATTGTATATATATGCAATTTGGATTTGAAAATATCTATATGCTAAATAGGATTAAACATAATAATTTCATAGTCATTTGATCAATAAAGGATGACATTTAGGTCTGGATGAGTTCTTAAAATTTGATGACTATGTTTTATTTATTTTCTCAATTTATATACTCAACCTGATTTGAAGGAAGACTTCTTACATTATGTGAAAGAGGTATTCAAGTAAGTAAATTTGAGATGATATTTAATTATTCAACATTATTTATATACTATTCCTTTAAATCTAGAATTATATCTTGCATGGTTATAAATTGGCTGAGAAAATCTAGATAAGATATTAATTAGTTGTAAATTGATAGATTTGTGTTGTGTAAGTTTATGTTAAAATTTTCATATTAGGCCATCTAGATGGGTGATAAGGAATTTTCATGCAATGATATCTGAATTTATAAATAATGAAGTCATAATTACATCTTTGAATTTTGGTAGTGGAGTTCAACAATGGAGACTTGATGGGTTCAATATGATTTCTCAAGAAGGATCATTGATCTATCAAGTAACATTCATTATCTATATATAGGAAATAAAATATTTGCTTTGAATTGAAATTGTCTTAGGTTATCATTTGCCTCCTCATGTATTGTTTAAGCTTGGAGCCATGCAACTAATTTAAGGAAGATTTTTGATGGTGATTATCAATTATAATATAATCAATAGTCAATACATACAAGGTATGAATCATTTATTATTATCAAAAATGTTCTCTTGATAACTAATATTTAGTGTGTCCTTATAAGGTAATTCATTTAAAATAAGGTCAACTAGACAATGATTGAAGAAAGAAGTATCTATTTTGAAATTTATGCCAAATAGATCTATCATTTAGATGTATTTTTGTGTATCAAAACTCTGTCATTACATATATACTAGTGTCAATGCTTGATATGTTCAAACCATAGTACATACATTATCAACATCATGAATTTATGACTCTTAGATTCTACTTCAAAATTGGTTGTATTGATTTGATTTCAATAAAACCATGACTAGATGCTTGGGATATGGATGAATAACTAAAAATAATAATTTGTTATTTTGAACTCTCCCACAAAGAAACATGAACACAATACATATACATATATATATATATATATATATATATATATATATATATATATATATATATATATATCCAAAAAGGATATAAATGCATATTTATAGTATGTTGAAAGTGTAGAGGATTTGTATGAGTCCATTGAAATCTTTGACTAAAATGGAATGAGGTTTTGATTAAGTTGAAACAGTTGAGATAAAAAAAATGGTGATAGTGTAACTCTTGGGTTGAGTTAAAAAAATAAAAGAACATAAATTGATATGGCAAAAATGTTATTATTTTTAGATTAGAAGGTTGTTGAGGGAGTTTTGTATCCTATGTAGAGACATAGATTGATGCCAAGTGAACTTTCCGATAATGTGAGTGATATATGTGATAGGCAAGTTTTGTTGTTTGATGATTTTTATGGTATTTAAATTATTTTTCAGTCATTAGAAATAAGTATTTCATATAATTATTATACTTGGTTTTACAACACTTTGCCTTTTGTAGACACTAAAATTATGTCACACACACGTGTGTAACTCCTTGTGTCAAAACCCCTTCTAGCCCATTTTTTAAAAATAAATAATTAGCCTCCTTAACTCATGATTTTACCCCTCACATATTTAATTAATTTTAAATAATTAATTAAGTTAATTAAAAACCCCTTTTTCCACCTTACCTACCCACCTTCCCCTATGATTAATTCTCACCTGATAAGTCACTTCAAAGACCTGGTCCCCTCATCCTAACTACCCAGGACTTATTCTCACTTCCAAACTAAATTCTTAATCAACTACCTCCCTCTTAACGTCTTATTTTTACCATTTTTTAATAGGTGACACACTTGGCATGAAGAAAAATAGAAAATAGGCCAAAAATAGTAAGATTTACCTATTTTAGGGCTATTGACAATTATCAACTCACAGTTGACATCGGTGGGATCACCGATGTTGGTGATATAAGCCAAACTCCAACCTAAAGTTTAGGTCAGCAAAAATCAAGAAAAATGATTCTTACTTGCATTCAAGCTCTCAACATTCAACTTTTGACATCTTAGCTTACTTTTATCTTTCATAAGTCAATCATGATTAGGAATTGAGCTCTTAAAGACCAACAACACCTACTTATTCTCTCTATTCAAGCATTCAGGTTCAGAATACTTGATAGGGACCATCAATATAGCACTTATCATTTAGTGAACATTATAGCTAAGTACATCACTTATTCTATAGGTATTTTAAACATTTATTCTACTATCACTTTATATCTACAATGCATTATTTTACACACTCTTGACCAAACCTCCTTGAGGGAGTTACAAAGCTTCCTTAATCATTTACCCTTTAATTGACACACCAAACCTCTGACCAGATATACCTAAACCATCTCTCTCTCTCATAACTCTCCCCAACCTCTCATACCTGATCAAAACCATTTCTTAGACTTGAAAAAGCCTTCTATAAGCTCCTAGACAATTATTTCCCCTATCAACCTTAGCAGCCTAATCAACATTGATCACATTCACCACTGACCTCAGTAGTATAATTGATATCAGTCACTCCCCTACTGATGTAAGTGACTATGGATTTCCTAACCTTTCCAAAACCTACCCAAACAACTTCTAAAATACAAAAACAATACACCACCTATACCCTGTCACTCTCTGATGCACTCAGGTTATGAATAACAGTAATATTATCTCTCTTTCACTCTCTCTTTACCTCTTTTTTAGTTATTTATTAATCTTTTGTCTCTCAAAAGTGGACTATCATCTCTAAGGAATTTTCACACTTCTTAGAACAAGTGTGTAGCTTGGCAGCCCAATCATTTAACTACTAACAAACATCTTGTGGTAGTGCTTTCTTACTTTCAAGTAGTCCTTTCTAGCTAAAGAGAAGTGTTCACAACATCTGGATATGGTACACAAACCAATCTAGGTTCATTCTAATCACTTATCCCTATCATTATTTTATGTTTTCCTTTAGACTTGAAATAGACAAAATTTAGTGAAACATTTTTGGCACACTCGATGAGACCCTAGAGTTTTCCTTGGGTTCATTTCTTATTTTAAGCATTCATATAGGTGAATTATAGTGAAAACTTCATTTATTTCCCTTTATCCTTCTCTCTTAAAACAAAAAATTCAACATTTTATTCTCTTTAAAAGCATTAAACTAAAATTTTATTTCTGTTCTCTTTGCCTCTAAAAGTAATTTATCATTTTTTTTACAAGTTAAAAAGAATCTCCTTTTTACTTCTACTTGCATACATATTAGGATAGTGAATTTCATTCTCTACTCCTATTTCATCTTTGTTTGCATTCAAATCTAAACATTTTAGATTTGGGTTTAAAACTTACTATATTTCATTGTTAGTTTGTTGCATATTCACTCACCTAGTTAATTACAAGCATTTTGAATAAATTTTAGTGCACCTATGTTACATAACTAAATCACATTCACATAAAAAAACATCTAAACTCACCTGAGAAAAGGCCCATCAATATTTCATCACTTGGTGGATCACCTTGCCATACCTGACTATCCTACTTGGATTTCACCACCAAGGGGAGAACCCACTTTGTTCTCTGGCAGAGTATAAACTCTAGATAGAAGGTATATTTTGGTTAAATGGCCTAGCTCAACTCCAAGTCCATGAAGTGGAGAGAGAAAGCTCATATAACAAGCCATGTACCTGGGCTAACATATATTTCATCTTGAGCACTAAAACTAACCTAAAACTAGCTCTAGATTGCTTTCTAGTACCTTTGATAACCAAATTCTCTTTTCACTATCTGATTAAGGCATAAGCCAAAATGAGACTAAAAATTAATCTCTAGGACTGAATAATTGTTGGTTGTATGTTATTTTTATACTTTTATATTACCTTCTATATTTTAGAATTGGTAAGGACATTTTCCTATTGATTCACAAAATCAATACTATTTATAATATTTAGTTTGTATATCCAATTATCTCAAGTTTTCTAAGTGTTCTTCCTTCTTACACAGACCACTTTTATCCACTATTTTACCTAGTTTCAAATTTTAGTTTTCTAAAACATTAGATTTTCCACCTCCTAGGATATCATAGTGATTGACATCGATTAACTCTACCATCATCAGCATATTTTACCTACCAACATTGATTAATCCATCAATTTTAGCAAACTTTTCCTACCGATGTTAGTGATTGTGTAAATTTCATCTAATCAAAATATCAAGCTAAAATAACCCACTTACTTGCACTCAAACCTAGTTTTTCCTTATTTCATCACTAATATAGGGTAGTAAAACTATTTATACTTCCTCTTGCATGGTATTGATTCAAGTTCAAGCCAAAATTATTATCAATTATGCAAGTCGATAACCACTTCCACCTTCCCCTCTCACTTTTGATTTTATCATGGAGTGTACTTTAGATACATAACATACTCCTAGCCCCAACCAAATTCTCATTATGCCTAAGGGAGATCAATATTTTGATAAATTTATTGATCGTAATGTGGTAGCCCTTCAACATTACCTTTTTATGAGATGAACCCATAATTCTTTAGGTGGCCTAATCTATGGTATGCCAACCTCTCTAATGGATACAACCTTAGTTTCATTTTCCTCCACTATTTTCCCCATGGTTACCCAAACCACCACTTTTATGAGTAACCCAACTATAAATAATGTCCAAATTTTAGCATCACCAACTACCCAACCCCACCTAAACTCTGGTGTGACTTCCCTACTTTCATAACCACAACCAATTCAGTCAAGTTTTACCCCATTTTAGAATTTTGTGGTACATATTCCATCTACCCTCACAACTATAATTATCTAAGTTATGACTCACCCTTCATCTAGTCTAACCATGCTAATAATCCAACCTACAATAATAACAACCAACCAAAGCATAGTCTCTAACCCGATGGGGCAAGCCCCTTTTTTTTCCACACCCCAGCCTATGACTCATTATCCTTATGTTACTCCAACACAGCCTCAACAAGCTATGTCATATTCTCCCTTTTCTTCTTATTAGGTTACCTATAATTTAGGAGCTATCCCCTAAACTAATCCTCCTCTAGACCTCATTAAGATTTTAATGGACAAGATGTCTAATCTAGAGACTTTTGTTTCTAGTTCAAAGAATGTGTTATCTTATGGTCAGATATGAAATGAACCCATCCATCATTATATGCCTATTTACCCTTTTCCAAGCCAATTAAAACTCCATAAAATTACTCATTTCCAAAGTAAAGATGACCCACAACAACACTTGAAAGCATTTATGCATGCTTGTCATTTAATAGGGCATGATGATGCATTACTACTTCACACTTTCCCTATGTCTCTTTTAGCTGCTGCTTTGGATTGGTATAGATTTATACCTCAGCACTCCCTTTTCTCATTTACCCAACTCACACAAATATTCTTTGACCATTTCTCTATTAACATTTCTAAAAATGTTTCTATAACAAACCTTTATTCTATCAGATAATTTGATGATGAGTCTATTGCAGATTTTGTCACTCACTAGAGAAGCTTGATAAATCAACTCTCCTTCACCTTACCCCAACTAGAGATTATTGATCTCTTCTCAAGGCATGTGATAAGAACATCTCTTCCACACTCTAGGTATAAACTTTCTACACATTTAATGAGGCCTCTACAATGGCACAAAAACTCAAGGTTTGCACTATAAATGAAGGCAAAGTCAAGCTACACAGTAAGAATCCCAATTCCAAATCAAATGAATCCTCCTCTAAAACTTCTCATTCTAACCAAAAATCTAAAGGATCTACTAATGTAGTGGTCATTAATTCAACCTCTTCCACAACCACAAACCAATCAAATTCCTTAACTTCCCAAAATCTGACCAAGCAATTCTAACAATGGTATGAATAAAGATAATACACTCCAATTGGGGAGTCATACACATCTATTTTGGAGAAACTATTGCAATAAGGTGTCATAACCCTTCCTCAAATCAAACCTCCTATATAGTTCAACCCTTCTCATCCTATCCCAACTTGGTATAAGGAAGATGAGTTTTGTGATTACCATTGAGGTAAAGGCCACAATTATAATAACTATAAGACACTTAAGAACATTGTTGAAGATCTACTTGATAGGGGTGATCTTCTCTTTGATAATCTTAATGCACCCACTAATCAAAGTATGGATGTGTTGAAACACCCTTTTCCTAACCATTCATTGAATCAAAATATTTTTTAGACCATGACTAACTCAGGTGATCATGATATCCATATGGTTTATATGGTCTTTCCTTTACCTCTAGTTAACCTTCCCCTCAATAGGAGACACCCATTTCATCGACTAATACCCCACATTAAATGGTATTTTTTTCCCATTCTTCCTCCTTAGGTAGAAGAACCTATTACACCCATTCCACTCCCTAATGAGGAAGAGCCTCCTTTACCACTTCTTTTGCCACCTGAGGAGCTTGTAATGCCAGTTCTTTTTGCACTAATATTACCTATCCTCTTACCACTTGAATACCACACCCTACCCATTCCTTAACCACATGTTGAAGGCAACATCAGTCTTGTATTATACCCTCTTGAGGAACCTTCTTCACCTACCTCTCCTCTACCTATAAAGATTAGTACCCCATCCACTCCACTTTTGCACTTAGAGGAGTTAGTATTATCTACTCCCATAATAGATGAGAGACCTATTGTGCCTAGTCCAATTATACGACTCTTACTCCTTATTTTACCTATAGAGGATCATACTTTACCTATGCCTCAACCACATGTTGAGGGATCCATAATACCTATGCTTTACCCTTTTGAGTAACCTTCTTCACCTACCTCTCCCCCATCCATGGTAGACCATGTCTCTTCTCCCGTCTCTGTCAAAGAAGACCCCATTGTGGTTCTTTTTCATTTCTGGCTTGAATTAGTAAAAACTGATAATTTCCCTCTTTCCCAAACTCCTTAACCTTATAAAGACACAATTTTAAGGCCTACATCAACTTAGTCTAAACCTTTCTAGCATTTGATGAAAAGTCTAGAATTTCTTGACTCCACAAAGCTAGACCATGTGTAATTTTAGGACTAGCTTAAAACTTGTTATCCAACACAATGAATGTCAACCTTTACCACCAACCCTCTCACTACCCTTTACCCCAAGGTCTTTGACAAAGGTAGATCTTCTTTACCAAAATCACTTGAAGTTTAGCCATCTATGTTAGAACCTTCACCCTCATAGGAATCTACCACATTAAAGTAGATCAGGCCCTTAGGTGTACAACCTGTCTCTAATTTAATTCATCCATAAGTGAAATTAGATTTAATATCTAAACCACAAGTTGGAGTTTTTTATCCTAAATTACATAAAAAAATTAAGCTTCTTAGATTTCATTGATCCCTTCTTCAACCCTCAACTTTACCATCATTTTTGGGAACATACCCCTCTACTTTAGTTGGAATATTGTTGAACCAAGCAAAATAAAAGGTTAAGTTACCTCCACTCTTGCCTTTCCCATCTGGTAGGCCTTTCACATCTGAGACTAAGAAAGTGACATCAAAACACATAACTCTACCATCCCCAAACAAAGTGCCATGTAAAATTACCTTTTCAACACTGAAACAAAAGAAGGTGTCCACTCATATTATCAAAGTGTGAGCCCACTTGTAAGCTCTCAGAGCTTTTTCCTACATCAGTTATTATAATATTATATAATAACTCTTCCTCCCATTAATCCTTATAGTCCTCTTAGAATGAATCCATCTTGGTTTAATGATACACAAGTGTGTTTATATCATTGTTCACCTAGACATGATACTGAGAGTTATAAATCCCTCATAGTAATAATTCAATAACACTTCAATGTCGACACTCTCTCCAATGATACTCCCATTAGCCTTCCTATTATTCCACATTTGGAATCCATATTGCCTCCTACTATTCCACCTAAATTCAAACCCAAAGATGTGGTCATAACCCCTTTACCACCTCCTTCACCGATATTTTAGATCAACACAGTTAATGTGGCCACACGGTCATAAAACCAAAAGGATAAAGCTAAGGAAAAGGTCACTGCTCATTGGGATCATGCCTTCACCAAGTACACTCCTCCTCCTAATCCTAATATTTCCATCTTGGTAATTCCTAAAACAATATCTTCAGATGTTATTCAAAGCTCAATGGTTAAATAGCTTCACCAACTCATGTGAAAATGTCTTTGTATGAGTAAATTCAAAACTCATCCCAACACTGTCAAGCTTTGATTAGTGCCTTGTAATTTATTGAGGTACAATCAAATGATCCCCAACCTTTTGTAGCTTTGTTTGGCTCCCTTAATTCCATCTCCCTAATTTCTTTTGGTGATTCATAAATTCCACTTCGACATCCTAAAGATTAAGATTTTTCCCTTTTTATTACCAAATATATTGATCAAACTCTTTTCAAGAGAGTCATGATTGATGGGAGATCTAGTATTAATATTATTTCCACCCATAACTACAAACATCTATCCCTTCTTGACAATTGTACATCTCAAATTGATGTGGTACTCTTCTCCTTTAATGATACTATAGCTACTATGGTGGGCACTATTATCTTACATATCCATGTAGGTCCCCACACTATTCCCTATCACTTATATATTGTGGAAGGAGAGTTCCAATATAACATATTGCTTGGATGACCTTGGATACATGCTATGACATGTGTACCCTTAACTTTGCACTATTGTGTCAACTTTGAACATGATGGACAAGTACACATTATACCTACTGACCCACCTCTATTTAAAACATACAACATGACTTATATTCCCAATGATTTTCTCATTCCATTGAAAACATCATCTTCCTTGCATGATATTTTTGAAGCTTCCACAAGCTCTACTCCCCTAGTTACATAGATACAAGCAACACAAATTCCTTACAAGGATCCCATGGAGGAAACTTTTTAATGTTTGTCACTTGGCAAATATCATTTGTTGATGATTGACATGTTCTTTACTCTAAAAGAATATGGAAGGCTTCACATGCACCCAAATAATGATCTTTTTATTGGGATGGTCATCCCTTATGGGGCCCCTAACCTTCAAACTAATTTCACATATTTGGGAATTGATCAAGATCCCCCTATCAGCTATCCATCTTCTTCACTATAACCATTTACCTATGACTTCTCTTTCTTGAGTAACCCTAGATTTACTCACACCTATCTCTATAGGTGTGCTTTGAAAGGATTTGATTTTGGTCATTATGAACAAGGTATCCATATGTTTATTAAATATCCCACTATCTAAACCATTGAAAATGCCCAAAAGAGGCATGGGGTGGGATATGACGAACCAACTAAACTCATTAAAACTTCTCATGTACTAATTATCAAAGAACAAGTCTCTCCTTCACCTTCTCCTCCACCATCACCTACTGAATCAAAGGTATCTATACCTCTTAATTTTTTTTCAATAAATGCCATCCATTTTGAGCCTCTCACCTATTATCAGGGTAAGGAAACAAGGTCCCTTCCTCTCATTCATCCTAAAATAATTGATGAAGACTCTCCTACTATTAACATTTTCCAATGTTAAGATTATGATGCAATTCTTATATATATGGGTATGGATGATTCCTATATCTAATGATCACTCCCATTTGAAACATAAGCTATGTTAAATGAATCAACCATTCACATCAACCTACCCTCTTATGATAACCCTTGCATCCTCAAGATTGGCCAATCTTTAGATTCCTCTAAGCAAGCTAATTATGCCACATTTCTTAATGACTATATCAAAGCCTTTTCTTGGTCTTACAATGGCATGCCTGGTATTGACCGCTCTATCATCACCCATAACATTTTCACCAATCAAGATGTTAAAGCTATTAAGTAGAAGCTTCACAAGATGCATCCTTGTATTGCTCTCCTTATCAAAGAAGAGCTCCAATACCTCCAAAATATTAACTTTATCCAACCCATCAACTACCCACAATAGATTTCTAATATTTTTCTTATCACAAAACTGATCATGGGAATCTAAATTTGAACTGACTATCATGATTTAAACCTCACTTGTCCAAAATATGACTTCCCAATATCAAGTATCGACCAACTTGTTAATCTAATAGTCGGTCATGACATGCTATCACTTATGGATGGATTCTCTAGATATAATCAAATCATGCTCACTCTTGAGGATCAACATAGACAACCTTCATTACCCCATGGGGGAATTTCTATTATTATGTCATGCCTTTTGGCCTGAAGAACATTGGTGCCACTTATTAATGCACCATGAATTACATTTTTCATGATCTCCTAAACAAAATTATGGAAGATTGTGTGGATGACTTACTTGGTAATTCTAAACTTCACCAAGATCACTTAACAATTCTCAAAATTATATTTTCTCATCTTCTCCAATATAAAATTCAACTAAACCCAAAGAAATGTGTCTTTGGAGTTCTTTCTAGTAAACCCTTAGGTTTTATCATGTCTCTCTATGGTATCAAGGTCGATCTTGCTAAGGTTAAATCAATCCTAGAGATGCCAACACCTACTAACATCAAACAACTCTATAGCCTATATGACAAACTTCAATCAGTTCATCACTTCATTTCCTAATTGTTAGATCATTTCCAACCCTTTCACATCTCAAAAGGATGTTGCTTTCCATTGAAATATAGATTACCAAGAAGTTTTTGATGTACTTAAATAATATCTCCTTTCCACACTACTTCTTATTCCACCCAAAGAAAATTGGCCTTTCTACCTATGCATCTCTATAATAGACCATACTCTAAGTGTTACGATTACACATCAAGAGTAGGTGTTTTACTACATAATCCACACACTTATTGATTATGAGACTTGATATAACCATACTAAAAAACTTTACCTTGCATTGGTCTTTTCTGCCTCCAAGCTTCACCATTATCTCCTAAATCATAAAACCTATGTGGTCACCCATACCGATCCCCTCAAATACATGCATTCCAAGCCATATCACAACCAACATGTAGCTCTATGGCTCATGATTCGTACCAAATTCAACTTAGACTTCATTTAACAAAAGTCTATTAAGGGGAAAATAATCATTAACTAGTTAGTTATTACCCCTTTACCTGACAATCAACCTTCAAACCTCAAATTCCTTGATGAATCCATCATAATGCTCTCCACCTATGACATCTCCTATCAAATGATGATGTTATTCGATGGATCTAAATGTCAATATGATGGGGGTATGGGGGTCATTCTTATTCCTCTAGATGGAAAACCTATGCCTTTGTCATTTAAACTATATTTTGAATGTACCAATAATATGGATGAATATGAGGCTTTGATTTTAGGACTTCAAATAGCTTTCTTCTTAGGTATCAAATCCATAACCATTTTTGGTGATTCTCAACTAGTGGTTAACCAAGTTAATGGTTCCTACCTATGTAAAAACAAAATTCTATAGTAGTATAAACATTGTGTAGATACGCTATTGGGATCATTTGTCTCTTATCTCTTACAAATTATTCCTTGATCTACAAAAAAGTTTTCTAACACGGTGGCTTCACTTGTTTCACATATACCCTCTTCATCCTCTTCCTTAAGAATCTACGTCACTGTGCATCACTTAACATTTACCTCTTATGTATTAGCTAATATCCTCTTTATTAGAAATGTAACCTCCAATCCACATGACTTATGGTACAAAAAACTCATGGATTACCTTTCCTTTTCTATTACCCCCTCTGATCTTTCTAATAATGGGAAACATGCCTTCATAAAATGTGTTGCTTATTACACTATACTAGGGAGACTTCTCTAAAAGTGAGGTTTTGATGGTCTTCTCCTTAGATGACTCACTAGTATTGAGACTTACTTCACCATTAAAAAAGTCCATGATAAGATTTATGGTGGGCATTTCAATGGTCACGTAATTTCCAAGTGTATCCTTTGACTTGGCTATTATTGGCCCACACTTCGTCAATACTATGCTAATTATGTTTGATGTTGCATCAAGTGTCAATAACATGCTAA
Organism: Torreya grandis; assembly: GCA_037957365.1. Classification (NCBI taxonomy): domain Eukaryota; kingdom Viridiplantae; phylum Streptophyta; class Pinopsida; order Cupressales; family Taxaceae; genus Torreya; species Torreya grandis. Next base: position 2,796,553 of record JARHVA010000457.1, read on the forward strand.
CCTCTTTCACATTTTAAGTCATGCATTACAAGTCACCAAATACTTTTGGCCCTTCTCCTAATGGAGCTTAGATCTAATAGAGGATATTAACCCTCATTCCTCCCTCTATCATCATTCTTTTATTACTACCACTAAATACTTCACCAAGTGGGTCGAGTCCATACCTCTCATCTCCACTAAATTTGAAAAAATTATTGACTTCATCAACCATCACATCATCTATCATTTTGGTGTCCCTCATAAAATTATAATAGATACTAGCAAATGTTTCAAAAACAAGATTGTTCAAAGTCTTTGTGATACATTTAGAATCAAATTAATCTTCTCATCACTGTATTATCCACAAGAAAATGGATAGTTAGAAGCTTCTAAACAAAGATTGACCAAAATTCTCATGAAGTTAGTCAATGATATAGGTAAGGATTATCACACACACATTCCTTTTGCTTTATGTGTTTACTACACTAGCATTCAAACCCCTATAGGTGCTAAACCTTTTTCATTGGTATATGGGAAAGAGATTATTTTGCCTCTTGATGTCCAAATTCCTTCTCTTCACATTTCTTTACAAGACATACTTACTAGAAATAACTTTCACCGAGAACATTTAGCTCAACTTGAATTACTTGATGAGTGTCATCGCATAGCCCTCAACCACTCCAAATCTATCAAGAACGTATCAAACATTCCTATAACAAAAACCTCAAAGAGTGAGATTTTAATGTAGGAGATCTCATCTTAAAATAAAATCAATATGTGATGAACATGGAGAAAAGCAAATGGGGTAAGTTTGTTCCTAATTGGCTTGGACCTTATATCATAACTCACAAGTATGGCTTAGGAACTTATCACTTATCTTCTCTTGAAGGAAGGCTAGAACCTAAGCCTTTAAATGCCTTACACCTAAAACCATTCTTTTGTTAAAAAAAACATTACTTCACTTCATATTTAACTTGAGCTCATCCCTTGATCATCCCTATTACATTCATTTCCCTTCCTCTTTACCCTTACTCTGATACACTTAGTTAAATTACGTAGTGGTATGGTCTTTCCCTAAAAGTGGAAAACTCCTAAGCCTCTATAGTCTTTTCCATAACTAAAATGAAAAACAAAAAAACAAATGGGATATGTGACAAGTTATAAACTCTCAAGTCATGCTTCTCAATGTAGAATGCTCCCTTGAAAGACAACTATGTAACTTCCCTTTTCTACTATCAATAAACTACTCCCTTCAAGGATATCTATTTAAAATTAAAAACAAATGCTTAGACCACTCCCTTAAAGGATGGCTAAGCCAAGCTATGTTCTCAAAGGGAAATACCAATAAAAAAGGGATTCTCATATTGATTATCTTTATACGATCTTAACCTATACAAAATCCCATTATAGGCTTCCTACATTGATCAAATTACACAAAAATAAAAAGAAAAACCTTTAAGTCATGGACTTACCTATATTAGCTCTCAGGTCACCTGAAAAAAGGGCATATCATCCCCACTTCACAAGTTATGCTACCTAAACTTTTTCCCTACTTTTACCCTTTTTTCCCTCATATTCTTTCAAGGGACTATGAAGCTCACTTAATATAAGTTAAACATGATGCTTCTCTAACAAACACAATGGTTCAAAGATATAAGGCATGAAAAAGGCTCATTTTCCTAAGCCTATTTATGTTCTAATTATGATCTTTGCTAGTGCATGAGCATTCTACCTCTTTATTTTCCCATCCATGCCACGTGTCAATCTCTCTATTGAGATGAAAAATAATGCCATACCAACACTATCAAATGCTACTCAATTTATTTTACACATACACCATCACAAATATGTAAAATTTTTGAAATAAACTAGCATAACCAATTTATTCATTTTAAGCATACACCATCACAAAATATGGAAAAATGCTAAGATAAGACTAACAAACATACTATGCATATACCATCACATATATGGGAAAGGCTAGTCTAAATCAACTAACATGATTAGCATTAACATCAAAATTAACTTGGCATAAAATAATCATCAACTATATCATCATCATCAGCATCATCATCATCATCTATCATAATACATACATCTCAAAATCAAAATAAATGAACATCTCATGTATATATATGTGTGCTCATAATACATGTCTATAAATACATCATCATAATCTCATCTCTTTCCCTCAAAATATACATCTCACATCTTTAGCTCATAGGTTGATATCCATTTAACATATATAACCAAGACTTTGAACACTTACAATTTTTTTATGAAAGTTAAAGGCTCTAGGTAATGTAGTAATGACACATGTCTGACTCTTAGATCTCATGATCTTTAGAGACATAAAATTTTGAAAATAGCCATAGTTCTAGATAAAATGGCGATGCCACGTCTTGATTTTGTGCATTAAGGGTAGCATTTGATCATGAATGATTAACAAGTCTCTTTCAATAGCTGTGTAGTCATTCAAGCAAACTCTAACACTCAACGTCCTCGAGGCTTTCTACATGGTCATGAGGAAGTAGTGTCATCACCACTCTCTGCCTATCTACATCTACATGAGAAATAAGTCATGACACATGACATAGACCTCTCCTACTCTCTAAACTCTAAATATCTCTAAATCTATAGAAAATCCCTAATGGCCCTCTCATAATATGCAATCTCATCCAAGGTAATCATATATCTCACTAGAGATGCAGTCTGTGGTGTTCCCATAGTACCTAATGATGGCCCAACCTATATTGGTCCCTATGGTGGTGGAGGAGGAGAAACTTAACCTACTACTCTCAGACTATCCCTCTCTGCTATCACTATAGTCACCTAACCCTATAAGACTACAACCTAGCCCTATAATACTACAACCTCACCTTGTAATGCCCTAATTTAGCCTTACAACATCACCAGTTGCCCATGTAAGGTGAAGACATATGCTTGTATTTTATCTCTAGCCTACACTACTACATCTTGAGCTTATACCACCGCATACCTCTCTCTCACCAACCCATATAAATCTAGTGGTGGTATTCTAACCTCCATCATAGGATGTAAACCTACCCACCAAGTTGTATATGACACTATGTACCCTAGATCTTTAACACCTGGCCCTGATGCTAGCTCCTCAAAATCAAACCCATCTATCTCCTAGGGAAATGGTAGGGGTGCCTTTATGTCATCCCTCCTATATCAAAGGAAGGTAGGTGGAATATCTTGAATTAGACCAAACTACCTCCTGACCCATGTCATGAGTACCATCTCCAACTCACTAGCTCATCTCCCCTTAACCCATAGTGAGCTCTATAAACCAATAAGCAATTGTTCCTATCTTTTGAAGATTGGGTGTGTCAGGTAGGGTCATAAAAAAATATTTATAGGGATCAAACCCTTAATTATGCACCTATAATAGGTAATGTCCCATACTATATCATCCACTCGAGTCTATACCATGCCCTCTCTCAACCATCTAAAACCAACCCTGAAGCTAGCTAGAATCATGGTAGGTAACCGCAATGGTCACGTCACCATGATGTGTTTGTATGCCCAATAGTGTAGTAGATGGCTAACATACAAAGTATATCATCATCACAGTCTCAAACCCCATATCTCTCTATATAACTATGCTACAAATACTATACCCCATTCAAAAATAGTCCATTAATCAACTATCTATGCAAGCACACTTGTTAGTGAAATTAGAAATCTACCACTATCTACATTTGGTAATGCGTACACCATGATCTTGATCATCATCAAGATGCTTAGTAGTTGCTGCTCCTCAATAGCCATATACAGTGGCTCGTAAGTGAAACTCATAAAATGATAAGTAACCTTGCTAACATGATCATCATACAAGGCCACCATATGGATATTATGCTCCTCTCTCAAGAATGCAAAGAGCTCCTCTCCCTAGAGTGGTATCGATAAAATCCTATAGACATCCTCCTAAGTCACTATCAACTCTCTTATTAATAGATGGAAGGTGTTGGTGAGGTCATCCCACCTCTCAATCAATGGTATCATAAGGGACACATCCCAAGAGACTCGATAATACCATCACACTCCTCCTAACCCCATGACTACCATGTGATTCCACTCATCTAGAGTGACATCCCTCCTCATATAGTCAAAAGCCTTAATAGATGATCTTATAATGTCAGCTCCATCCTCACTTATATGCATACACACACAACTCAAGTCACGTACTTTAAAATATACTCTATCAACACCTTTTTCCCTTCTCTTTGGGAGAACTACATTGGTCTGAGGCCCTAAACTAGGCTATGTAGGTAGCACTCAATCGACACAAGATCTTCTAAGGTTAGCTCAGCCATATACCCACCTAACTAACTACCTTAATTTATTCTCTCTACCCTAGGCTTCACTACCTCTCTCTATCTACCCTAGGCTTTATTTCCTCTTCTCTCTCTCCACCCTAGACCTACCTACCTATCACAACTCTAAGCCTTACCACCTATATCCCTAACCCTTGACACTATGCCCTATTTTTTAATCCCTAGACCTCTTAACCTATCTCAACCTACCTTTTTACCCATTTCCCCTAATAGACCTTTTAACCATACTTTAGATATTTTTCCTAGGCCCGAAGAGAACTACATTTCCTTAAAGCCCTAAATTAGGTTATGTAGGCAACACTCAATTGACATAGGGTCTTCTAAGGCTAGGTTAGCTATTAGGTTAGTTGACTACTTCTATTAGGGATCTGAATTGACCCTTTTTCCTATTTTTTTAGTTATTCACAATCATCGACATTAGCTTTAAATCTAACTTCATTGCTTTCTAAGCGTACATACTAGCCAACATTGGTAGTCACCTACCAGCCTTAACATCATATCGATTGATGTTGGTGGATGTCATCAATGTTAGTGACTAGTTCAGCCCTAGAGCTGAATGACCCAAACCCAAAACTATAAATTTCACCTAAAAACCTACTCCAAATTCCCCCAACCTATCCTAAAACTACCCTACCCTATTTTCTACCGCTATACTAATGTTTTTAATACCCCCACCTCTAAATTAGCCTAAAAACTAAAAATACCCAAATCAAATTTCAAAAAAAACTATCAAAGACTCTTACCTCATCTCTTTGTCTCCTCCTAGTTGGCATAACTAGCTCTTGTGGTGGCATTCCACCTATTGGGTCCCCTCCTTTCTCTACCATCTCAATCACTCTCACAAATCTATTTTTCTCCAATCATAAGTTGCAAATGAGTTTGGTTGGCCACCAAACCCCCTTTTATCAAGTTTGGTTGGCCACCAACATTAGCATGCTTGACATAATTTGTCAATTTCGATGCTTATGCCTACCAACATTAGCAATGTTACCCTAATGTGTTAATGTCAACACCATTACAATAATTTTTTCCCCAAAAAAATAACCCTAACTTTTTAGACTTTACCCATACACTGGGGTAACTAGAGATGACATATATCTCCCCAACAATGACAAACCCCTATTGGAGATCACTTAAATATTCACCCATGATGAATTTTCTTGGAGATCATGAATATCTCCTTGCTCATTGACCCTTTTACACCAACCTAGAATTGCTTGTCTTGACCGCTTATGTTATTCTACTATACTTGGCTATTGGGCACATGCATGTATATTATTAGGTGTTTTGGATGGCAACCAAGATTTTCATACCACCTTTAACCCTTTTTCATTTCCCAGGGGCACTTCCTCCCTCAAATACCTAGGACACATTGACCATTAGAGCTACAACTTTGATTATTTTTACCTATCAATTATCACTTACAAGATATGTTTTAGTTATTTCTATCTAAGTCCTCCTTAACCTTACATGTTGTTTACTCTATCAACTATATCTCATTATAGTGTATGAATATGAAGTGATACTCAATTCTCCACAACTCACCCAATTACATTTTTATCAAAATTATTACCTAATTCTAGTTTCTCCTTTGTTGATTCCCATGTTGAGGGGGGATACCTCATCTAATTTCTTGGAACATATAACTCCTATTTTTGTCTTGCAAACTTGTCATTACAAATTACAATACAAAATGGGGAAAATGTAGACACTAAAATTATGTCACACATATGTGTGTAACTCCCTGTGTCAAACCCCTTCTAGCCCATTTTTTAATAATAAACAATTAGCCTCCCTGACCCATGCTTTTACCCCTCACACATTTAATTAATTTAAAATACTTAAGTTAATTAAAAACCCCTTTTGCCACCTTACCTGGCCACCTTGCCCTATGACTAATTCTCACTTGATAAGTCACTTTAAAGACCTATACCCCTTATCCTAACTACCCAAGACTTATTCTCATTTCCAAACTAAATTCCTAATCAACTACCTCCTTCTTAACCTCTTATTTTTACTATATTGTAATGGGTTCCACACTTGGCATGAAGAGCAATAAAAAATAAGCCAAAAATAGTAATATTTACCTATTCTAGGGCCATCGATATTAGTCAACCCATGGTCGATATTGGTGGGATCACCAACATCGGCAATATAAGCTAAACTCTAACCTAAAGTTTAGGTTAGAAAAAATCAAGAAAATTCATTCTTACTTACATTTAAGCTCTTGACATTCAACTTTCAACATCTTAGCTTACTATCATCTTGTGTAAATCAATCATGATCAAGAACTGAGCTCTTGAGGACCAACAACACTTGCTTATTCTTTTTGTTTAGGCATTCAAGTTTAGACTACCTGATAAGGAACATCAATCTAGCACTTATCATTCAATGACCACTGAGCTAAGTACATCACTTATTTTGTAGGTATTTTAAACATTTATTCTACTATAAATTTATATCTATAGTGCACTACTTTAAACACTCCTAACCAAAACCCTATGAGGGAGTTACAAATCTTCCTTGCTTATTTCACCTTTACTTGACACACCAAACCTCTGAGCAGATCTACCCAAACCATACTCTCTCTCTCATAACTCTCCCTAACCTCCCAAACCTGATCAAAACCATTTCTTAGACCCAAAAAAGCTTTCTACATGCTTCTAGATAATTATTACCTGTACCAACCTCAATAGCCTAACTGACATCGGTCACCTTTACCACTGACCTTGGTATTATAACTAATATTGGTCACTCCCCTACTGATGTTGACAATTATGGATTCCCTAACCTTTCCAAAACCTACCCAAACAACTTCTAAAATACAAACAAAATACACCACCTATACCTTTTCACTCTCTATTGCACTCAAGTTGTGAATAATGGTAATATTATCTCTCTTTCACTCTCTCTTTACCTTTCTTTTAGTTATTTATTATTCTTTTGTCTCTTAAAAGTGGACTGTCTTCTCTAAGGAAATTTCACACTTCCTAGAACAATTATGTAGCTTGGTAGCCCACTCATTTAACTACTAACAAACATCTTATGGTAGTGCTTTCTTACTTGTAAGTAATCCTACCCAACCAAAGAGGAGTGCTCACAACATAAGGATATGATGCGTAAATTCATTTGATATCATTTTAATCACTTATCCATATCAGTCTTTTCTATTTTCCTTTAGACTTGAAATAGACAAAATTTAGCGAAACACCTTTATACATAGCCAAGATAGAGCTTAAATAAAGTATGTGATGAGTTGTAAAGATGTTACAAGAAAGTATGAATGTTTTGAAGAAGGGAAATTAAAAATTTAAATGTATAAACCTAGTGAAATATGAGTCTACAAGTATCATCAAAGAAGGTTATTTCTTAAATTCATTTAAAGAAATTGTCTACTATCAAATTTTGGTATCAGAGCTTAGGAAGCTCTTGAAAATGAAAAATTTGATATCTTCTAATCATTTATGATATTTTGAAAGTTAATAGGTTATAAAAGTTGTTTACAAAAACTAAGCTTGTAGAGTTTGAGAAATGAAAGATAACAAGAAGTTATTAAAAGATGTGTTCAAAGATTTTTAAGAACTGATATTTATTTTAGTGTTATTACAGTAATATTGTTGTATGGATTGAAAAATAAGGTGGTTTGAGGTAGTGAAATCTTAGAAAGGATTAAGGAGAAAATAAAATCTAATAAGGCTTGAAGAATATCTTGTGAAGCTCAAGAAGAGCATAGTGAATTACTCAAGAAAGAAATCCAAGTTGGAAGCTTGGATGATCTACCAACAAACTGAGGTGAAATAGACTTAGGTGAGGTAAGATGGAAATTAAGTGAGGAGATTGATGAGAGAACTACATAGTAAAGTGAACTAGATGAGAAAATAGAAAGAAGGAAATAGAAGAAAGAAGAGTTAAAAAAAAGTGGATGAGATTAAGCAAGGGATAGCCATAGTAAAGCTCATGGTAGAGAGTATGTAGAACCCATGGTAAGGATGGGTTATGAAAAATAAGAGAGTGAGATGGCCAGTTAGGTTGATGATAGTGAGTAGAAGAGAGAAAAGGCTAATAACTACCCTAAAGAAAAAGTTGAGAAAGTAGTGTGAACAAGGAAATAAGCTCAAGAATGAAGAGTTTGAGAAGGAGTTTTAGTTTAAAGAGAACTATTACTTGGTAGATGAGATAGATCTCATCATTAAAAAGATGGAGTATAAATATCAATAGAAACACTCAAGATGCCAAGTGGCCAGATGTTTTTATATCTAACATTTATTTTTATGTTTTGTTTGCAGGTAAAGGAGTTGAAGGAGAAGTTTCTGACTCAAGAAATGGACAAAAATAATAAGAGGATTACCATAAGGCCTCAATAGCTAAAGACATCAAGGAGGATCAATTAGACCTCCATCATAAGGATTTGATCAAACAAGATGAGTCAATTCTCGCTTAGGAGGATGAGAAAGAGGAAGATTATGAAAGTAAAGATAAAGAGTTGCAAAAAGAAGATTCAAGGTATAATGTAAAGCAATCAGGTTTTCATTGTAATGTTGATGTTGAATCTGACAAAGGTTTGTGGATTATTGATAATGAAAAATATGGATATAAGGATAAATTTTAAGCCTTAAATATTAAAGAATATCTCCTTAGGGAGATATAAAGTTATGAGTAGCAAGTTGCAAATAAAGGAAGGTTGCTAGGAGAGCAACAAGACACTATTTTTTAATGTGGAGATATGAAACAACTATTAGAAAAAATGGCATATTTGGAGCATGCCATAAATAATGAATAAAAGGACAAAGGCTCTAAAATAGAAATGGAAGAGATAGATAGTTGGCATGAGACAATGATGTCTCAAGGAGGAGTTACAACTGACAAGTCAAATTATGGACTTGAAGAGTGGAGGCAAAAATTTAAAGAGACCTCAATGTCTCAAAATTTTTCATTTAATAGTTTATTATATGATGTATGTGTAGGTACACTTGATTAATAAGTGAAAGAAATAAAAAAAGAGCTTTCAAGGTGGATCAATAGAAAAGAGTGCATGTGTATATCCTCATCATGGAGGATAAGGCAACAAGAAGGAATGAAGAGAATATTGAGCCTATTAGACTTCCCAAGTAGAAAAATAAGATAAATAAGGAAATAAAAATAACAATAAAGCTTGAAGATGAAGTAAGAAAATATCAGAAGAGGAGGAAGAAGCCTTTTGATTAAGACATAAAAAAATTGTACATAGGGAGTCTGATGCAAGAGCATCAACTCATTTATGTAAATTTCATATATGAAGGTAAAATTTGGTCAAATAAATCTTTCCATGAAGGAAAATAAATGAATAAAATTTTAAGGGTAAGACCTATATAATATATATAATCTTAAAAGGTCAATACTATGAGCCTATTTAACTATGAAGAGGTGGCAAGCACCTCATGAGTTGTCTAGAATGCTACGTTGAATACAAACTAGGTATTAACTAAGTTGAGCAAGAGACTTTGTCTTCTTATTTATCAAAAATCCTATATTTGTGTATTAGTTGACGGAAGATAGGGTCCAAGCCTATCAGGTGGTGACTAATAAAATCATATACATGTATATAAGGGAGGGAGTCTATCAATGAATAGATATAGTTGAGGAGAATAGTGGAGATAGACTTCTAAGTCTATGTATTGTAAATAAGATTATATATATATATATATGAAAATTGGTTTTGAAAATATTTATACACTAAAAAGGATTGCACCCAATCAATTCATATTCATTTGATCAATAAAGGAGGACATTTATGTCTGAATGAGTTCTTAAAATTTGATGACTATGTTTTATTTATTTTCTTGATTTATATACTCAACCCAATTTGAAGGAAGACTACTTACATTCCATGAAAGAGGTATTCAAGTAAGGAAAGTTGAGATGATATTGAATTATTCAAAAATATTGATATATTGTTCCATTAAACCTATAATTATATCTTTCATGGTTATAAATTGGATAAGAAAATTTGGATAAGATATCGATTAGTTGTAAATTGATAGATTTGTGTTGTGTAAGTTTATGTTAAGAATTTCATATTGGGCCATCCAGATGGGTGATAAGGCATTTTCATGCAATGATATCTAAATTTATAAACAATATAGTCATAATCATGTCTTTGAATGTTGGAAGTGGAGTTCAATAATGGAGACCTAATGGGTTTTATGTAATTTTTTGAGAAGGATCATTGATCTATCGAGTAACATTCATTATATGTAAACAGGAAATAAAATATTCCCTTTAAATTGAAATTATCTTAGGTTATCATTTGCTTCCTCTTGTAGTGTTCAATCTTGGAGCTATGTAACTAATTCAAAGAAGATTTTTGATGGTGATTATCAATTTTGATATAATTGATAGTAAGTACAGACAAGGTATGAATCATTTATTATTATCAAAAGTATTCTCTAGATAATTAATATTTAGTGTGTCCTTATAAGGGAATTCATTTGAAAGAAGGTCAACTAGACAATGATTAGAGAAATAAGTATCTATTTTAAAATTTATGATTAATATATCTATCATTTAGATGTATTTTGTGTATCAAAACTCTATCATTGCATATGTACGAGTGTTAATGCTTGATATGTTCAAACCATAGTCATCTATTAACAACATCATGAATTTGTGACTCTCATAGTCTACTTAAGAATTAGTCGTATCGATTTGATTGTAGTAAAACCATGACTAAATGCTCGAGATATGGATGAATAACTAAAAATAATTATTCATTATTTTGAATGCTCCTACAAAAAAACACAACCACATTATATGTATATATATATATATATATATATATATATATATATATATATATATATATATATATATATATATATATATCCTATCCAGACATGGAGAAAAATGCATATTTATAGTATGTTGAAAGCGTAGAGGATTTTTATGAGTAAATCCTCTACGCTTTCAACATACTATAAATATGCATTTTTCTCCATGTCTGGATAGGATATATATATATATATATATATATATATATATATATATATATATATATATATATCCTATCCAGACATGGAGAAAAATGCATATTTATAGTATGTTGAAAGCGTAGAGGATTTTTATGAGTCTATTTAAATCCTTGACTGAAATGGAATACAATTTTGATTGAGTTAAATAGTTGAGATAAAAAGAATGGTGGCAATGTAGCTCTTGGGCTAAGTTAAAAAAAAAACAAAAGAACATAACTTGATATGGCAACAACATTAATGTTGTTAGATGATAAGGTTGTTTAGGGAGTTTTGAATACCTATGTAGAAACATAAATTGATGCCAAGTGAACTTTTTGAGAATGTGTGTGATATATGTGGTAGGCAAGTTTTGTTGTTTGATGATTTTTATGGTGTTTTCATTATTTTCAAGTCATTATAAATAAGTATTTCGTGGAAGGATTATACTTAGTTTTATAACACCGTGCCTTTATACACAGCCAAGACAAAGCTTAAAGAAAGTATGTGATGAGTTGTAAAGATGTTATAATAGGGTATGAATGTTTGGAAGAAGGGAAAGTCAAAATTTGAATGTACAGACCTAGTGAAATATGAATCTACAATTATCATCAAAGAAGGTTATTTCTTAAATTCATTTTAAGAAACCGTCTACTATCAACCATGATGGGATATGGCCAAGATAACATGGAAATAACTTAGCCTCCATTCTACTCTCATAATCATCCATTTCCATTAATCCTCATATTCTTGCCAAGCCATTTGATAATCCTAAGAAGACATTGACGTCACTTTGAAGCTCAAGTCAATCAATCCACATTCACCCACTTTAGTATTCAAATTAGCTTGAAGATCTTGGATAGGAGTTATAAGGGAAAAAATTATGGTAAGAATTCCATTTTAATTATTTGATTGTTCCTTTATCCCCTCATTTCATGTTTATTTTATTGGTTTTTTATTACTAAATAGAGTAATTTTGTAAATAACTCAAAATACAATTACACATTGGTGACCACAGTGGGACTATCCCTTTAATATAATCCGTTTTCTTGTTAAAATTGATTTGGTGACTTGTGTAGATGTCCAATTCCTAACACCATTTGTGTTGAAATTATCAATCTTACTCGAATTGCACTCAAATGCACATTTTAGGTCAAAATCCATAAAACACCCTAAATGGTTTGAACTTGTCACTTACAAGTGTCAATTTAGGTCAAAGTATCCCTAAATAGGGCAATGCATTTTATGGGCCAGCTAACTTTGATTAGATCATTTTGAGTCAAAATGATGATTTTTCCTTTTGTGCTCTGGATCACTCTTTTCTTTTAGTTCATTGGTACACATCATTTACCTTTGTGATTTGGTGTTGGAAACATCCTAAATGGTAATACAGGTCCAATGCATCTAACATTGCCTTCCAGTTCCTCTCTAGTCAAATTATGACCTAGTAATATGACTTTCTGACCATTTTGATTAATTAATGGCCAATTTTTAAATAATTATATAAATGTTGATTAACCTTATTTGAGGCTAATTAATCCAAATCAAGATCTTAAGTGGATTTTCCAAGAGAGTTGTTGAATATTTATTTTTGAAAATTATTTCTTATTATCTACATCATCAAGTGACATCATTTCTTGGGAAGATATCCCTAGGCCATAAATGTCACAAATATCAAGATTATGGGTCACCCATGCCTCTTAAATTCCCCTTCTTCCAAGGTCATGATGAAGATAATTATGGATTGAATTCTAAATATTAGGATTATCCATGACCACACATCTTAATCTTGAGATGAACAATCATGGTTGATCCTGACCAATATCAAAAATCTATAAATAGAGAGGCCATGGACATGAATTTTAAGATATTTTAGTACAACTTTATTATGCTCAAATATCTTCAAATCTTGATTATTGCAAATTTATAATGTTAAATTATTTCCATAAGGCTTTGTATTTGATCATTGATTTTGTTTGCAAGCTTCATTGATAGGGTAGTTTAATGATTTAGAATCATGAGCCTAGGTTTTATGGAGTGTTCTTGAGGCATTGGAAGAGCTTACCACCATTGTTGACAAAGACAAGGATGCTTGATCAAGGGAAAACATGTTTTTGAGCCATATGGATATGGTGAATCCATTTGGGAAGGTAATATGGTGTTGCTTTCTTTCATTTGTTTCTTGTTATCTTTTATAATTCTCATAGGAATAGATAGGCTTGGTTAGTTATTTCTTTATTCATGTTTCATTATTTATGGACTAATGCTTGACTAGCTTGCTTTGTAATCCTCTCTACATCTTAGCATGCCCAGTGGGATAAGATGCATCTCACACCTAAAGAAGATCACTTTAAAACTTTAAAATATCCATTTGGACCCTTGAAACTCATGCAAATTGATTTTCTAACTTTATTTTGCCATTTTTGTTTTCCATGATTTTACACAATAATTGATGTCAATAAGTGATACCAATATCAGTTACTTATCTTAACCGACATCGATTAGATCTTGATTAGCCAGAGTAATCAACATCAGTGTTAATAACCAATAGTGGTCACTATGTTTTTTCTATAAACATAGACTTGAGCACTACTTTTTTAAAGTTCATTGTTTCAAGCTAAAAAGAGCTTCAAAGCTAAAGGACATGCTGACATTTTTTCCATAGGAATAATCTTTTGCTTTGATAAATACATGTTTAAATCACATCTTTCATACTTAAAAATCAATTAAGAACTTTTTTTTGGGTGTTTAACAAAGAATTTAGATGTTTTGGTGAATTTTTTCAAAATTTTGCAACTAAGACCAAGGGGTCAAATGAACACCACCAAATATTTCATTTTGGATTTAAAATTGAACACACTTTTCAATTCTTATTTTCAATAGTTTTTTAAATCAAATTTTTATTTGGAAAAAAGAATAATGTTGTGTGTATGATCTTCCATTTGTCCCCTATAGGGAACCCTTGTAATAAAAAACACCATTCCTATTACAAATAGCCTAGTCCAAGGCCTAGAAAGAATGTCATCTAAAGCACTCCCCAAAAAATTGTCAAAGTTTAGGTGATCTTGAAAATGACCCTAAAGTCTTTTTATTTTATTCTTTCTTTATTTTCATGCAAACTTGGCTTGTGAGGGGGACATCATTACCTCCTATGATTTATTTAAGGAAGCTTAGACCTAGGGCTTCACCTCTCAGCATTGACTTCATTTGACTCCTTTAGAGTTACACATGGGATTTGGACATTGCACTACACTAAGTGAACAATAGGATATAGTGGTTTTAAAAAGGACTAGACCTTTTTACAACTAGCCAATGCCATAGTCACCCAATTTCCATGCTTGTCTTTTTCATCATTTGATTTGAAAGTCATTGTGCAATTGATTCCCCTAGAATGATCAAAACCTTGCTAGTTTAGTATACCTCACTTTACCATACCTTATTAGTTTAGAATTAAGATGTTTGTTTTTTTTATTAGCTTACTTGGTCTTAATTTATGTCTAAAACTACTTGTTAACTCAATAAACTTAACCAAAACACATTATCCTCAATTTTTTTAAACAAGGGAGGCGTTACGCTATCCAAATGGAAAATTCATTTTTTCCTTGTTCAAACTATTATCAAAAGATTTATGTCATGTTATCCACTTTGGCGTAGTCATGATACCAAATTGATTCTAGATATTTTACCCAATTTGTTTAAATCCTTCATTTATAATCCACATTCAAAATTGAACCTTCCTAAGTTCTAAAGGTTGGTGAATCAAAGTGGGTTCATCATTTATGTACTAAGCTTGTTTTAACTTAGGTTTAATTTTCCATTTGGATTGAAGGTCATTTATTAAGACTCAAAATCACATTATCATCTTGGTGGACTCAAGTCATCATGCGTATCACTCATGCTTTAAGTCTTAGAACATATTTTATCCTACTAGAATCATGTGGTCATGTTGTGCTGCCTATTTGGTCTTAGCTTTATACTTAGTGATTCACATATGTTTTTACATCTTGAGTTGCTTAGTTCATTTTATCTTCTTCATAATTTAAAGAGATTTCCTCTAAAATTCTAGGGTTAACTTATCAAATTTGAAGCTAGATTTTGTAGTGTGGGTGTATCATAAAGATATAGGTTTTGGTGTACTATTTTTCACCTTGGGTCTTTGAGTTACCTTAGTCTATTTTGATCTATATGATTTCAACTTTACCAAAGGTTGAGTAAACTCATGAACCAAATCTTCTAAAAATTGTGCATGGTTTCAAAATACCCTCCTTTATAGTCTCATTGGTACCTTGGTTATGTGTTTGAAAGAGAGCCAAAGCATACTTTGATTAGTTGTCAAACATTGGTCCAAAGTTAGTCAATACATAGAATAGCTCTTTTTAGACATGACTCAAAGGTTCACTCGTAATGGGGCCTCTTATGGCCTTAGTTATGAGGATGAACAATTTTATGATGGTCAAGATAACCCCATTGGTTTTTATGATATCCCCACAATATTAGGATTCAAAGATGATTACAATTAATATCAACCCCAAGAAGATCAAGATGAAGCCCTTCTTAGATTGATAGAATCAAGTGCTAGACTACCTTCTAACTTTCCTACAAAATAATTTCATACCTTAGTTAGAGAAGGAGAACAATGATAGCAAGAAAAATATTTTGTACAAATAGACATACCTTATTCCTCTAAAAAAAAGGAAAGTAAATACAAATAGAGTCAAAACCCACAAATTCATATCTTCTAGCTAAGATCAAGATAATAAGTCAATGATATGTAGATCAACTTGTCACAGACTTAACTAACTACCTAGTTGCCACTTCTATTCACAATAATGCTTTGAAATAACATGGAGATATGATTGAAAGTATGCAACAAGTATTGGATGAGAACATTACCATAGAGGATAAAGGTAATCTAAATGAATAGTTAAAGTCACAAGAGACATTATAAGATGTTATATTTGACACAAAATATTCATTTCTTAATCATTAACAACCTCTTA
Source organism: Torreya grandis (assembly GCA_037957365.1). Classification (NCBI taxonomy): domain Eukaryota; kingdom Viridiplantae; phylum Streptophyta; class Pinopsida; order Cupressales; family Taxaceae; genus Torreya; species Torreya grandis. The sequence continues at coordinate 2,812,876 of JARHVA010000457.1, forward strand.
TTACTTTACAAACTTAGAAACCCAAACATTCAATCCAAATTGAGGAAATACCTCAAGATAATTTGGCTAGTTCTTTTCAACCAACCTAAAGATTGGTAAATAAACATAGAAATTTCCAAAATCAACAAAGTGAAAAATAACCAAATTTAGGGAATGTTTTACAATCCAATAATCAACAGCCTATGTTCTCAACTCAAGTAGAAAATCATAACCAAATCATGGATCGAAAGGTATACACTCCCTATAGATCCACACAAAACTAGGGGCACATTTCACCCTAATAGCAACAAAACCAGGGGCACATTTCACCCCAATAGCAACAAAACCAGGGGCACATTCCACCCTAACAACAATAAAACTAGGGATACATTTCACCCTAATAGCATCTTATCCAATCCACAAATGCACCAAACATGCAAAAATGGAATTATATGAAGGAAATTGTCCAAAGATTGGAGATGAATAATAGAGTCAAAGCATACAAATTCGATGAGATATGCCCATATCCATTTGACTTATCTATTCCCTAAAACCCCTTTCCACCTCATTTTTAGGCACCCAAACTTGACAAGTACAAATGGAAAGGAGATCCACATGAACATAGAGAAGCATTCTTCATCTTATGTCAAGAGGTTGCTTATAGTAGCGAGTACTTATTAGGACTATTTCTATGAAGTTTAGCAAGACAAGCTTTTGATTGGCTACTTAAACTACCTAAGGGATCAGTTTAAAATTAGAATGACTTATCAAAAAAGTTCATTAACTATTTCTCATATAACATAGAAAATGAATTGACTATTTTTGACTTATGCAAATCCAAGTAGCATGATGGTGAAAGTTTCATTGCATATCTGCAAAGGTGGAGAGCATTAATAGGCTATTTTCAACATAATTTACTAGATGAATAGTTGGTTGATATCTTTACACATAATTTGCATCCTAAAGTTGTACATAATCTATGGTTAGCTTGTGTTAACTCATATGAAGAAATTATTGACAAAGGGGTGCAAATTGAGAATGTTCTTATTGTTAAGGGCCTTATTAAGATTTTTGTGCAAGGTTAAGAATCTAATCAGACTAAATCACTAGTTTAAATAGTTATACAAGATAAGCCTAAGGGCTTTAGTAAAAATAAGAACATGGTTGGAAATGGGGTAATAGAAACAATACATGTACAAATATTATCGGCTATGCCTCCTCAAAATTTACAATTAACTCCCTCAAATCCACTACCTACTTTGCAAAGATAACCTCCATGAAGGACATTTCATAACAATTTTAGAGTCCTTAGAAAGTTAGGATAATTGGTTGAAATAGTGTTACAAAATCTCATTGAAACTAATTTAATTATATGGCCAGTATCAAGTCCATTTCCTCAAGATTAGTCAAAACTAGACTAGTACAAAGAGAATGAATGGTGTAACTTTCATCATGTTGTTGGTCACAGTGCATATCATTACATTCAATTGCAACATATTATTAAAGAATTTATTGAAAATGGTAAGCTAGAAATTAATTTTTCACCTAATTAGGACATAAATCAAGATATGGGAATCTACAAAGACACCTTTCCTCAACATGATCCACCACCACCAATAAATAATCAAAATGGTCACAATCAAGAATAGAGGTAGAATTAGAACCAACAACAAGGTCAGAATTGTAATGAGAAAAATCAAGATTATAATGCCCACACTAATAATGTGGCTTTTAAAAATGTACCTTATGACTATAATAATATTGTGGGATTCATTTCTATAACCCATATTGCCACTATTACTATAAAACCATGTGGCCAATCTCATGTTCCTCGTAACATGGGACCCATTATTCTAGGGCCAGCACCTTCTCCCCTAGTAATACCATGTTAAGTTCACATCATCATGTTGTTACTCTATTTGCATGGGTTACTAATCTTGAATAACAGTATCATTCTTCTAATTATAAAGGCTCCTTGTTGACCCAAAATTATAGCAATATAGTTAATTACCCATGAATCACCATCCAAGGCCCTTTGCCTCACTTTTTTAATTATAATGACTCCTTGCGACCTCTAGGTTATGCTATTACAACTAGATGCCTATGAGTTAACATCCAGGGCCCTTCACCCACTTCTTTCCATTAACCCAATGAAAAAATTATTCCAATGGTTCTAAAGCTGAATATTGTCCCAACAAAGACTAAACTAGTTTAATCCACAGTTCAAAGGCCTTATAGTCTAAGGGATCAATTAGATAAAACCCTTACACAAATTTCCATATTAGAACTCTTAAGTACATTTGGTGTCTATAAAACCATCTTCAATAAATTTTTGAAAGAGTCTATTGTGCCTAATTATATAAACCTTGATTAGTTCCAGAACCTAGTTGGACATTTGTCTTCATTTCAGCAAATTACATTTGATCAAAAGGACATGTCCACCCTTCGCCCCAACCATAATAACCCACTATATATTGAGATAATTATTATGAATCAAAAGATAAAATGGGATCTTATAGATAATGGTTCAATGTTGAACATCATATCTCTTAAATTTGTATGATGATTGGGTTACATGGATAAAGACATTTAGCTAGAAACTATTACAATCAAGGTTTATGACAATGTCGAGAGGGAGTCATCTTGTACAATTTGGTTGCTAGTCATGGTTGGGTCTATTTATCATCACATAATATTCCATATTGTGTATATTGAGATTCCTTATAACATACTTCTTGGTCATCTTTGGATTCATGTAGTATAAGTAGTTCCATCTACTCTTCACCAATGCCTTAAGTTTCCCCATGATGGGATCAAGGTTACTATTCCTATTGATCAGTAGCCCTACCAGTACTAGAAATATCTTAAGCAGAGTTTCATAATTATAACTATTGCCCAAATTTAGAATTCATTACAAAAAATATCAAATCCATCATTTCTAATCCATATCCATCTAATTATATAGACCCTGGTGATCTAGCCTCCACTTCAACTGATCCATTTCCTACAGCTCTGGCCAAATAGGTTATTATTAAATATGTAGGCATTTTCATATACCATCTAAAGGATGTCCTCTATATTGAAAAATTATAAAAATACCTTAAAACATTTGGTAAACTTGAAACCTCCCAGACTCCTAACAAACCTGATCAGATTTGGCAATCAAAGAAGAAGCAACCAAAATCTCATATGGTTTTTGTACCTATAATTATACCAAAGAAAGATCGAGAGGATTTTACTGAGGGAGATTGGTTATATTCTAAGGGCCTTGTGGATTTTTTTTAGAATCCAAAGTATTTTATCCTTAACAGGATAATGGATCATCTTTACTATATAGGGAAAGGCTTTGGCCCACAGGTGCAAGGAATTTTAGAGCCCTTATCAATTGAAGTTGTCAATTGGAATCATGGTCTCAGATTTAAACCACCAGAGGATGACCTCTAACATTTAATAGTGACTCTTCTGAAGTGACTAATAATGAGACTCCTAGTAACAACACAATGTCCCATTATAGCCTTTTTGATGATCTTACTAACTCAGATTTGTTTGATTCAAAAGCCATATTAACCATAACACTTATTAGAGCTTCCTGTCCTAAAGCAAAAACCTGTCCTAGTGGTGCTTCCCTTCCTAAATCAAGACATTATATCTTTAACATTGATTCTTCCCATCTTGAACTAAACCCTCACTATAACCTATACCTTTTCCATCCTAAACTCATAGATTGGGATCAGAAAAAATTTGGTCATATGCCTCAATAAGTTCTAAAATGAAGAATTGATTATATAATACATGGGCCTATGAGATGCATTCCCCATTGGTGATCATAATCAGGGTTTTGATTTTTCATTGAACTATTCTACCTACTTGGAGAGAAGGAAAACTTTTTTGTTCATAACATTGATATCTTCAGGTGAAACCCTCTTTGAGGCACTTGTTGATCAGGGAAAAAGTAAAGAAAAAGATAAGCCTTTGAGTGAAAACCTATTTCAGGCACTCCCAGGTGGGAAATTTTTCTCATCCCCTCAGGACGTAGAAAGTCCATCTAGCCCAAGTTCCATTGCTAGTACAAGCATTTATTTAAAACAACATCAAATATTTGAGCATCTTACTCTTGAGTTTCTAGAGGTCTTTACCAATTAGCCTTTACTTGAGAAGGTAGATTTTGATTCTTCATATTATCCAAATCTTTGGGAGGAACAATAGGAAGATAAAATAGAAGAAGATGATCATGACCATACATTGCCTACAATTCTAGAAAATGGATCCACACTCCTTATGGAAAGCATAATAGAAGTGAATTTGGGAACCCATGAGGATCCTAAAAATGTTTATCTTTGATCTTCCCTTACTGAAGCATAATGTGAGCATATTATATCCATTCTTAAGGATTATATAGACATCTTTCCATGGGCATATTCTAACATGCCAAGCTTGGATCTAGATTTAGTTGTGCATCATTTTATTGTTCACCCTAATGTTAAACTAGTCAAGCAAAAATTGAGAAAGATGCATCCATGCATCACCCATTTGGTTAAGGCCAAGTTATAAAAGTTGTTAGGAGCCAATTTTATTAGACCACTTGACTACTCTAAATGGATTTTTAACATAGTGCCAATAAGTAAAAAGACCCCAATCATATGTGTTTGTACTAATTTTTTTAATATCAATAAAGTATGCCCTAAAGATGATTTTCCTTTGCCCAACATCGACATGATTATTGACTCAACTACTGGGTACAAGATGCTATCCTTAATGGATGGATTTTTTGGTTACAATCAAATCAAGATAGCCCCTAAAGATTATCATAAGAGTGTGTTCACCACTTCATGGGGGACATACTATTACCAAGTCATGCCATTTGGTTTGAATAATGTTGGACCCACATATCAACATGCAATGACTATAATCTTCCATGACATGATGCATGACATTATTAAGCACTATTTTGATGATATACTATCAAAGTCAAGAACAAGAGTTGGACACCCTAACATTCTATGAAGAATATTTGAGAGGCTTCATGCATATAAAGTCTACTTGAATCCTAAGAAATGTGTCTTTGGAGTCACATCAGGAAAATTGTTAGGTTTCATTATATCACAATGAGGGATTGAAGTTGACCCTAAAAAGGTCAACACTGTTATGTAAATGCATCCACCAAATAATCTTAAATAGTTACGAGGTCTACAAGGAAAGGTCCAGTCTATACACTAGTTCATTTCTCAATTGGTAGATAAGTGCCACCCATTTACACACCTCTTAAAGAAAGGGGTAACATTTTAGTGGGATGAAGATTGTCAAAGAACATTTGCAAAGCTTAAAACATACTTGGCCAATTCACTAATTTTATGACCTCTGACACAAGGAAGGCCATTGTATATTTATATATCAGCCACAAAACATGCATTGGGGGCACTTTTGGCTCAGTATGATGATCATGGTAAGGAACACGCAGTTTATTATTTAAGCCACACATTGGTATCTGATGAACATAATTATATGCCTATTGAGAAGGCATGTTTAGCTATAGTGTTTGCCACTCAAAAATTATGACATTATATGTTAAATAACAAAACTATTATTATCACCAAGGCTAATCCTCTCAAGTTCCTTTTATCTAAAATACCTCTTCAAGGATGCATGGATAAATGGATTATGCTTCTCAGTGAGTTTGATATTGAGTACTAGAATTATAAGCCAATAAAAAGCCAAGTTCTTGCTATTCAACTTACAAAATCTCCTATTATGGCCACTCAACCCCTCAACTTTGACCTTCCAGATGATTATATCATGATGATAGAACAAGCATCACAAGAACCTAAATAGTGGACACTCTATTTTGATGTATCCTTCACATCCTGAGGGTCTAGAGCTGGCATATTGTTGATCACACCATAGGGGGATTTTATCCCCAAAGCATTTCATATATAATTTTAGTGTACAAATAATATGGCCAAATATGAGGCATTGGTTGTAGGGCTCTATCTTGCCATATAGTAGGATATTCAAAGCTTAAAGGTCTATGGAGATTCATAGCTAATCATAAATTAGACAATTGATCAGTATCAAAAAAGAGATGATAAGCTTGTTCTTTACAAGAAAATTATTGATAACCTTAAAACACATTTTAAATCTTTGTAGTTTGAGCAAGTTCCACGAGTCAATAATAGATCTGTCAATGCCATAGAAACAATTAGTTTCATGATTCAAATGCATGACAGTGCTAAAGAGTATCAGTTATTGATTGAAAATATTTTTCAACTAGCACATATTCTATCAAATTTAGAGAGGATATGCACCATTTCTAATCCTAATCCCTCACCTAAGCTACCATAGTACCAAGATTTTTATAACTATTTCCATAGCCATGTATTTCTTGCCAACCTTTACAATAACCAACATAAACTATTCTTTCATTGTTTAACATGTTATATCCTCCTTGGAAACATGATTTATTGAAAAGGCTATAATGTAATGATTCTTCATTATTTATCTTTGGGAAAATCTAAGCTGACACTAAAGGAGGTTCATGAAGGCATGTGTGGGGCCCATACCAATGGTGTAGTCCTAGCAAAGAAACTTCTCATAATAGGCTATTATTGGCCCAAAATGGAGATTGATGCTTGTAATTATGTAAATAAGTGTTTTCCTTTTCAACAACATGGTAACTTGATACATGCACCTTCCTTACCATTGCAACCAATTACAACACCATGCCCATTCTCAACATGGGGTCTTCATCTCATTAAGAAAATTAACCTAACATCTTTAGATGGCCATAAGCACATTTTCACTACAATCGAGTACTTTACCAAGTGGATTGAGGCTATTCCTCACTTATGTTACTGGGAAAAAAATAGCCAAATTTATTCATTACCATATCATCTATCGATATGGCATCTCAGCTTGTATTATATCCGATAATGGTAGATCCTTTGTAAACCAAGATGTGAAATATCTTTGTGAAAAATTTAAAATCAAGCATAATAAATCCACTACATATAACCCATAAGGCAATGGACAAGCTAAGGCATCAAATAAAACCATTCTAGCTATCTTAAAAAATATTGTTAATGATGTTGGCCATAATTGGCATTTGTAACTTTTTCTTGACCTCTAGGCTTATAGAACCAATCATCACACCCCAAATAGAGCTACTCCATACTCTCTTATTTTTTTCACTAAAGCTATCATCCTAGCTAAGATTGAGATCTTAGTATTGATAATATCACTGGAACACATTAAAGATGATGAAGACTATAGAGCCTCACAGTTGCAAGAACTAGAACTTCTTGATGGTAAGCATTTGGCTGCCCTAGAAAACTTGTAGGGTTATCAAAATAGATTATGGAGAAGCTACAATAAATGCATTCTCCCTTGAGAATTTTATATTGGAGACTTAGTTCTAAAAGAGAAATGGAAGAACATGAATGTTGAACCCAAAAATAAAGGCAAGTTTCAGCCTAATTGGTTAGGACCATATATTGTCACAGTGAACTATGGATCAGGAGCATACCGACTAGCTAAACCTAATAGTGAAGAAATTTTAGATCCCACAAACATCGTACACCTTAAGATATTCTATGCATGAATAGATTTGAACCATTATCTATAAAACCCCTAGCTTGGGGGTAACTTGTGTTATTGTAATTTTATCCCACCCTTTTATCTTATCTTGAACACATTTTATACTACCTTGGTCCACTTTTCATGAATCTTGACAGTAAAGGCTTTGAAACCTTGGCACTCTAAACACATTATTCATCCCATTCTAGATTTCTCTCTTAAGAATCATAATCTTTGTTATGTCTAAGGCATGTTATAATCTTGAACACTTTTTTTCCCTTGACCAATTATGATCTTGATTATGTTTCATGAACATTATGAACATCTTCAACAATAGTTCTATAAAGCAATTCAGCCACGACCATATTGTGTAGCTTCAAATACGTAAACAACTGCATCTTCTTATTATAAGTATTTCTTTCTTTCTTGTTTTATCAAGAACCTCACTCTTATTTATTTGTGAGTATGGGCTATTACATCTATCTTAGTTGTCTTATTCAAACATTTACTCTCAGGAAGTGCATCTCCTCGACTAGATCATCCCACCTTGTGCATATCTTATCCCAAAAACACCAAAAACATTAGAAATGCTTTGAAAATACTAAAAACATCAAAAGGTGATCCATAAAAGAAAAAAAACATTTTCTCATGCTTTTATATATTTATACATTCCCTTTCCACTATCTCATGCTTTCACCATTTTACAAGCAACTGTTAGGTTTAAATGTTCTTACCATTTTGTAAGCACAAAAACACCAGTTGATTTCATCTTATCCCATGCACTTACCATTTTTCAAGGTCATTCTTTCTCATATTATCAACTTCTTATTTCCCAGACCATTATTGTTTGTTTGTCGTATCTTCCATTTCTTGGAAAACATTTATCATGTTGGTCTGATCATCATTTTTTCTTCTATCTCATTTCTTGGGAGAACTACATTTGGCCTAAAGTTCATGTTCGAACATGCATCCATGGAAATATGCAAGTAGCATCCACTTATTTTATAAATCTAGAGTCAGCTCGCCCAACCCCTTCCTTTTCTTCTCTTCCCCCATTTATTTTATCATTGTTCCTTTTTAATTAGGGAATAATTTTCATGTCATTGTTCTTTATTATGATGTGGTGGAAAGTAATGCCTCTACCGCACATGCATGAACATTTATCTTTAAACCGCACTAACTTGGTTTTTGTTTGTGTGTGTTTATTTGAGCTCTCTTGGTGTTTTTGTGTTTTCTTGGTGTTTTGTTGTGCTTTCACACCTCTCCTTTTATTTCTTCTCCTTCTCTCTTTTTATTCCTTCTTGTCTCTTCTTGGTCGTATGTTTCCTTGATTATTTTTTGCTTATCTCTTCTGTGTTTCATAACATCTTGATGATTCACATGGATATTGATTTTTTGTATCTTGATCTTATGTTATTATGTTGTTCTTGGACTATTTTGTTTATTTGATTATTGTTGGTGTCTTGTTTTTCTATTTGATTTTACTTTTCTCTTTTGTGTTCAAGAAGGCCTTGATGGTCCACATGAATCTTGATTATTCATATCTTGGTCTCATGTCATTAAGACATTTTTTCCTTTTATTTTTAAACATTTTTTGTTCTTACTTAAGACTTGATAGATCATATCTTGATTTCAAGTTAAGTTCATTTATGTTTATCTTTTTCTTTATTTTTGCTTTTTTTTTTAAATGTAAATTGATGTAACTCTATTTTTGGTCATTTTTTTACCATTATCCTTAGTTATAGATATTCGCATTTGAACTTGCTCAGTGAAATTATAAGATTATGTCATTCTAATTATTCATACTTATTATGCCTAATTTCTTTTTATATATCAGGCACTTTGTGCTCAAGTATCAATGTCTTAATGTCAACATCAACTTCAATGAATGATTCTCAAGAACACTTTGCAACACCTAAGATCATGATATAGAATTAGGATTCTAGGTAACATGTATTTAAGGTTTTTTTTATATGCTTAGATGTGCATCTCTTTGCATACATTATGATTCTAATCAAATCTTGGTCATTTTTCTTCATTCCTCATTCCATTCTCTCCCAAACTTGGGTGAACTACATTGGCCTGAAGTTCATGTCAAAACATGAGTCCATGGAACTATGTAGGTAGTACTTGATTTCTATTGAGGTTAGCTTGGATATCTCCATTCTTCTTTTCATCTCTCTCATCACTTTGTGTATTCTCATATGCTTGGTTTTATATAGATTTCTAAGCCATTACACCATCACATGTATGTTTTCACCTGCTCACTTTAACCTATCTTTTTGGTTATATCCTTGAGATATTTTTACTTGCCAATGTTGGGGCCCAACATCTGAACCATGTTTGAATCAAATCAGATCTATAGGGAAAAAATCATTCTTTATTATTCATCAAAATTTTCCCTATTGGGGTAAAACTATTTTATCGTGATCAAATCTGCTCTACTAGAGTACTTAGTATATTCTCTTTAGAGACCCCATTCTAGTGGTGCTTCCCTTCCTAAAGTAGAACATCCTCTCTTTTCCTCTAATTCCAAGATCTCCACATTAAATCCCATGATGGCAATATTTTAATGTGTAACTTATCTCAAGATTGATCGATGTTGTAAGCACGTAGCTTGTACTCTCAAATTGGGTATGTTTACAGTGTGTCCCTTACATTTATGGATTGAATATTTCATATTCCCCCTATATTTGGGGCCTATTATACCTCTCATTATATTTTTATCATTGATGGTAATCATGTGTACAAGCATTAACTCATCTAGATGTGATCTATTCCATGGGTTAACCTCTCACTTTCTATCTCTTTTCGAGATTCCATCCTTCTCTTTCATCCTAATATATCCTCTCGAAGGGGAATCCTAGGTCTATTCTAATTTCTTCTTGAAAACTCTTTTTTTTTAAAGACATTGCTTCACTTGAATGTCTCGCTACACCTTCTCAAATAGGGGGAAAATGTAGACATCCAATTCCTAACACCATTTATTTTGAAATTGTCAATCTTACTCGAATTACACTCAAATGCACATTTTAGGTCAAAATCCATAAAATACCCTAAATGGTTCAAACTTTTCACTTACAAGTTCCAGTTTAGGTCAAAGTATCCCTAAATAAGGTAATGCATTTTATGGGCTAACTAATTTTGATTAGATCATTTCGAGTCAAAATGATGATTTTGCCTTTTGTGCTCTAGATCACTCTTTTCTTCTAATTCATTGGTACACATCATGTAGATTTATTATTTGGTGTTAGAAACATCATAAATGGGAATATAGCTCCAATGCATCTAACATCACCTTCCAATTCCTCTCTAGTTAAATTATGACCTAGTAATATGACTTTCTAACCATTTTGATTAATTAAGGGCCAATTTTCAAATAGTTACACAAATGTTGATTAACTTTATTTAAGGCTAATTAATCCAAATAAAGAGCTTAAGTGGATTTTCCATGAGAGTTTTTGAATATTTCTTTTTGAAAATTGTTTCTTATTATTGTAGACACCGAAATCGTGTCGACTCCCCTGGTCATCCCCTGTTTTATTCTTCTTCGCCTATTTAACCCTTGTCGATCACTTTTTCCACTAGCCTTGGCCCTGGCAGCATGTAAAAAATGAGCACAGAGCTAAAACTAGACTCTATCCCCATTGTGCATCTGCCGACGATGGTCGTTACCCGGCCAACACCACCGACCTCAATCAATTATCAGTCGACGTCAGTAATCCTGTCGACGTCGGTCACCTTACCGTTACCCATTTTTAGTTATCATTCGGTTCCCAATCAGTTTCCCAATCGGTTATCAAACCATCTCTTGAACCATCCCTCACCTTCATCAGCATCCGCCAATCAATCCCGAAGGCTAATCAATCAATCGATCCCGAACTCTGACATTCACAGACTCTTGCAACCAATCAGCTCTGGCGATCAACCAACTCCAGCATTCGACCAATCTGCATTCGCTTCGATCAACTTACGGCAACGCTTCGACGACTTCAATCATGGCTTTTATCGTGCCTTCTGACAGGTAAGTATTTCCTATGTTTGTTTTTATTTCCTTCTAGTTATTATTTGTTTGTTATTTCTATTTCTATCACCCCAGATCTTCAGACCATAGACCTGAACCCTGAGTCCCTTCTTTACATCTCTACCCATTATCCAAATCTATAACTCTATCCAGACTCGACCAAAACCTCCAGACCCTGTCCAAACTTGACCTTACTTTGACTAGACCCTATCCAAACCCTGTCTAGACCCTGACCAGACCCTATCCCGACTCTACCAGACCTTCTGCAACTCGCCCAGACTCTGTCCAGAACTTACCCCGACCGACGCCGGTCACTACCCTGACCGACACCGGCACTTTAACCGACGTCGGCACCTTCCATAACCGACGCTGGCACTACAAAGACTGACATCGGCAACTGCACAGAACAGTTTACTTCATTATCAGGTATGCATTTTATTTTCTATCTTTTATTTCTGTCATTTTATCCTTCATTATATCTACTTCAGTCCAATATTCTACTTTTTTATTAGTGGGTTGATATCCTTCTAGGAAGTCCTCATACTTCTGAGATCGGGCATTCAACTGACAGCCCACCATATCTTTGACTAACGTTTTTCCGTGTTTCAGTCTCTTTTATTCTCAGGTGTCATTCCTCCACAGCCAAAGAGGAGAACCTTCCAACGTCTGATTTCGGTGCACACAACTTTATCAGGTATCTTCTAGCCTTGACCATTTCTTTCAGTTTCTTATTTCTTCTTTGAATGTAGAAAGCAATTTAGCATAGAAACATTCTGGCACGCCCGGTGGGACCTTAGGACCTTCCTTGGGTTCTTTCTTTCTTTTGTTCATATAGGTGCATTAGGTTCCTTCCTTTTTGCCTCCTTTCGTCTCTTCTTAAAATGACATCATAAGCAGGACTAAAAAGAACATTTCTTTCTTTCTTGCACTTCTAGACTCGCTAAAACTCATATTCTTCAACTCTTTCTCCATTCGTCTTCATACGAACAAACATTTCAACTTGGGAATTAAAACACTTTGCATTCATTTTTGTTTGCCTGCATCTCTTAGACCACACATAGTAATTAAACCGCATATTGAATTAATCTAGATCACTTGATGTTACACGACCGAACCACTTGCACAAAACAAACATTTTAACTTACCTGAGACAAGGCCCGACTGGGATTTCATCCCCCAGCGGATACCTTACCCATCCCGGCGATCTTACTTGGATTTCATCACCAAGGGGAAAGCCAACTCTGTTCTCTGGCAGAGTCTAAACTATAGTTGAAGTATATTTTGGCTAAGTGAAACCAGCTAACCACTGGAATCGTGAAGTGAGGGGAGCTTACTCCTTAGCACCAGGCCTGTATGGACGCTAACACAGACTTCTTGAGCACCATAACAAAACCTGAAACCATCCATAGACTTCTTTTTCTAGGACCCGACTCAAAAACCAATCTTCCTCTACACACATTCTAAGGCATAAGCCACTATAATCCTAATAATTTACTTTTAGGGTTTTAGGATCTGCTTGTGTCTTCATCTTTTTTAGTTCTTATCTACTTGTTTGAGCTTGTAAGGATGACCTTTTTTTGCCTTGAATGGTTCTGACTCGTAGCCAAGCCAAGGCTCTATTCAATCACGTGAGGCATCATTCGCTTCCACCTACCCCATCTATAACCAATCCTATCATGGAGTTCTACTCAGAAACTGAAAGAACTCCTACCAGACCATCCCTAACCCAAACGCCTATTATCCCAGAAGGGGACCAAGATTTTGCAAGATTCTTGGACCTCAATATCACAGCCCTCCAAAACTATCTTGCGAGAAACCCAATGCGAGACCTTTCAGGTGATGTAGCGATGACATCGACACCATTCGCCACCCAACCTTTTACGACTCAGCCTTTCGCCTCAACCATTAACCCGACCATGGCCAATACGGAAAGTTTGGCCTCCACATCTATTTTTAGACCGACCTCCATCGGGGTTCCATTACCCCCTCAACCACATGCAATTCAACCAAGTTCTACATCATATCAGAACTTGATTGCCTCGACCCCACACACTCTTGCACCCATATATGCAGGAGTGCCTACCTCCTCTTTTGTCCATGCTGCCGCACAACCTCCTTTGGCAGTATCTAGTCAGCCTATGCCTTCTACCTTCATAACCCAACCACCCTTAGCCTCTACTTCTGCCACTGCGACTAGTCATCCGTACATTGCACCCTTATTGGTACAACTGACTACGTCGTACACCTCTTCTAGCCTCTTTCAAGCGCCTTACAACCTAGGGGGCACTTCATCCACCAATTTGTCAGCAGATGTCATCAAAATGCTGATAGATAAAATGTCTAGTCTCGAAGCTTCTATCTCTGGTTCAAGTAATGTCTCTTCATATGACCAAATTTACAACGAGCCCATCCATCCTTCTGTCCCTATCCGACCATACCCCAACCATTGGGAGCTTCCTAAATTTACTTGCTTTTAGAGTAAGGAGGACCCGCAATAACATCTATGGGCATTCAGACATGCCTGTTACCTTATCGCCCACGACGATGTGTTACTTCTACGCACGTTTCCTATGTCTCTTTTTGGCCCTGCCCTTGACTGGTATAGCTCTCTTGCCAGACATTCTATCTTTTCATTTATTCAACTCACCCAATTATTTGTTGACCATTTCTCAATCAATATCACAAAACAAGTCTCGATCACAGACCTTTACTCCATTAGGCAATTTGACGACGAATCTGTAGTTGATTTTGTCGCCCGTTGGAGAGGTTTGATTAACCAGCTCTCCTTCTCCTTGCCTCAACCCAAGCTCATTGAGCTCTTTTCCCGAGCATGTACTAGTCACATCTCGTCCACCTTGCGGGTTCAAACATTCCACACTTTCGATGAGGCCTTCACCATGGCCTGAAAGCTTGAACACCACGCCATTGAAGAAGATAAAGTCAAATTGTGTAACACCAACACAAGAACCAATGACCATTCTTCTTCCAGACCTTTTTTTGCCCACTCTCAATCTAAGGGGTCGGCAAACACTGTCATCTTTAGAACATCATCTTCAACAATAACCAACCGACCATCATCTTCAACATTAGACTACATCAATAAACATTTTCAACGTCAATCCATACAGCATCAATTCACTCCAATTGGGGAGTCATATGCCTCTATCTTGGATAAACTCGTCAAACAGGGGGTCCTCAATCTCCCTTCAATCCGACCATCAATTTGACCCCTCAACACCTATCCCTGCATGGTACAGGGAGAATCACTTTTGCAACTATCACCGTGTCAAAGGCCATGACACAAATCACTGTCAAACTTTCAAAAACATCATCCAAAACATGCTAGACAAGGGGGATCTTATCTTGGACAACCCGAACGCACCACCCAACCAAAACCTTGACATTTTCAAACAACCTTTTCCTAATCACCCGCCTACTCAAGACAACGTCCAAACCATGATCAATGACCCTCAAGACCATGATATACACACAGTCGACACTATCTTTTCTCTTATCCCTGACCAACCTCTTTCATAGGTGGAAGACACTTCTTCCCCTATACCTCCTCCACATGGTGAAAAACTTTCTTCTCCTACTTGTCCTCCATCGACTTCTCCCATATTGGAAGACGCTTTGACCACATCAACACCAGCTGCCTCGCCTTCATCCTTCTTATCATCCATAGATGATCATACCTTTTCGACTCCTCAACCACACGTAGAAGCCATGACTACTCCGGTGCTCTTTCCTCTTAAAGAGCCCACACCTTCAATCTCTTCTCCATCGAGAGAAGAACCGTCCACATCTAAGTCCAAACCCACGCAGGCATTCATCATGCCCAAAGAGATTAAACCTCTTGGTGTTCCCCCCACATCTAACCTCACCTCGTATAAAGGTGGCCCTCAACCTAAACCAACAAAGGCTACTAAACCACACCGGAGGCCTCCTCCCCCACCTTCATCATTACCTTCAATCTTGGGCCCACATCCGTCTACTTTACTCGGAGTGCTTCCCACTCCCATACCTCACAGAGGCAAGTCACCTCCATTATTCTATCAACTCGTCAAACTTATATCTCCTCCAAACCATCGACCAACGTCTCTTACGCCTCCTGAACCAAAGTCACCAAGCCTCACTGCAACAAAACATCCAGACCCATTAGCAGGTTCTTATGCCTTGCTGTTACGGCAATTGTTGCAGTCCTCTCGTATCTATCTCCCACCGCTTAGACCATATCAATCTCTCAGACCAAAACCCCCTAGTTCGATGACACTCAGGTTTGTGCGTATCATCACACGCCTGGACACGACACTGAACATTGTTGTGCCCTCAAGGTTGTCATTCACCAATGTCTGGGGAATGACACCCTTCTTTTCGACTACATCGTCAATAAACCTTCAATACCACCCCACTCATCAACTCTTGGATCAAGGCCATCTTGGTTCGACAACTCTAAATTCTGCCACTATCATCACACTCCGAGACATGACACTGAGCATTGTTGTGCTCTCAAAGCTATCATTTGTCAACAACAGAGAAATTATTCCCTTCTTATCAAGGATCATCTTGACCACCCCTCTGACAAATCATCAACACCAACCCATGTTTCTCAAACCTCGTCACCTAAATTGGGATCTCCACGCCAGACTAGGGTCCCTTCACCGCCTTTAACCCCCTTATTCAACATCAACACAATCCATCTGACCACTAAGCCTCAATCAACCTTAACCAATCTGTCAAACATTCTCCCTAGCTGCTGGGGGAATTCAACCTTCATCCACGCCTCGACCAACCTTCCAACCCAGTCTCGACCACATATCAATCACTCTTTCAACTTAGCTTCAACTAGACCAGCAACCAAACATTTAACCCAACCTCAACCAAACATTCAACCCAACCAAAAACCAAATACCAACCAATCAACCCTCGACCAACCATTGACCAACTATCAAATGACCAAATCTCAACCAAACATTCAACCAATCTTTTTATCAAAACATTCAACCAGTCTCGATCAATCAACAATCATATCAACCAACTTCTTAATCAACACTTGACCAATCTGGAAAGAGGCAAATGGGGCAAGTTTGCTCCTAATTGGCTCAGACCTTATCATGCACAAGCATACACCAGGGACTTATCAGACCCTGAGCCCTTTTATGCCTTTCATCTGCGACTGTTCTACTACTAGTCGAGTACTCGTCCACTTGATGCTTAACTTGAGCTCATCCTTTGAGCAATCCCCGTCCTCTTAGTCCTAATTCCTTTCAACCCTATTCCTCTTAACAATTCCTATAACCCTTTTATGCTGTATGGATGCTTTGTCCTAATAAAAGGGAGCCCTTGACCTTCTATAATCTTGTCCATGACTCACATTTCTATAAAAACAAATCACGATGTCATAATATCCATGGTCACTATATCAATATCAAATCAAAAGGCAGACTGCTCCCTCGAAGGATAGCTGTACTATCATTACTGTAATTAATAGACTGCTCCCTCGAAGGATAGCTATTCAAAAGCCCTTATATTAAACAAAAATCTAGACCACTCCCTCAAAGGATGGCTATGAATAATCTGGTAATAAACAGCACTATTTTAGAAGCTTCCCGCATTGATCAGCTTCACAACTGACCACCAAGTAAATGACATCTCTATGCAGGCTTCCCACATTGATCAGTCTGCACCTAAAAAAAAAAAAAGAGTCATGGACTTGACTTATAGTTGTCTCAGGGTCTCCTATAAAAAGGGGCAAAGTTATCTCTGCTCTTAAAATGGGTTACCCTTTTTCCTCCTCCTATCACCTGCTCAAGGGACTTCAAGCTCACTTTAATGTCAAAGTGATTCAATTACCGCTCTAACATAACTATGGTCAACGACGTCACGCATGAATGGGGCTCTTGGTTCTCATAACCCCTATCTATGCTATCTTTTTGGTCCTTGTCAATGAAAGAGCAATATGCTTTTCACTTCTTCTGCACTTTGGTCACATTCACCTTCATCACTTGTCAATCGACTCAACTCAACTCTCTTTTCAGACCACTCCCATAGCTTATTCACCCTAGTTTCTATGGACACCAATACACATGGAAACTATTGACCCGCCGCAATTTATGTTCAGCATAAACCAATACTTGCTGAAGCATAAATAGACCTCAATTCATTTTTAGCATACATCCATCACGAATATGGAATATTGCTAGGGATGAAAGACCTCTCGACCAATGTTGCAGAATACACCATTTGGAAAAGGCTACAACATCTCTTCTCCTCATCATTTCATCATAACCAAAACTAATCTATCGACCATTTTGACCACCTATCTACTACTCAGACCCTTTCTCTAAACTACATTGGTCTGAGGCCCTATGACCGGGGCTATGTAGGTAGCACTCAGATGACATGACTGTCTTTTGGGGTTAGCTTGACCACCCTCGTTTGTTCATCTCTCTGATGGACAAACCTTCTTTCCTTCTTTTAACCATAACCTTGCCCTTGACCACGACCAATTCTATCCCTTTGACCCTCCCTCCTTTTCAGGGAGAACTACATTGGCCTGAGGCCCTATGACCAGGGCTATGTAGGTAGCACTCAGTTGACATGGAGTCTTCTGAGGTTAGCTCAGCCACATCCTTTCATCCATTCCTCCCCTCGACCACTGACCATTGGAGATCATGCCTATCTCCTCCAACCTCGACCACTTCCAAGACCATGTTGCCTTGGTTGTTTTTGCATGTATGCTACCTCATGACTGGTTAGCAGATTTGTGCGTAGACCTTTTTGGACCCTCACAAGTATAAGATCGCAAGCCGGTTGATCCGCACTACTTGTGACTTTTTCATGTTTCTAGGAGCACTTCCTGAGCCCGAGATACCTAAAATGCGATGACCCATTGGAGCTTCAGCTTAGATTGAATAACCCAATCAGCAGATGACTCAATGCTGGGGCCTGGTTATTTCAATTTTGGCACTCCTCGACCCTTGACCTGCGACACTTTGACCTAACCATCTCGTGTAGTGGTATGCACGCAATCATGCCTTTTGCAGCATTCACCCTCACCCCTTTTTCATCCACTCTTTGTCAAATCAGCACCTAATTTCCGGTTCCCTTCCCTCGACTCCTACTTTGAGGGGGAATACCTCATCCATAATCGGGGCAATTCACTTCCTATTTTTGTCTTGCAGTTCATTCGAACAACCAACAAGACGAAATCAACCTTATCCCTCACTTGGGGCAATCACTCCTATTTTTGTCTTGCAGTTCATCCAGAACAACCAACAAGACAAAAAGGGGCAAATGTAGACACCGAAATCATGTCGACTCCCCTGGTCATCCCCCGTTTTATTCTTCTTCGCCTATTTAACCCTTGTCGATCACTTTTTCCACTAGCCTTGGCCCTGGCAGCATGTAAAAAATGAGCACAGAGCTAAAACTAGACTCTATCCCCATTGTGCATCTGCTGATGACAATCATTACCTGGCTGACGTTGCCGACGTCGGTCACCTTACCGTTACCCATTTTCAGTTATCATTCGGTTCCCAATCGGTTTCCCGATCGGTTATCGAACCGTCTCTCAAACCGTCCCTCGCCTTCATCAAAATCTGCCAATCAATCCCGAAGGCTAATCAATCAATCGATCCCGAACTCTGACATTCACAGACTCTTATAACCAATCAGCTCTTGCGATCAACCAACTCTAGCATTCAACCAATCTGCATTCGCTTTGATCAACTTATGGCAACGCTTCGACGACTTCAATCATGGCTTTTATCATGCCTTCTGACAGATAAGTATTTCCTCTGTTTGTTTTTATTTCCTTCTGGTTATTATTTGTTTGTTATTTCTATTTCTATCACCCCAGATCTTTAGACCATAGACCTGAACCCTGAGTCCCTTCTTTACATCTCTGCCCATTATCCAAATCTATAACTCTGTCCAGACTCGACCAAAACCTCCAGACCCTGTCCAAACTTGACCTTACTTTGACTAGACCCTGTCCAAACCCTGTCTAGACCCTGACCAGACCCTATCCCGACTCTACCAGACCTTCTGCAACTCACCCAGACTCTGTCCAGAACTTGCCCCGACCGACGCCGGTCACTACCCCGACCGACACCGGCACTTTAACCGACGTCGGCACCTTCCATAACCGACACCGGCACTACAGAGACCGACATCGGTGACTGCACAGAATAGTTTACTTCATTATCAGGTACGCATTTTATTTTCTATCTTTTATTTCTATCATTTTATCCTTCATTATATCTACTTCAGTCCAATATTCTGCTTTTTTATCAGTGGGTTGATATCCTTCTAGGAAGTCCTCATACTTCCGAGATCGGGCGTTCGCCTGACAGCCCACCATATCTTTGACTAATATTTTTTCGTGTTTCAGTCTCTTTTCTTCTCAGGTGTCATTCCTCCACAGCCAAAGAGGAGAACCTTCCAACGTCTGATTTCAGTGTGCACAACTTTATCAGGTATCTTCTAGCCTTGACCATTTCTTTCAGTTTCTTATTTCTTCTTTGAATGTAGAAAGCAATTTAGCATAGAAACAATTATCTACATCATTAGGTGACATTATTTCTTGGGAAGACATCCCTAGGCCATAAATACCACAAATATCAAGATTATGGGTCATCCATGCCTAGTTAATGCCTCTCATGCCTCTTCAATGCCCCTTCTTCCAAGTTCATGATGAAGATAACTATGGATTTAATTCTAAATATTAGGATTATCCATGGCCACACATCTCAATCTTGAGATGCACGGTCATGGTTGACCCTAACCAATCTCAAAAATTTATAAATAGAGAAGCCATAGACATGAATTTTAAAATATTTTGGTGAAAGGTTATTATGCTAAAATATCTTCAAAGCTTTAATATTTCAAAGTTATAATGCTAAATTATTTCCACAAGGCTTTGCATTTTATCATTGATTTTGTTTTCAAGCTTCATTGATATTCTAGTTTAGTGATTTGGAATCATGAGCCTAGGTTTTATGGAGTGTTCTTGAGGCATTGGAGGATCTTACCACCATTTTTGATAAATAAAAGGATGCTTGATCAAGGTAAAACATGTTTTTGATCCACATGGGTATGGTGAATCCATTTGGGAAGGTAATATGGTGTTGTTTTCTTTCATTTATTTCTTGTTATCCTTTGTAATTCCCATGAGAATAGATAGGCTTGGTTAGTTAGTTATTTATGAATTTTTCTTTATTTATGGACTAATGCTTGACTAAATTTCTTTCTAATCCTCTCTACAACTTGTAAGCTTTAATAGATGAAGAACAAGTTTCAAAATTGCTCAACATTTCATGAACATGCAATCAACAATTTTGACATGTAAATAATGACATTGAAGTTGTGTTTTTGCCTTAAATTAAGTAATATTATCCTAACCACAAAATTTCCAACTAATAGTTAACCTTTTTGGTAAGTTCTATCTTTTTTTAATATTGTTAATTCATTAATAGTAATTTCATATATAAGTCTATGGATTTATCCTTTCACTCATGGTTTTGTAGGATATTATGTATAACCAAATATAATTAGTTTTTATTTAATCCTTGATAATTTGCAAGTATATATCAATTTTTCTTTCTTTCAAGAGGGGGAGTTTATATTTTTTGTGTAGGGAAGTAGGAAATATTGGTCTAAGATCACCTTACCATCAATACGCAAAACTACAAGTTCATAGTCATGATTTTGCCTTAAAGGTCATGGTATCACCTTTAAGAGTAGTGGTTTTATGTTTTTAGTTAAAAATACTAGGCTGACCTGTTAATTCCTTAGTAGTTTGATATTTATCTATTTAACCATTTTATATTTTCAAGAAAAAGGGGAGGCAATAGTTTTACAAAATCTTTGAATGCAAAATCACAAGTGATCTAAGGTACTAGTGTATATTGCTAACAAAGTTTGATTGGATTATATGTTAGATATTATTTGAAATCATGGCCATTTGAAGATAAATAAAGATTATATACTACCCTTATGCCCATTTTTTTCAATACCATAGATAATGAGTTAGCAATTCTGTATTAAAATAGGTGATATTGTCTTTAAATAAGCAATTTTGTTAAAAATGTTAAAAACTATAAAGTTGAGTTTTGGTGATTGTTTTAACTACTAATACGATTATAATGATCATTTTGGAAAAATAATATCATTATGTTATGTGCTAAAATATAAATCATATACCTTTCATTAACTTTTAAAGGGTAAAATAATTATACTAGTCTGTCAAATTTTGATTTATTTATAACTAGTCTGTGAAGTATCATCTATAAATAATCTAAGAACATCCATATTCTAGTATAATATTTAGAATATTAAAGGTTTTTATCTTTTTTCAATGTCTCTATTTTTGAAATTTTTAATTTTCATTAAGTCGTGATTTTATCTAACCATCTATGATTTTGCAAGAACTTTCAAACTACCAATCCTTTTTTACAAGAACTTTCAAGGATAAGGCACTAAATATTATTTTTTAACTTGTGTACTTGTAGGAGGAGTGTCAAAATTGAAAATTTTAATATTTTTATTTTATATATCTTATGTGTATGACTTACTTGTTTATTTTTAAATTTCTTCACATAGGTAAATTAATCTTGTTTGCTTTTGTATTAACTCATCTTATCTAGAATAACACATGACGAGGAATTAATCCTAATGCACTATCTTAGTCATTAGGGGTTGGTGTAATGGATTTCATCACCACACATTCAACCAAACTCTATGTTTTTATGGAGTATAAATATCAAGGATATATATAGTTAGGATAAGTGGTTGACCCCATACATGTCATCCATGAAGGGGAAGATTTAATTATTTAAACTAGGCATTAGACAACACCCTATAGATATTTGGGCCCCACATACCTTCATGTATCTCAAAGGATCATTTATACACCCTTGTGTAAACCTAGTATAAGACCTATTAGCTGTAATAAGTATTCTGATAACAAAGTCAGGATCAGCTCCTAAGTGATCATCAAGTGCAAACAGGGTTGAGAGGTTTCAATTGAATCCATAATGGGTCACTAGCTTACAACCTCACCCATAAATCCATTAGATGGTGCATATGTCAAGTTACCCATTTACTTGACTAAATTAGGGCTTGTGACTGAGTATGTTTTTGTGTGTTGCGCAAAATCCTATTTTATTTATGAACCAAGTCAACCTATCCCATCTTATCACAAACACATATAGACTCTTAGGACAAAATCCCACTTTATAACCAAAAACCAATCATTACATATCATTATTTAAACCTTTTTTGATATAAACCTTTTCTTTAAAAATCAAACTTTAGTGATCACCCATCATTATCTAGTCATTAATCCTATCCTTGACTAAACATTATCAACACTTGAAACCTAGTTTGGTTTTAGTCTATCACCCATAATATCAAATCCTACCTCTTCATACTTATCACCCCTCTAATCATCATATCACTAGTGTGAAGGATATCTAGTCATCCTATCCTCTTTGTCTCTTTACTAGATTGAATCCTTATTGGGTGTTTTCTTTGGTAGTTTTTGGTCATCCTAATCTTTTTATCCTCTCAAGTCAAGTCCAAGTCACATCCAAATCATTTCTAGTGAGCACTCTTAATTTTTGTTTTTAGACAAAATTAGTATCCAAGATCACCTTATCTCCAATCAACCTACATAAGAGTCACACCTAATCATTAGTCTCATGTCACCTTCATCATCCATCATATCTATCTAAACTCATGCCTAAATTCCTAGAATGGGATAGGGATCCAACTAGGAAAATGACCTCTTGGGGCATCAAGGTGATGAAATCATGATAATGATGACATGCATAGTGACATGCATGCCCCTAGAGAGGAATTGATTCACATATGAATTATTTGATAGTGATGAGATGAAGGTCCAATTTGACTAGTATATCTATGAAAATTATGATCAAATCTTAACCCAAGTCATTATAATTGGGGGCACATTACCCCTAACTTTGACTGAAACCTCTTTCAATATCTATCCATCTATCTTCTAGGACCAATACTCTGCATTTTCAAGCTAATACTAACCAAGATCAATATGATTACAATCTTGTGGTTCACAAGCAAGAGCATGAGTAATAATAATAACAATAACCCCTATGGAATAATTATCTTGATGTTAATAGGATAATAATTACCTTGGAGGATTTGTTAGACTAGTTAACCCAAAAACTTAACTCCCTCACTTCACAATTTTGAGCTCAAAATCAAAGACCTTATTCCCTAAGGTAAAATGCTAAAAATACCAACCCCAATCAATCTAAAATTTGAACTAGTCAAGCTCAAACCTCCAATCCCCTCATAGACCCCTCCTTTGCTCAAGAGTGGAGGATAATTAAGGAAACACTTTATTATATCAATCTACATGCACAAGTAATGAGGTATAAATATGAATAATTTTACACATCTCCTTTAGACATGATCATATTACAAGTAACTTTCCTAGTATATTTCAAGGTCCCAAAATTTGGAAAATATAGAGTGAAAAGGTATCCTTGAGATCATGTGTAATAATTTTATGTATGAGGTTTATTATGATGATTCTTATCATCTCTAAATTTTCCCCATAAGTCTCATGGGACTCACATTAGAATGGTTTATGCATTTACCCAAAGGGTCCATATATAGCTTCAAGGAGTTGACGTAAAAAATCATAAAGCACTTCTCCTTCAATATTGAACATGATATATCTATCATAGATCTTTATAACACTAAACAAATAAATGGAGAAAGCCTAGCTTCACTCCTACAATGTTGGATAAATCTTATGAGTTGATTTCATTACATGGTGGTATAAAAGGAATTGGACAAAATGTTCATTAGCAACCTCAATACTAAATTAAAATATCAATTAAAGCTACAATGTGCAAAATATTTTGATGAGATCATAGAGAAGGGGATTCAAGTCAAAAATGCCTCATTAAGGAAGGTACAATCAAATTATATACTTGAACTGAACAAATTCATAATAAATATAATGCTTTTTGGGGTAAACTTAAAATATTTAATAAGAACAAAAATGTCATAGGGGATAGAGTCACAGATTCTAAGTATCATGTTCAAATGGTATAGAAAATATCCTCTACTAATAAGTAGAATGTCTCTACCATAAGATTACCATGGGGAAATCCTAAAACTTAAATAAAAAAAGGCCTCTCACTAGTCTTGGGATACCTATAGAAGTGGTCTTATAACAATTAATAATTATGAATATGATCACTCTCCCAAAAATCTAACCTTTGGATGATAGTAAACCTTGACTAGATTGGTATCATGACAATGATTTTTGTTAATATCATAGAGTTAAGGGGCATGATACTAAAAAATGTATGAATCTAAAACATTACATCCAATATCTAATTGAAAAAGGGGATATTGAATTAGAAGGGGAGAGCCTGACCAATTAGTCTAATAATTAGTTGTTGGGAATATATTAGGACCCATTGCCTAAACATGATCAAAGGTAAAGGAAACCACCCAAAGACCAAGGTAAAGTATCCACATCCAACCCAAGTAATTACCATGCCATCTCATACCATTATATCAACACCATTAAAATATGGGGTCCTAAAGATCCCACACAACCACCATCCACCACCCTCAAAATTAACTGAGCCATAGTTGATTATCTAGTAACTACATGACACAACAAATTATAATTCTTGAAAGACCATTAAAATACCCATCCACTTCAACATCTCAAAAGTTTAATATCTCTAATAATGTCTCTACAACTTTCAACAAATGGTATGATGTCATCTAATATCTTGAGAAGATTCCATCCCAAATCTCTCTTATAGATATTCTTAAAACATCATTCATGCATCGGGATATTCTTAATCAAGACCTAAATGATCTAAAAGTCCCTATAAATATTGACACCAACTAATTTCAATATTTGGTGGGTCATTTGTCCCCTTCATAAAAAATCACTTTCAGTACTCAAGACATGCCACCTATAAGCCTACATCATAATTATCCACTATTCATTGAAATCTCCATCACCAACCATAAAATCCCTCGGGTACTCATATACGGAGGGTATACTTTAAATTTGTGAAATTTGAAATTTTGAAGAAGTTGGGGTACTTTCAGGAATCATTAGATCCTACTTTCATAATGGTTAAGGCATATAATGATAATGAAAGGATATTTTTAAGAACCATTTATCTTCATATTGTTGTGGCACCTGTCATCCATTAACATTTAATTCATGTCATGGATGTTGATATTCCATATAATATACTTCTAGGATGCCCATGGATCCATGAAATGTGAGAAGTTCCTTCCACCATCCATTAATGTTTAAAATTCCCTAATTTTGGCATGGAGGTTACCATCCCATGGGAGATAAAACACTTCCATAGTTGTCAAATGTATCAATCCCATTTTTCTTACTATTGCCATAGAACACAAAATTCCACTCCTAATCCAATAGCTACAAATTATATCCACCCTAATGATTTAACACCTACTTCAAATTCATCCTCAGATATCACATGTCTCAAGATGGCTTCCATATACTATGAATAATATGAATGCAAGAACTTTTGTGTAAGAGACTTACCACTCTCCCCACATAGCTACATGTCCCTAATTATGAGGAAAGATAATCCCATCATTTATGAGTTTGGATCTATGGCCTTTACTCATGCAATTCTATTATCATAAGAATATTTTGATGATCCTACTGATTAATGACTTATTCTAGATAATGAGGCCTTTTAATTCCATTAACAAAATTACCCCCACCTTCAAAATATGTTGTAAAATATGAATTATAAAGGAAAAGTACAAGGGAGAGATGAACAAGGTGGGATTGAACTTATAGGAGTTCAAAAACACCCAAAACATCTTGGTATAGGGTTAAAACCTCTTAGCATTAACCTAAATAAAATCATTTTAGACACTTCTTTAGTTCATGAGTATTCTTTTGATGAAAAAATCAAAACAAGTTCTATTTATAGTCTTTATGAGGATTTGGTTTTCAATAACCTCTTCCATGATACCACCATCTCCACTATCAACATTTCCCTTCGTTAACTGACCCTAATAGATTGGGATCAAAAGCATGAGCCATCCTTTGATATATTCCAAAATGTTGAAGCTATTATCAAATATTTGGGAATATGAGACTTTATGTTATTAGGAGATCACAAGAAAGGGTTCTCTATTAGTCCCAATGAGCTTGCCTACTTTATAGAACAAAATACATCTCTAAATTAAATTGAATAAAAAAACTACAAAAATGAAGACTCACTCCAAATCCAGAGGACTTTCAACCCACTCCTAATGAATCAAAATTCAATATAGAGTTCCTTAGTGAATTTACTGTAGAAAACTATGATTTACTATCACTCCCAA
This sequence comes from Torreya grandis, assembly GCA_037957365.1. Lineage (NCBI taxonomy): Eukaryota > Viridiplantae > Streptophyta > Pinopsida > Cupressales > Taxaceae > Torreya > Torreya grandis. Next base: position 2,839,847 of record JARHVA010000457.1, read on the forward strand.
CATATTTATAGGATTATTCACCCTTCCTCATTGAGGAAGTTATTGAATTCAATCTTGGAATAGAAGAGAGTCCCAAAATAGTCAAATTGGGGGCAATTATTACACTATAAAAAATAACATATTATTATTGAGTTGCTCAAAGAGTATATAGATA